>JAXCLQ010000007.1:10888069-10975094 GCA_035584115.1 Cedrela odorata
CTCGTCTGAATCTTCTTCGGAATCGCTTACAGGAGCTGCTTGCTTTTCAAGAGCTTTGTTGTTTAAGTCTTTGAAAGTGGCCTCGAAGGCAGCTTTCGCGGCAGCCGCCTTTTCCGCTTCAGTCTTGAGTTTGGCTTCTTCGGCTTGTTTCAGCCATATTGCCTTGGGAGCAGCGGTATTTCGGTCCCCCATTCAATTACAGATGCAAACCCTAATCAAAAAATCATGAAATTAGGCAGAAGTGGAGAAGTTGCATTGAAATTGGGTTGCCAAAACCCTAGCTCAATAACTCTACTTGGTCTCGAGAATAAAATAAGATAAAATAAAAAAGTAAAGAAGAAAGTTACAACATGGAATAAGGTTAGGGCGTACCGGACCTGTTATCTGGCGGCTGAGAGCGATTGGATATCGGAAAGGTTTGTTCGAGAGAGACTGGGCAGGGATGCGATTTGCACTCGATATTCCTTGTAGAAGGCTTAATTACATGTAAGTCCTTTGATTCGTATATTTTACATGACTATTCTAAATAGCTGGTAACTTTATTATAAAACTCATTTATTATATTTATAAAACACAAAACCAGCAAATATTACAAAATGGTCGTGTAATATTATTCTTGGATGTGTGTCATTGGTCATGTAATGTTATTTATATGTTACATCATAACCATTGTGTAACTTTATTTTTACGTTATATGACCAATCATATAATGTCATAATAATAGTGCGTGTATAATATATATTTATAATTCATATTATAAACTCTTACAATATATTATTAGAATTAGAGTTATGCTTTATTACCTTTTAAAGTATTTATTATAATAATATTTTTTTTTAATTTAATAAAATTTATTTACATACAATGTTGAGTAATATATATATATATATATATATATGTATAATTTTTTTATTTATAAAGTATGTAATTTATATATTAGACATGAGAGCTAATATGAAAATATATAAATTACAAATCTTTTATAAATAAAATATTATTCACGATTATTTATGAAAATAACATTTCATAACGTAAAACTATAACTTTTCTATTTCAAATTAATGATTTTTCTTGTATATTTGTTATATATTGAACTAGACTATCATAAAATAAGATTTAGTTAAATAAATGTCATTAATTTTAATTCACTTGACCTTTAATAGCTTTATTGATCTTAATCTTAGGCAAATAATGAATTAGCATCATGAGTTATGTTTTTTGAGTTATCATAGAGTAAGACCTATTATATGATTAAAATCTCGATAACTTAGAGATATAATTTCATGGATCATACAAATATATACATGCAAAATGAAATTTATACAAATAATGCTTACTTAAATTGTTTACGATAGTTGATTATTTAAATATGTGTCCACAATTTATTCAATAAAATTATTTATTGAATGACAATATTTATTTATAAATTTATATATAAATATAAATATATTGAAAATAGTCATTAGAGCAATTCAGTGACTTGAGGTAAATATATAATTAAATAAATATGACATTTATAATGGACTTACTTTAATTACAAGCATTATTGTTTTATGGCTAATTTTGAATATAAATTTAAAATAATTATAAATTAAATGGACTTTTATTATATATATATATATATATATATATATGGTTTTTCTACATTGCAACACTTGACTTTTACTAGAATAACTTATGGTTAATTTAGAAGATCAGATAATCATGATATAATTGAGTCAAAATTTTCTAAGTTAAAGTTAGGAAGCTCATGCATCTAAAAGTCCCTTGCTAATTTAAGTCAAACTCATATTGTTAAATGTGTAACATATAAAAAATTGTTAAAAAGAGAAAAGTTAAGAGAGAAATTTGTTTTACAAAAAATATAGTTGTTTCTTTAAAAGACGTTTAGCTTCCTTCATACGTTAATAAAAAAAAAAAAACAAAAGTGGAAGTTGAGAATAATAAAAAAGATATCAACATTTTAAGATATTTTTTAAATTTGCTTATACATGTAATAAAATAAAATATTTTCTTCCGCTGCATACTGTATTGAAATATTAAAATTATTTTAAAATTTCAATATTTCAACATATACAAACATTTATAATACATAAACACATTTAAAAACAAATGATTAACTGAAGTATGAGTTTTCTTTTATATATTTATTCACTGAATCCTTCATGTGACTGAATTTAACTACTTTTATTTTTTTGATGAACATACAAAATCTGAATAATTTTATTAATAATAATGTTAGAAGTACAAATTCTTTTACAAACAATATTCATAAAACAAATGTGGTAATATTATATAGGACATTGATGTGATAATGTTATATTGTTAAAAAAATTTCTTTTATCCTATTATTCATATTAATAATATTATTATTATTATTATTAAATAAAAATAATAATATGAGTTATTAGAGTTTATTTGTATATGATTAAAATTTTAAATTAGATACATACTATTAAAAATTATAGAGAGCCTAATTTAGATTTTTTTTTGTAAATAATTAAAATATTATAAATAAAATGTGTATCATAAAAAATTATCTAGAAAGTTATGAAATTATCTTTAATTACTTGTAACATTCAAACTTTTATACCTTAAGAGCATGTTTGGTATATAGTATAAACTTGGGGATGAATAATGTTTACCGCATGTTTTGAATAATTTTTTATTATTCAATCCCATGTTTGAAAACAAAAAATAATGTTTGTGTTGAAATGCGATTGGTGATTACATCGTCCATCTTCACCTCCTCATTCATCAATTTGTAATATATTAATGATATTTTTTTTATAAAACATATATTATACCCATTTGTAAAATATATATTACACTATTATTATTATTATTATTATTATTATTTAAATAAGATTGTAAATTTATTTGAAAGAAAAATAAGAAAAAATAAAAAAATACTTATGAAATTTCTCTATGATAAAGTTCTCTCTTGTCTTTATTTTTCTTCTTCTATAGATATGAGTTAATAGTATATTTACAACATGTTATTAACATAATTCAGGTGCGCAAAGTATTTATTTTTCTAACTAAATATTTTTGTGTTATATTATTCTTGTATTATTATACTATTTATTTTATGCAATTATTATTATAAGTAAGCTTTGTGATTGTCATTAAATTAGATTTTTCACATAAAAAATAAGAATAAGATATTGCATATATTTTTATTAATATTATTGTTGCAACATAAAGTTTGCAAAAAATAAAAAATAAAAAAAAATGAAGTGATCAAAACTTGAAGTTCTAAAAATCAACCATAGACTTAAAGTTCTAAAAATCAACTATAAAACTTGAATTTCTAAGAATGTCTGTCATTTATGCTGATTTTTACTTTTTCATTTGGCCAAAATATCAATCGTATATTTTTTTTTATTTTTTTTAATATTTATTTTATTTTAATCCTTATACTTTAATTTAATTACTGTTAAATTAAAAAATTTAAAATTATTACAAAATTTAAACTTGAAATTCTGAAATTTAATTTCTAATTAAAGCTTGAAGTTCTGATATGCAATCTTTAATCAGAATTTGAAGTTCTGAATTTTAATTATTAAAACTTGAAGTTCTAAAAATAATTTCAAAATCAAAACCTAAAGTTCTGAAAATAATTTCAAAGTTAGAACTTGAAATTCTAAATATTAATTCTTAGATTAAAACTAAAAGTTCTAACTTTACAAATTATATATGAACTTGAAATTTTGTCATATACCGGTAAATCAGTATCGTGATGGAATAGAGGTAAAGATATCCTACCCCTATAAACTTCAGACAAAAACTTGTATATATAATTATAATGGAGAGAAATATCAATTATATACATGAACTGATATATATATACTAATGGCTCTATGCCCATCAACATAATTCTAGACATAAACTATGATACTTATAAATAAAAGGGTTTATGCACACATATCAATATGTACAGAAATATACAGAAGACACACTCATAATGTATATACATAATTGGACGTCATGCCCAATGTACAAAACAGACTACAAACATTAACTTCTAGGTGACTGTATGGAGAATCTAGAATCCTAATGCTCTTCACGAATATCTCCTATAATCCTCACATAGAAAGAAATCCTACAATCACTAGAAACTGTGGTGGGGTGAGTGTTGGGAAAAACTCAGTGAGTGAATACTGAAATGAAAATTTTAAGTAAATTCAGTTTTGACATAAAATATGTTTATAGTCAGAATCAATTTCAAACATAAATCATACTAACAAAATATTCACTGCATATTATTATAGTTTCAGAATTATAATTTCAAATAGTCAATTGAAAACAGAATAATATGCAAAGATGTATACAGATTTCAGGTCAGATATCAGATCACCCTTCGCCCCCTTCTTCTCACATGTACCGGTACCTCCACATAACACAAATCAGAATGTGCTTTCAAAGCACAATAACTTCCCCCTTATGTCTCTCAGTTAGGTTAAGTAAAAATTGAAATAACGGCTAGCATATTATCAGAAATGAAGAAATCAGAAATAAAACACAATTTAAAACAAAATGGCCGCCTCCTAGCCTCAAAATCAATATATCAACAACTCCTCCAAACTAATATATATTTAGCTCAAAGTAAATCTTATTTTCTATATAAAACAGAATATAAATCAATTCATAAATAAACTATTCCTTATTTAAAACATTAAATTTTATAAAACAGTTTTAAAGAAGTGAAAAGTATATAAAAATCCACTTACATGTATCGCAAAAAACGGAACAGAGACTCGATCATTGAGGGCTGGATGACCGCTCCCTCGACGTATCTATAACACATTTATACTAATTATTAATATAATAATTAAAGTGCACATGCTTAAAATTTAACTATGACGTTGATATACCACAAGATTCTGCTTATTTCTGATTCTATTTTATTTTACAATCTGAATCTAACGATTAGTAATCGAGGTATCGATTATACTTAATCCACTACTACTAATCAATTCTGCACGAAACATATTATTTTGAAATCTAAATTTAATTTTACATAATTTAACAACTAATCGATTTAATTTTAGCCTAAATAAGTATAATTGGCAAAATTGTCTATGATAAATAGTAATTCTATGATGAACATGATTTCCGTCATAAATAGTATTTTTGTTATGAACATTAATTTTTGTAAAATGCAAAAATACAACAACAATAATGCTAAGAATCATACTGAGGGGTCAATTTAACCTTAAGACATCTAATTTGTGAGTAATTTTGAAAATTCCCAAATTGTGAATAATAGCACTATTCTTTTCCTGACTTAATCGTCAACCAAATCACTCCAACGAAGTTCCTAAAATGTAGCTCGTGTTGTGTACTTGTGATTTGTAGCAAGAAACGAAACTTTAATCGGTTGAAAATTCAGTGATTTGAAAAGATTTGAAAACAAATTTAAAAAGAACAAAGTAAAAGAAAGCTACTGGAATGAAGAATGAAAAACAAATGCCCCCGTTTGCTTCTTGATCAATTTAAATGGAAATTAAAATTTAATAAAATTACTATTTTGTCCTTGAAAAAAATAAGAAGAAATTTAATAATAAGGGTAAATATATCATTTGTAATTTTTATACATATATTATGTTCTAGGCTTTGATTCTCTCTCATCCGACCTCAGATTTGACTCGAATTTGGTTCATATTGATTCTTATCGAGTTCTCTTTCTAGAGAAATAAACCGTTTATTAATCAAAAATTTTAATTAATACCAATTTTCTTTTAAAGGTCAGGTGCACGAATAAAACTTTAAAGGAAAATTTTCTAAACTTAATAAATTGTTATCAAATCACTCCCAATAGCTAAGTAAACATTAATATAAAGTTATTTACTCAGTTTTTATTACTCCGACATAATTTAAAAAATAACAAAATTACCCTTAGTGTGTAAAATAACTAAAATGCCCTTAGTTTAAATTTTGGGAGATTACAAGTTTAGAGTGTGTTTATATTTTTTCAGAACATAAATTTCTGAATATCAATTATTAAATTAGAACCTAGATTTTTTATGTCTACAAAATATTATAAACCTAAAGTTTTAAGTATATTTATATGTTCCTACTATCATTTCATGGTTTTTGGATGTTAAAATGCATTAACAATGTCACGGGTTTAGAAGACACCATCCAGAAAAAAAAAAAAAAAAGGACAAAACAAATATACTTATATGATAAAAATTAGAAGTTGTAGTTTTTCCTTTGTGTTCATTAAACTTTAATGCAGGGATGGTAGCGGATTTAGTTTAGGATAGATACCTCTAAATTTGCATCCACATCTGCATCCGTTAAAAAAATTTAATACCAAATCCGCACCAAACCCATAGCGGGTTTAACATTTTACTACCAAACCCACTTAAATAGGCGTTTATCATTTATCAAATCCATGTGGACGTTCATAGATTTTTAGCGGGTTTTTATTGAAATTTTCGGTATTAAAATTATAAATTTTCAGTATTAATTCAAAATCAAATACATGACTTACATAAAATATTAAGTACATATAACAAAAAATAAAATAAAACAATAACAATTCCATAAAAAAATAAATAATTATTTTACAAATTTATACATGATTAATTCGAAATACAATTTAATTAAATTATTTTGATGTTTTGATTCATTTTTTCTATATTAAAAATAATTATGTAAATTTAAAGATAAAATAAAAAATAATTTTTATTATAACATCAAAACAAAGTTGTTTTGAATTTTTTTTGACATTAACATTAAAACAACTTCGTTTTAATATTTTCAAAATAAAAAATTATATGTTCACGGATACTCACCTTGGATATCCATAGATATCTATCTGTATCCATATCTGTCTCAAACTCGCTACTGATTTTAATTTAATTTTTCAAATCCGTCCTAAACTCACTAAAATGCATACCAAATTCATCCCATAAGAGTTGGGTAGTAGCGAATTTGCGAGTAAAATTATTGTCTCTAAACTTTATTATGACCATTAAAGAGATATATTATCTTTAAAGTAAAGATATGAAATGCTCCACAAGATTGTGACATTGTAAAACTACTATTGAATATAACTCAACTTTATTTATGAATATCTCAAAGATGAAATTGTGTGATGAAAACGTCATTAAAGAGGATATGCTAGAAAGTATAATTTTTAGTTGTATACTGCAAATGTGGTACTGCCACAATAATTTTGTGAGAATAGATTCAAAATTGTTTGAAATTACTTTCATTTCTTTTACTTATTATGAACTATGTTCATTTGTTTAACATTCTCAAAAGTGAATGTAAACTATGAATATAAACCAATATTCTCATAAGTAAATGTAAATGCATGTGTTCAAAATGGTGAAAAATGCACATTATTGCCTATGCAATGGTCATAAAAATATATATAACGATTATAAGTGAAATTTTAAAAATATGACAATCGTTGTCATCATTATGGTATGAAATGACATTGATCAAATATTTGTTGTACATCAAAATATTTAAGATAACCTTATTTGACATCTATGAAAGTAAAGGGAAAGAACAATGAAATAAATTTTACTGATAATAAATACTTAATAGATCTTATTTATCCTGATGTCTCTAATCAAAGAAAAGATAATTGATCATAATTACAATTTGTGTCAAATATATTTTATGTTTTACTAATCACCAAAGTGAATCTTGAAAAGGAAAGTTGGGGATATATGTTTAACTGATAATATAACTATATAAACATAATAAATATTTCTCGTAGCTCACAAATATTAAAGTTAAGGTAAATACTATATAAGGTCTTACAGACTTGATTGAAGGCTCTGAAAGAGTCATAATCTTGTTTGATATAGAATTAGATTATGCATTCATAATGTCTTATATTTAGTCACATCTAGAAAAAAATATGCTTAATTTTAAGGAGATCCACTGAAATTGATCATATAAAGACTCTAAATGAGAATAGTATAGAGTATTTCTGCATTACTTTTTATGTCTCATGCAAGAAATGTATATTAGAAAAATTTCCAACTTTATCATCAGGGTTGTATTATATAATTATAAGTATAATTGAGAACTATACAATAATGAACCAGAAGTTCATTAATCCAAACATGTTTATGTTATAGTATAATAATCTTGGTTACCCATGATCTACAATGATACGTAGAATCACTAAGAATTTTTATGGACACCTGTTAAAGAACTAAAGATTTATCTGTCTAATGAGAATATTTATATCGATTGCTTGCAAGAAAAACTGGGGGTCATCCCTTTTCTAAAATTAGTTTGAGTCCCCATCATTCATATAGATAATTCAATGATACATTTGTGGACATATTCAATCACTTAACGAACCATTTAACTATTTAATGGTTTTAGTTGATGTATTTGTTCGTTAGTCATATATTTGTTTATTATCTACTTGTAATATTGTATTTGCTAAATTGTTTGCACATATTATCAAATTAAGGGCAAGATTCTCCGATTATCCAATTAAGACTATACATCTAAATAAAGTTGATGAGTTTATTTTCAATACATTTGATAATTATTGTACGTCAATGGGAATAGATATAGAGCATCATGTTCCTGATGTCTATATACAAAATAGATTAGTTGAATCACTTATTAAATAAGTTCTAGTAATTGCCCGAACTTTACTATTATGTACTAAAATACAAATGAGGACATACTATTTTACATGCTACAACATTAATTCATTTTAAACCTATTGCCTATCATCAATACTACCCACTATAATTTGTACTTGGTCATCAAACTAATATTTCTCATTTATGCACTTTTTGTTGTGTTTTATATATTCCTATAGCTTCTCTATACGTATAAAGATAAAACCTTAACGTCCTTATAAGATTTATGTTGGTTTTAACTTACATTCTATTATCAAATATCTTGAACTCTTGATGAGCTATTTATTACTTCATGTTTTGCAGATTATCATTCTTGTTGAGACAATTTTCCTATCATTAGAGAAAAAGAAAATGCTTTATAAAGTAAGACCTAAATTTTCTTGGAAAACAATTACAATGTCTCATCTTAATATTTTCACTAATCAATTAGAAAATAAAGTGCAAATGATAGTGCGACTTCAGTAAATTGTTAATCAATTATCATATGCATTTATTAATAATACAAGAGTGACAAAATCATTTATTTCAGCTGCCGATACATCAGATTGGGTGATTGTTTCCAAAGAATAATTTAATCATAAAGCAGTAAATGAATCGTTTACTACATGCTAAAAGCATGGTAAACTAATTGGTTTATCAAATACTATTTCACGAAAGAGAAAATTGAAAAATAAAGATTTTGTTAAAAATAATGTTCAAGCAATAAATGTACCTACATTTTTTGAACCACTAATTCTAGAAGAGTTACTTGTCCTTGAAACAATACATGTCTTTGAAGTGACATTCGTCACTGAAGCGACACAAATTCATGAAGTGACACCCATCTTTAACCGACATCCGTCCCTAAAGTGACATTCATTTATAAAGTGACACAAGTCTTTGAAGTGACATTTGCCTTTAAAAAGGCAGTTGCTCTTGTAAAGGCACTACTATTCAGAAATAAATTTCTTTTTTACAAATTATTCATATACAAAAAAAATGTGAGATTATACTGAATTAGTCATCAATAATGTATTATCTTTTATAGTAGTTACTGAATTATGAAAGATAATTATGACCCATAAACTATTGATAAATGTAAACAAATGCATAATTGGCCTTAGTAGAAAGAAGCAATTTAAGCACAATTGACATATTTTGTAAAATATGATGTATTTTGACCTATAGTTTAAACACTTGAAGATGTCAAATATGTTGGATACAATTACGTTTTAATTTTTTATAAGTTTGACAGTCTCAGAAAGTCTTGATATGTGTTTTATGGATACAATGACAACTTACTTGTATAAGTCACTTAACATTAATATCTATACAAATCTCTAAAGGATTTAAAATGCTTGAAGCATATAGATCAAATGATGGTAGTTTATTCTCAATCAAACTACAACGATCTTTGAATGGATTGAAAAAAAAATGTGAGCATATATGGTACAATAGCCTGAGCGAATACTTGATAAAAGAATCATATATTAATAATTCAATATGCTCATGCATATTCCTAAAGAAAAAAAATTTTACATTCTACATTGTAGCAGTATATGTCGATGACATGAATATAATTGAAACTCCTTAAAAGATTCTAAAAACTTCGTATTACTTAAAAAAGAAGTTTGAAATGAAAATTTTGAAATAAACTAATCATTATCTCTGTCAGTAGATGTAGTGCAAATCAAACATAATATTTGTCTATCAATTTGTTTATATTAAAAAGATTTTACAATGGAATAAAGTTCATCCGTTAAGTGTTCATATGATTGTTTAGTTTCTTAATCCTAAAATAGATTTATTTCACCTTAAGAAGATAAAAAAGAGATACTTGATCTGGAAGAACCATTTCTCAATGCAATTAGGGCCTTATTATATCAGATAAAATGTACCAGATCGAACATACATTTCTCTGTGAATTAATTAGCCATATTTAGCTCTACACCTACTCGCTAATGTTCAAATGACATTAAACATATTTGTTGTTACCTTCGTCGAACGATGAATTTGAGAATTTTTTTAACAAACCAATATGAAATCTAGGATTAGTTGATTATGCAAATGTTGACTATGAACTCTGTCATTCGGATTAATTGGTAATTTCTTTTTTTTTATAGGTCTTATAAAATCAATCTCACTTCCAAAACTAGTCTTCCTACTTCTCTCTCTCTCTCTAAATTTCTCCAATCTCAAAATTTTTACAAGATCGTCATCAATCAACTTCAATCTTCCTTCCATTTATGGGCAATCAAAATTTTCTCTCTCCTAAGTATTTTCTTCGTTGATTTAAAAAGAAAGAAAGTTAGGGTAATAGGGTTTCCACCACAAAATTGGAGGTTTTGCTATGCAAGGGTGTTATTAAGAATTTCAAGTATTTTCTTGAATTGGTAAGTATTCTAAAACCTCAAAGCATTAGATTTCATTTTTAGTTCAATATATATAAATTAAGTGCTTTATGTATAATATGGGTGTTAGATTGAAGAATATTATCAAGAAGTTTTAAAGTTTATTTTGTGTTAAATGATATTTAAGAAACTTTATTATGAGTTTCTATTTGAGGGAAAATGATTAAATAATAGGATTTAGTTTTGAGTTAAAATGAAGTATTGTTATGTTTGAATTATAATGTTTTAGTATGAATAAAGCTCATCCGTTAAGTGCTCATATGATTGTTCGGTCTCTTAATCCTAAAATAGATTTGTTTCACCTTAAGAAGATAAAAAAGAGATACTTGATTTGGAAATATCATTTCTCAATGTAATTAAGACCTTATTATATCTGACACAATGTACTAGATCGAACATACATTTCTCTGTGAATTAATTAGCCATATTTAACTCTGCACCTAGTCGCTGACATTAAACATATTTTTTGTTACCTTTATCGAACGATGAATTTGAGATTTTTTTTTAATGAACCAATATGAAATCTAGGATTAGTTGGTTATCCAAATGTTGACTATAAACTCTGTCCTTCGGATCAATGGGTAATTTCTTTTTTTTTTAAAGGACAAATTGGAATAGAGGATCAGAGACTAAATGGCAAGAATAAAAAAAAGATTTTGATTTTATAAGGACTAAAAAGAAAATTTTTTAAAATTTTGAGCTATTTTCAAAAAAATTCAAAGAAAAAGGGGCTTGTTTAAAATTTTGCTTATAAAATCAATCTCACTGCCAAAACTGTCTTCCTACTTCTCTCTCTCAAAATTTTTACAAGATCGTCATCAATTAACTTCAATCTTCCTTCCATTTACGAGCAATCAAAATTTTCTCTCTCCTATGTGTTTTCTTTGTTGATTTAACAAGAAAGAAAGTTAGGGTAATAGGGTTTTCACCACAAAATTGGAGGTTTTGCTATGCAAGGGTGTTGTCAAGAATTTCAAGTATTTTCTTGAATTTTGGTAAGTATTCTAAAACCTCAAAGCTTTAGATTTCGTTTTTGGTTCAATATATATATAAATTAAGTGCTTTACGTATAATATGGGTGTTAGATTTAAGAACATTATTAAGAAGTTTTAAAGTTTATTTTGAGTTAAATGATATTTAAGAAACTTTATTATGAGTTCCTATTTGAGGGAAAATGATTAAATAATAAGGTTTAGTTTTGAGTTAAAATGAAGTATTGTTATGTTTGAAATAAAATTTTGTGATAAACGATATTTTGAAGTTGAAAATGCATATTTGAATGTTCATTTTGAAGTTTAAAAAGCTTAATTTAGAGATTGATTACAAATTAAATGGGTAATGTATTAAATGAAAGTTATTAGTAAGATGATTACGTAGTAAACTGACTTTATTGTGGTATTTCCTAAACTGGGCAGAATAGAAACATTTTTAGAAAAAATACATTAGAACCGTAATCAATGTAGACATGAAAACCTTCGAAATAAGTACTCATAAGTCATAACTGGAGTATGTTTTCATGACCAAATGAGGTCTTGAATTTTCTATCTATGCAGAGTAATTCGCCTCGTATAAAATTTTTATTTTCTGTCCTATTTTATAAACTAGGTTTGAACCCCCAAACGATATCCAAATTAAGTGATTCAAAAATCATTAGAAAGCTTATAAAGTCTAGTTTAATTTATAAGTAGACTATTTTTTTTTAAAAGTTTCTCTCTTAATTGTCCAAAATGAGCAAAAGAACCTGAGAGGCCAATTATGAATAAAATTCTAGTGACTCACCAAATGTTTTTTTAAGGGACTGATCCTTAATCTATGTGCCAACCTAAGAAATTAGATTCATTATGCATGCATATTATTTATAGGGAAAGGAATAGTCAATTGAAGTTTAAGAATTAATGGTGTAATATATATATATATATATATATATATATTAGGCGTAAATACTTTGAGCAAAGAACACAAAAGTAAGGATTAAAAAAAAGGGAGTGCATACCTTCCTTAAACTGTAAGTAGACTACTTTTATTTCAAATGATTCAAAACTTATATTTTTTTTGTTTTAAGAAATTCTTTAGAATTGATAAAAGTCCTAGGATATATAAATTAGGTTGAATAATTATTTTTGCTTGTGAATTTTAGATTACTTGTTGTTTTATACGTGTATGGCTTTGATTTATTGAAATGACCACTGAGGCATTGGTATTTATTTACACGTTTTGTTTATGGATTTGATATAACGGTGATGTTGCCTTAGGTCGGCATAATATAGAAATATATGATATATATTATACATTAGATATTTCTGTAGCTATAGCGTGTAGCCTCAGCAGACCTTTGAGGTGCATAGGTGAGTGGAAGCTAAGTAGGGTAGGAGTAGTAGATGGATGATAGTGCACCCCCTCAGTGTATTTTGTATTGATATATTTATTAAAAATTGACATAGTCTTGGACCTGGTATTATAAGGATAGTCATAAGTATCACCACATGATTACTTGGGTCAACACCAATAATTCCGACAAATGGTTTTATTTAAAAAAAATATTTTTTTTCCTTATAATTTTTTTGTTAAATAAAACATAAATTGATGTTTAAAAGATTTTTGTTAAAAATATGTTTTCTCCATTAATTGTATTATTAAAAAGAAATAATTGGTGGTTTTGGGTGTTACCTCAAGTCAGGGTAATACTTGAGAAAAGAGGCTAGTTTGGATTTGTATTACAAAAGAAAATCCATAAGTCTAAATTTTATGTTATATAAAATTTTCCCTTTGCATAAATGACATGGTTAAATAATTATAATATCTTATGGTATTTTACATAACTTTTATATTTTACTAGTTCATTCACTAAGTATTATATACTTATCCCCCCTCACCCTTTAGTTTTAGGTTGTTAAGTATGCGAAGATTTAGATGTGGTGTGACCTTTAGAAAACCGTCGCTTCTCAAGTAGGATTCTCTTAGCTCACTTCGTTCTCTAATTAGGTTCACTAGTAACTTATTAAATTTGTATTTTGAAATTTTATATTATACTTTGAGAATTTATTTTGTTTTTGAATGATATTAGTGTAAGATATTTCAAATTTAGAATTCTAAAGATAAACTTGACGAATATTTTTATTAATGATGTGATTTGAACAAATAGAATGTAAGGTTGAATACATAAATAAGTTACGAAAATAATTTTAACTAGCCTTACGGACTCTTGGAGATGTTCCAAGTTAGTGGGCCGACTCTCGAGGATATGCGGTAGTTGTCATGTATCGATTTCTCGAGATTGGGGCGTGACATTGACTATCTTTCTTATCTTCATAAAGCTCGTTCACAGACATCTTATATTTTCACTTACAATAATGCAATAATCTCATCATGATCCATTAAGCAGGTTTTTATTGTTACAACTTCTAATTATTATGAGATTCTTACATTGCATGTAGTAAACAAGAAATGTATATGGTTGTGATCCGTTATTTATCATATCCAGAGTTCATGCAACATATCTTTTAGTACGGATATTCTAACAATAATATATGAAGATAATGTTGCTTGTATTGCGTAAGTCAGAAGATGATACATTAAGACATATTGAACTAAACATATGTCATCTAAATTTTTCTACTCATAAGTTTCAAGAGAGTCAACATATTGATGTTAAATATATACGCTCTTATGATAATTTTGTTAATTTCTTTACTAAAATTTTACTTACATTAATTTTTGAAAAGTTGATAAATGATATTAGCATGTGTTACTCCGAAAATTGACAAATTTATATATATTATCTTTAAGAGAGAGAATTTCATCATGGGTGATATATTTTGTTATAAAAAAATAACTATATTAATTTTTAGATTAATGTGCACCGTATTCTTTTTCTGTTCATTTAAGTTTTATCTCACTAAATTTTATAGTAAGATTTTTAATGAGACAGTATTAAGTACGCCCAACGAAATAAAAAATAGTGTAATCTAATACAGATTGTTGAAATCCGATTGGTGGATTATAGTATCCATCTTCGCAGTCTTGATCATCAATCAATAACATATTAATGAGATCTCTCGTAAAATATTTATTATTCCCTTAAAAAATATCTATTACATCCCTATTTTTTTTTGAAATAGAATTGTATATTTATTTTAAAGAAGAATAAGAAAAATTTAAATAAAACTTAAGAAAATTTATAAATTTTTTCTATGAGAAACTTTTCTCTCTTCTCCATTTTTCATGGTCTATGTATATGAATTAATGATCTATTTACAATAGTTTGAATAAAATGATAGGAGACTCAGCTAGATCCACTACTTTATCTCATAATCATAAGAAAACTTGTCCTATAAATCCATGTGATAAAGTTTTTATACAAGTTAAAATTAATGTTATTTTATTATAAATACAAATATTTAATTATAATAAATAAAAATAAAAATCAAATTACTATAAGTTATAATTTAAAATAAAAAACATTTCATAAATAATAAAATATGTTTTTTTATGAATAATAAAAAAATACCTAATATGTGACGTGTAAGCAAAATCACCAACCAAACGGACCCTAGAATGTGAACCGTAACTTGTAAATCTAATATACAACTTAGGGAAGTTTCAGCTATACTAAGAACACATCTACTGAATTGAAATCAAAATGACCAGAGAAGCAAGCATCTGGGATAGTTCCTTAGCAGTATGCATGAAGTTCAAAGGTAGCCATTCCTAAACGTCAAAATTCCCTTCATCCACTTCCCATCTTTGATTGCCACCATTAAAAAACAAACACTAACAACTTTTTTCACAGTAATACATAAAATAAATGACAATTTCTGCCATCAGAGCTTGAATATGCTGTGTACCAAAAGCGAGCCTCATTTGGTGTTAAAATTAAAACACTAGATGTTAAATATTAATAGAAAAATGTGTAAATTCCAATAAAAATTTATGTTATCGAACATTTTTTCAATTTTACTTAAAAAAACATAACAAAAGCACCACAATTCAAAATGAAATTGCATTTTTTATCGATTTCATCAACACAATCAAACAATTAGTACGAGATTTCAACTTCCTGTAACAGTCCGTAACAATGAACATTATATATAATTGAAAAACAATGAATGAGATATTTAAAATAAGGACCAAAAACATATACAGCTTGAGTGGCAGGTTTGAGCTCACAGTAATTTCCGTACAGAAACAGAAACAAAAAAAAGGGAAAAAAGGATATAGGCAAACTGTTAACCATTTTCATGGAGGGAGAAAACTTGAATTTAAATCATGGAACACGTTCCAATACTCGTTGCAACGCCTTTTTGATGCCTTCCTGATCTAGCAATGTTGTCAGTTGTATCTCCTGTACCTAAACCACAGAAAATTATCAAAACTTAGAAGAGAGAGAGGAAGAGATAGATAGAGATGATGAAGAGAGATGGACACTAGAAAAACCATGATGGAACTACCTGCCTTCCAGCACGAGCAAGGAGGGTAAACTTCCTATCAATGGGTGGTGCCTGCAAGATGACGATTTTCAAAATTACACCCTGGTATTCCCAAGAATCAGTAAGCAATATTGGAAGAAAGCTCACATTTGAGAGCCAAAGCTGCAAGTCTTGCGAAACAACCCTTTTCTCAAACCCTTGTCTTGTTATTCTTATATCATCTATACTGACCAGGAACATCATAAAAAGGCAAAACAAGATATTTATCATGTAGTTTCATAAAAGGACCAAAAAGCGAAAAATAAAAAATTAAACAAAAATACTACCTTGTAATGACTTTTAAATGAAACATGAAGCAAGAGATCACAACATAAAACTGAATTTCGAGCAATTATATGAAAAAAAAAGAAACAAAAAAATAAAAATAAAGAAATAAGGCATATGACAGGCGCATACCCACATAAAAGACCAAAAATTAAATCACAGTAAATTATTCAGTTAAACATCAAGCATGGAAACAAATTACAAGATTGTTTCTCGACCAACATATATATAAATATATATATATATATATATATGTAAATAGACGTACAAGCACGTCCACACACAGAAAGATGTAGGCACAAAGACTCTAACAGAGATCAACATAAATACGTGAAATCATCAAACTGGATAAGCAGAACCTACACCACAGAGACAACGACAATTAGAAAGAGAGTGACAGAGATGGAGTCCAATAAATAAGTATTTCCTCAACCTTTTAATAGCTATAGTTCGAGCACTTATAAAGTTTATTATAATGAAAACATCCACAAGAAACTTTGCCTTAGGCAAAAATGCTAGGTCAAGAGTGCACTGGAAACAGGTTGAATTTAGGTTCAAGAATAATTTCTGAATTCTCAGACACTATATGCATCTACTAGATCTATCTCCTCCATTCAACTAAAAACTAACTTAAATGGACCTCTTCGTAGGAGTTCTGTAGGTGAAAAATTTGAACCAGAAGTGAAATAGTCATAAATTTAAATCCATGTAAATATAACTCCTAAACATAAAAATCTTAAACCTACTATATTTCTTAAGTTTTCAATACTAGACAGTAGATTCCTTTATCTAATCAAATTCATGTATCAGTTTGCTGGTTGGTAAGAAACTTGAGAAGGTATAAGACCAGTTACTATACGTACAAGGTAATATTCATAAAAAAAAAAAAAATTTGAATTGTGAGCCAAAATATCTACTTATGAAACACACTCAAGGAAAATTAGGAAATACATTAAATCCCTATAGACTTGGATGGATGCACTGTCAACATAAAATAACATAATGGGTTGACAGAAATATTAATTTCATTAAAAAACGAGCCATGAAAAAGCTAAATACACATATAGGCATATACTTTTTAATGAAAGCTTCTAAACATCTAGAAGTGTTCCTAAGAAAGCTCCAAAACTTCTAGAAGTTATCTTCCTAAGCAGAGCAATGATAAATCCATACCCATGTTCCTGTAGAAGCTCTTCAAATATTGCTCCAAGCCCTGGAAGAGGTTCAATGGTATTGCTACTGCTTGTGCTTGAAGAATCAGAAATAGCTGAGCCATCCTGTGGAGTAATGTTCTATCCGCCTTAATTCTATTTTCTGAAGAATGGAGTGAATAACATGATGAAGGGCACATAAGACAACTTCATATTACAAACCTGTGGAATTACTTTGTCCAGAGTTTCCAAAAGAGGATCTTCTTCCAACTGTTTGATTGACAGAGTGATCCTTGACTTCTCCCTGTAGTTATTCTCAATCAAAAATCCATGCAATTGCAAGTAATGTAAGAAATTTATATATGAAAAGAAAAGAGGCAGTTAGAAGAAAAGAGAAATGAAAAAGCTATCTCAAATTCACAAAAACTAGTCTGATTTCAACCATCTATAAGTCCCCTTAAGTGGGAACCAGCCTTGAGATTTCCTTTAGTAAATAAAACAAATATTTTGGAAATTTCAAATCTAAGTGTGGATCTTAATATGGTAATCAGGGAGACAAAAGGGATGACCATTGAATCATGAGAGGAGAAAACTGGAATCCACCATTAAACAGCTAGCCAGTTCCCACAAAACGATAATTGACAATTTCACATAAAGGTTAAAGTGTATTTTGCATTTTGGCATGTGCATCAAGAAAACATATTGGTAAGAGTATGCATTCACTTGTAAGGATTCAACATAACTCAGTTTAGTTTATAAACCCTACTGATATAATAATCAATTGATTCAAAAAGTATTTATTGACTTAAAAATATCAGATAGTATCACTGCAAGCTCACCGATCGATTTTTATAACTTTGACCTTCACTTCATCACCTTCGTTAAGGATGTCTCTAATGTCTTGAATCAGATCCCATGAAACCTCTGATATATGTACTAGTCCAGTTAAATGATAGAGACCTGCATCACATGATTTCAAATTTCTGCACAATACAGAATGCAGTGGAAAAACAGAGTTATACATACTGGAGAAAACAATACCATCATGAAAACGTAAGTGAATGAAAGCACCATAATCCTCAACAGATCCCACCCTTCCTGCAAAAACATCCTGAACGTTAACCCTTTCAGAATATTTATTCCAGGCAGCTTCCTTTTCAGAGAATATCAACTTCCTTTTCTCCTCATCAGCTTGGATTACCTAAAATATTGAGAAAATACACAATTATCATTAAACTCAAATACAACTCAGGTAGTTTGAAGATAGAAGTCACCCAAGAAATATTATCCAGCAAAAAAGAGTGGAGAGTTACAAAGACTAAAAATTAAAGAAAAAGAACAAAGCCTCTGATTACTAAGTTAAAACAAACAAACAAGAACATGCAAAAATGTTCTCACATTTTCTGGAAGTGAGAAGAACCAACTTTAAAGGGTTATATGGTGGAAGATTGTTGCGATATAAGGATTTCGGCAACCAACTTTGAGATATACTTAATTCTATTTCCCCACTCAACAATAGGGGAAGTATTAAATCTTTAAGTAAATAAAAAAATGGAAAAAAAAAAAGAAAAAAAGAAATTAGGGTACTAACCTTGAGTACAACCAAGTTGAATATTCTAAAGGATCCTATAATTTAGCCACATGACCAATAAGAATAATGCTCCACATAATCAATATTTATTTCCTCTCCTTATTTAGGATAAGAGGCTGCAATTTAGTGGTATTACAAGAGTTCAATTCCATTACTACCTTAACTGTGCATGCTTAAATGTAGAGTTCTTGATGGGAAATGAAGAATTAGTTTTTGTATGGTTGCACCCAATTCAATCATCAATAGGTCCCAAATATAAATCTTTTGTTGAGTTCTTGGTTGGAAAGGAAGAAGTATCGTTGCACCCAATACAATCATCCATAGGTTCCAAATATAAATCTTTTAAGAATGAAAACAGAAAATGAAGTAGAAAGGAGGCAGCATAAATGCTTCATTTTAGTAAGTTTTTAGGAAAAAAGTCAGGAATGTGTTGAAAGATTGAGAGTTAGCAATGAACTATAATATCATCTAACCATCGTAATGTTGCATATGAGAACGAAAAAAAAAAAGAGGCAAACCATGTACTCTCTTCTTCCCCTTAATCCCCAAAAAGAAAAAATTCAGGGCAGCAAAATTAAATATTCAACTTAGATCTTGATCAACGAATGGATGACTAACCAGATATTGCCAATAACTGAAAGCCAGACTGCTATCAGTTTTATAGACACCAAAGGAGATAACTTTTCTAGGTACAAAACACTTACCGCCGCCTTAGACCCTTAAATTGTGCTCTTCTGAAGATGCTAGAGCTCGTTGTTAAACCTAGTTTAGGAAAGTGCAGAGTGGTGAACTGATTCTATAGGTTACTTGAGGTAATTAGAGAACTTCCACAGAGATAAATTGTCTTTCAGTTCTATTATTTCTCTAATAAGTTTTCTCCTTCTACCTATAATGCAGAGTCTGTCCAGTATTTTGGTTCATTCTAATTGGTGGTGACTTGATCTTCAAAATATGAAAATTGCACAAACATCAAATGTCATATGAACCTCACATAATATGAAACTTAATAGCTAAAACTTAGAAAGACAGAGAAATTATTACAATATTCCCACGGCTGTATAATACTTTGGCATGTCAATCCTCTGATTTCGACCTAGTCTGCATTGCCTTTGTCTATATTTTTAATTCACAATTCACCATGTTGAAGAATAACTTCTCGTCGATTTTCACTCTGACCATCTCAATTTTCATCCTTCATTACTTGTTGGGCAGCAAGAAATCACTTGGGATGCTAAAATAACCTTCAATGATTCATAAATTTTTGATTGACTAAATCTAGTTAAGAAGTTTCCTCTCACCAGCAAAAGGACAAGCCCATTGAAATACAGACAAGCAGATTTTCAGTCAATAGAATATATTCTAATATAAAGAGATATTGCTTGTCTCAATAAATACAATTGTGGATACAGATGTGTCTCATAAACTAAGTGACTGAATTTCTGTTTTCTTAATTTTATTACAATTGTGCTTACAAAAGTAGCCAAGAAAGGATGAAAAAAGAAAAAAAATTGCCTTTAGTCTCATTTACACCCTTAATTTTAAATTATGAAGTCAATTACCCTTTCTTGCACAATCCTAATATTGCATAAATCTATGTAATGTATATCAAAATTTCATCTGACCTTTCTAGCCATTATATATTGATTATCTAGTCACACACGTTAATAACTATGCATCCAAACACCAAGATGTACCCAATAAAAAAAAGGACGCAGACATTAAAGTATTTTCTGCTTATTAATGCTATGTATACTCATTGAGAAAAAAGTAGTTGAAACCCAACCCAGAGACCCAACAGTAGGAATCTATGCCGCTAGTAGAATTGATTGAGACTTTTTCAAGGGATACATGAAACAAAATTAGAATTTTTTGAGGACAAAAAGTAATGGACTGCATCAAGAAATTCTCACCTTCACAGATATAAGTGAACCAGTCAAACCTTTGGCAATCTCATGGATACTTCTCTGTGGCTCTACAAAAGATGACATCACAAAAAGAAAACAAGAGTTCGCCATTCAACGATGGTACGGAGTAAGGCAATAAAAAAAAAAATAATCTCCCCAAAATGTATTTATATGGCCAACAGTGCAAAAGAATGAGTAACATATGACAAGTGAAAAATGATTTGTCATAATAACAGCTTCTTGTATATACATATGTATGCATGTATGTATGTATGAGTGCATGATGTTAATCAACTTATGGAACAACACTACAGACATGGCATCTTATTGTGGTGCTTAAAATCCAATCATGTTGCTAAGCATGATTGTACCATGTGTACAAGTATGTTACATAAGGTGCGCAATGATTTCCACCAAAGCATAGAGAGAATTTAATTACCATGCCCAAATATATTGGCCAAAATATGCAAAATTCTGGCCATATTGTACATATAGACTATGTAATTCACCAATAAGTGTAACTTTAAGATAATCACATTGTAGCTAAAAACTCATTCCAAAATGGCAGAGATGAGATCAGAGGTTGCCAATTGTATTATCCTTATACAAGTTAAACATAAAATACGACTAATGGGAAATATAAATGGCAGTTAACTCAATCTTTAACCAACCATTCTTCAACAATATGCAGGACGTCTAGCTCCAAAGATAGTATTCAATTAAAAGAAAACACACAAATAAGCAACAAAAGCAAAATGGTAAGGTACCTTTACAAGAATGAGATGGGCTCAACTGGGGAAAGGGAAGAAAACCCACAAGAGAAAAGAACTGAACCAGCAAACCTCCACCATTAAACCCTTGGATCCTACCCTCATAAATGAATCCACTTTCTTTGTAAGCCCTTGCTGCCTTCCAATCAGCCGAAGTCTACTTCTTTGCACAAACCAAGTATTATATTACACACACCATTACTATTACTATTACTGACATTAAACTGTGGTTATATATAATCAAACTAAGGAAACAAATAACAGCAAAATTCTTCAACAATTCACAGTCAAACTTACAGGGTAGCATTATAATACAATATAATAAGCAAAGAAAATTAATCACACCCGAGATTGTCGAACAGAAGCATCAGAGGAATTTTCAACAATTGGGTTGGTGGTGGTGTGAGTGACTTTGGCAGCAGTTCTGGAACTGGATAATTTAACATGAGAAAAGTTTGTTTGGCAAATTGTTTTTAAAGAAATGGAATGCTTTTTAAAAAGAGGATTTTCAAATACAAGTGCTGGAGAATTAGCGCAATTGACAGCAACACACGTAACCGATCCTATTCTTGAACTCATCAACATTATCATGACGATGATGTTGCTAACTGCTGAGTTATTCTTATAAGTCGGTTATCCACATAGAAGATAGATAAATGTTTGGATATTCAGTTGGAGAATTCCTGGTCAGTTTCTATCTTCCATCTGTCATTTCTCTGCCCACAATTTTTTTTTAATTTATTATTATTATTAATTTCTGTTTTATAATAAAATAAAATAGAGTGCCAACAAATCAAATTTGAGATAAATACTTTAAAACTTGCATTCTTTAAAATAATTATATAATAAATTTATATTAAATTTGTAGTGAATTTAATATTTTATTACTAAATTTGTTTAAATGAATATTTAATATTTATTAAATCTGTACGAATATCCATTATTTTTTAGTAATTTTTTTGTATTTTTAATTATATCTGTATTATTATTAAATATTAAATATTAAATTTATAAATTATTTAATTAAAATTATAAATTTTCAGCATTAATTCAAAATAAAATACATTACTCAAATAAAATATTAAGTATATTTAATATAAAAAAGTTAATCACAACAATTCTATAAAAGAATATAATTATTTTACAAAATTATATATAAAATATCATAAATCTAAAATAAAAGTTTATAAACTCATAATTTTAAAATAATAGTTAAAAAATTTACATCTTTATAAATATATATACATCTACATGTATATGTATATATATAGATGTATACATGCATGTATGTATGTATTTAAAACATTAAATATCCGTAGATATCCGTTACAGGTATATGCATATATTTATTTATATTCGTATTTATCTCAAACTCGCTACCAATTTTTTTTCAAACCCGTTAAGAGGCATACTAAACCCATCTCATTAGGGTCGGTTAATCTCTATATTCAACCTACTATAACGTAAATCTTTCAATTCTTACATTAATTGGTACAATTTTTTTTATTTAAAAATTTTTAATAATGTATTTTAAATTTTATTTTAATCATTTTAATTTTTAATTTTTTATATTTTATATTTTTTATATTAATTATTTTAAATTTTATATTAATTATTTTAATTTTTATATTAATTATTTTAATTTTTAATTTTTTATTTTAAGTTTTGCGTTAAGGAATAATAAGTAAATTTATATTAGCAAATTTCTAAAATTAGCGGAAGTAAAAGGTTTTTAAAGCAATATATATATATATATATATTTTATGGGTACCCCTAGCATTTGACCTAATAACGAATTATCCTCTAATATTTTATTAATTTAGGTAACGTTCATTTTATTTATTTATTGATTTTTAAAATTATTATCTATTTATTTTTTTCCCTGAAATTTGAATATAATTCAACTTCAGTTATTTAAATATTTAAAATGTGTTTATTTTATTATTTAACTTAATACTAAAAATAGAGTAATCATATTTAGATAAATTTAAGTTAAAAATTTTGACTTACAAATGCAATTTATCTGAATAAGTTTAGATAATTTTAAATTTAGAAAACTCTTATAAATTTAATTTATTTTCTTATATCTAAATTTTATTTAATCATCTATTATAAGCTATAAGTTATAAGACCAGTTTGAGTTGTTGTGGATTTTAAAATAATATGTTTTTGCTATATTGGTAAAATAATTAAGTGTAAAAATTATTTTTACTTAAGTGTGTGTGTGTGTGTGTGTGTGTGGTATTCAGACGTTATAGGAAAAACACATATCATTCAAAATCCTTCAGATTTATACCATTATAAATTTCAAATATTAAAAAAAGAGACATTTCATATGCCCCTTTCAAGTTTATCTCATTTTGGCTTTGCTTCAATAACCATGATAATAACTTAGGGAGATAATTTTAGTCACACTCCTAAAAATTAGTCTAAATACGGTTTAATTTATATAATTTTATAACACTATACATATTTCTTAAACTTAAAAAAAAAATACACAAAAAGTTTTAACCCAAAATAATTATGATATTTAATAATAATTAAAAAGTCGTTATACATTTTATTCTGATTAATTGTTAAAAGTTGTAAGATAATCTTATCCCATGAATAAAAGTATAATCAATCATTACAGTTATTTATTTATTTAATTATTACTAGTTGTAAAATAATTTTTAAGAGTTTGTTGAAGTAGATTTTCTATTAGTAAAATTTTTTTGAAGAAAAGTTTTTAATAAAAAAGAATTGATTGTTTGGTTGTCAATTGGCAATTGCAATTATTACCAATACATTGTGTTGTTGCATTAATAAATAAGTATTTATAATTTTATTATGAAAGTAAGAAAGTAAACTTCTTAAAACAAAATAAGGGTATTTTAGATAATTAATCTTTAAAAAAAAAAAAACTCAATTCTTAAAAGTTTGAAATTCGAACATCTCTCAACAGAAGTGAAACATTTTTTTTATAAAAAATTTTCAAGAAGCTATTCACTTGTTACAATTAAAAAAAAAAAAAAAAAAAATTCTTTTAGCTTATAAATCGATCATGTCTAATTGGACATATATGAAAATAAGAGCATTTTATTTTGAATACTTGTTATAAGTTGTAAACAATTTCATCTCATGAATTTATTTATTTATTTTTAATAATAGTCATAATAAATTTGAACTATAAATTTTTTGTGTATTTCTTAAAATTTAGGGAAGTATCATGTTATCAAATCATATAAACAAAAATGTATTTACGATAATTTTAGGGTGTGAATGTAGTTATTCCTCTTATTTGTTAAGTGCACATGGAGTCAGATTGGTTTGAAAGGGTGTTTATGCTCAAATTTTGATCATAGCCCAAGTCCAAACCCGGTTCATAACGACATCGTTTTTCTTACAGCATAATGTATAACAAGTTGATCGAAGTAATTTCTGAGACTTGAATCATGGGTTGTGGAGTGGAAGGTATAAGTAGAGATCATGTAAAATCTTAACTAAGGTCACTTGAAGACCTTAGTTTTAAAATGAAATTTTATATAATAAGGTTAGTGAAAAGGAAACACATGTTCAAACCATAAGCTTAATTTATATTATGGTAGTTTTCTATTTTAAACAAAACTCTTTTTATTGAGATGTCTTAACATAAAGTAGTATTTTTCTATTAAAAACTTTATTATTTTAGTTAAATTTTTTGAATTTATTTAAAATAATGAGAGTATTTGAATTGCAATGTAATTACTTTTATATATTTAATTAAGGTTAAAATACTTAAATTTATTTTTGCCTCAAAGACCCAAATTTTAAAAGGAAATATAGTCCTTTTCTAACTAAGTAATCTCACAATTTGAGTTTGCGTCAATACTATACCTATAACCTATAAATAAGCCGCCTTTCGCAGCTTACAAGGACATTCATTGACCTTTTATGCACCTTATGACATCACAACTCTTTCTTCACTCTCAAAACAAGAAATCTTCACAAAACATTAATCCTTCCTTTTGAAATATAAATAAGGATCTTTTGGCCATCATCAACCCTAGTTTCTTCAATCTCACGCGGAAAGAATTCTAGAAAGTCAAATCTATTTTTTATTCGGTCGGAACCATCCTCACACTATAATTTCAACCACATTGGCATCAAAAGAGTCACATTTAATCAGTCATAACTTTGATATCACAATTAGGGAATTCCTGCTACATACGATAATACTTGGTTACATTCACTATAGTTAAATGATCAAAGTAGCAACTTTTCTATGTTTCCTTGGCATTATCTAAATAGTGTAACCCTCTCACTATTCATATTCAAGTCCTTTTTTAGTGTCATTTACAATGTAGTTTGTCAGGTTAGGAACACGAGGAAGAGGGATTGTTTTATAGTTTCAACTTACTTTAAAAGAATAAAAAGTTAAAACTTACTAATGTCACGAAGAAAAGTATATATATGCATTGCATAGGTCCTACTTTGTGACGCTTCGTGTTAATCTGATTTTTTTAAAAAATTCTATTTATTTTTCCATTTCTCGTCAAGTGGAGCAGCATTATGGGTGAACACGCATGCAAACTCGCATTGTTCATTGCTACATTATTAATTCTTATATACACATATATATATATATATATATGTGTGTGTGTGTGTATGTTTGTGTGTCCACACATATAATAAATTGGTAAGATACCTATCTTTTTATTAAAAAATAATCAATATCTACTAACATTACATACACAAGTTGAGGTGGCAAAGGGGGCGGGTTGGGCCGACTTGAGCCCTTACAGTACCCGTGCAGAGCCGAACTTACTTAGAAAATATGCAGCTCGACACGATCCATAAAGCCTGGCTCACTTGAGCTGTGTCGAGTCTGAGCCTAGACCAATCTGTGAGTTGATGTCAATTTTAAATATTTATAAATTTTTTTTGACAAAAAGTATTGATCTTGTCTTCTCAATGTGTCGATTTGCTAAAACTTGTAATTTCTTTTAAAGTCTCTTATTTGAATATATCAATCTATTTGCTTGTATGTATCGATTTATTTTTTTATATATATCAATCTGGTCTAAGTTGTAATTTATTTATAATTCTTTGACTTGAAAATATTGATCTGTTTACTTGAAAGTATCAATTTGTTATACTTTATATTTTAATTTCTTCTTTGTATATCGATTCTCCAAACTTTATGTATTAATCCGTTAATAATAAAAAGAATAAAAAAAATATTATAATATAAATAATAAAAAATATTAAATTAAATAGAATTGTGAACTACAAGTTGGGCCTACACTGTTCATAGATCGGTCTGACCCATTTGCTATCTCTATACACAAGTAATAAATTGGTAAGATGTATATCTTTTTGTTGTAAAGTAACCAATATCCAATAACGTTACACACACAAGATGAGAAAAATTGTTCAACGAAAAATTGTTAAACGAAGAGTACGAAGAAATATGGCTGCAATCTTTTTTATTATATACCCTCAATTTATCAAGGTAACTCAAGCTTGTGGAAATTTAATCTAATTGATTCAAAAATTGGGGAAACTTAAGTCGTCATTTTTAAGAATGTTTATTATTATTTTTTCACCGACTTTAAATAAATGCTTTAATTGAGTTTGAAAAGGAAACTATGAAATTTATAGGCTACCTAGTTTTAATGTAAAAGATTCAAACTCATTCATCTCATAATTATTTTAAACTTTTAAGTTAATCTCAAATTATATTACTACTAATTTTGAACTTTTAAATAAATCACAAACTATATTACTAAAATTTTTATTTAGCACTCTAGTAAATCATGATTATGTAATAAAAATACATTAATCAAATCTCTTTTAAATTAAAATTTAACTTAATTTTTAGACCATTAATAATCACTTAATCAAAAGTTCATCGTTACTCAAACTAATTGTCTATGAGCTACAAGCTTCGTGTCATCCTATTGTATTTTAAATCCATTTTAAACACATTTCAAAATTTTGTATTGCACCTTTTGAGTTCAACATTATTTGTACCAAATGTTAAATGCACTTCACAAAATATTTTATACACCCAACCGGGTAACTTTCATATTTTTTTTTATTGAATGTATCTACTATTAAATTATGTGTTTCAAGTTTCATATTATTAGTATCAACTATTAAGTACACTCCACAAAATAATGTTATACAACCACGCTCACAAGTTTCAAGTTGTATATTAAATGTATAGATTATTGCATTGTGCCTTTCAAGTTTATCATTTTTGGTACAAAATACTAAATATACCGATAAAAATATTTTTGACCCATTTACCTATGATTCAAATGCTCTTTTTATGAAATCAATTTCGCTTTAAGTTGTAGGTTCAATGTTGTCCTAGGTCCATGTCTACTACTGTTATAGATAATATTTTTTTATTTTATTTTTTTATAATAGTTTAAATTTAGTTTTAGTTGCCAGAAGAAAGAAAAAATATTTTAGGCTGTGATTTATTAATTATATTTTATTTAGTTGTCAATTTATTTTTATTACAACTAATAATATAAACATTTAACCAATATCAAGGTTTAATTAACTAAGAAAAATATTATAATTTATATCAATGCATTTTTAAAGCTCAACACAAATTCCCAAATGTTGCATTTGACGGCAAACCATTTTAACCTAACAATCTTCAGGAAAGTATTGAGGATTGAAGGACACATAAATAAAAAAAAGGTGCAAAGTTCATTTAATAGCTAAATCATACATCCTTTTTATTATAATCTTTATTATTTAATATTATATACATATGTATATATATATATATATATATATTTATATATTTATATAAAGTATCACAGAGAAGCTAGAATTGAAGTTTGGAGGGCCATGATGATACAATAGTTAATTTAAAGATGTCCAATTCCAAAAACAAAATTATAAATCAAGAGGGTAAAACATTTATTTAATAAACATCTAAAGGTATACAATAGTTTTTCTTTATTTATTTTTATGAGTTAATAATTTGTGGGTGAAAGTAAATTTTTTTTTTTGACAATAAATACAGGGAAAAAGGGTAATTTTTCAGAAAGATTTCTCCACTTCTTGCTGGCAAGCCGTTGCCAATTCATTTTTTTTCATTTTCTGTCTTTGCCTTGACTTATTACCATTTTTTTTATAATGTTACTTAGCGAAGTCCTGGATTGGTTTGGTGGGTCTCAATCTCAAAGTACCATACCCATACTACTGGCTCTTATCTTATGCTCCTAAGCTAAGTTGTGTGTCTTCCAATAGTCATTATGACCTTGTTTCATTGCCATCCATCCCGAATAAAGATTAGTGTTATCAATTAATATCATATCGTATTTATCTTTTTGTTACAATAACAAACATATTCTTCGACAAATACAAAATCCACAATTTACTCGCTAAGAGTTACTGAAAAAAAACAAGCTCATTGCATATCAGTTCTATCATATATTTACAACGAAACTAGAAAGGTAGAAGTGATTGTATACCATCATTCTTGAGTAAAAGATCTCAGCACTCTAAATGATCATTATAGAAAATTTCAAAAAGAAAAATTGTGAGAGGAGTTGAAATGCTTTCTATGGAAGAAAGATTCACTATTGAAGAGCTTGATGCGTTCAATTATATTACAATTCCCTTTCTTTTTTTTTTTTAACTCTTTAAATTGACAAATCTCATCTATTTTGCTCAATTACCTTTGATATATGAGCTCCAATCAATCTTTATACAATCCTTAACAGCTGTTATAAAGCGGGCTGTCAACGTATAATTGCCTCAGCCAATCTCCCTTTCCCCCGTGTGGCAAGCAGCTCATAGTCCTGAACATTTCAATAAATTAACAATCACATACACATTAGATGCGAAACTTCGTTTCTTCCTTTCGTGTGATACTAAGCACTGAACAATTGGGCCCTCCCATCCCACCCCCTAAACACAGCACCACCATAACCACTTAGTAATTTTCTCTTGTTTGGGCTTTCCAACGAAATTTTTGCCAACATCATTTCAAGTAAAATACTATCATAATAAAAGACAGGATACAAGAGCACTTTACACAGGAGAGCAAAGTACCTGTACAATAGCTTGTGCACAAAATTTCCCAGACAAAACCGCCCCTTCCATAGAAGCCAGATACTTCTGTTTTGTGAAATCTCCAGCTAAATAAAACCCCTCAACAGGAGATCTTTGCAAGGGGCGGCAAGGTTCACAGTTTGGGATAGTTTTATATACAGACCTGAAATAATTACCTACGTTAGATAAGAATAGCAATTAAAACTTTTAAATCAACAGAAAGATTTAAAGAGTTGGTCTTAGTCTAAACCTTGGTGTTTTTACAACATGGTACTTCACAATTTTTGCTTTGCTCTGATCAGCTGAAATTTCATCAGGAAAGAGTTTTGCAAGCTCCTTCATTGTAGCATCAATGATTTCTGAGTCACTGCATGAGATCCATTCTTCAGCAGGGGCAAAAACTAACTCCAGCATGGATTGGTTAGGGTTGTAATATTCCTACATAAAACAAGAATCATCAAAAGGGTGAATATATATCCGATAATTTATATATTAACAGAGTGGGATATCAATTAACTGTCAATAACTTTTTCCTAATTAAATTTTCTATCTTTTACACTTGAACCTCATACAACTTGAAAGAAATAAGATATGCTTATGTAATTGTTCGTTGCAGAGTGTCACGGGCCGACTTTCTCTTAGTCGGGATTCACGCCCGTGCGCCACTTAGTAGCGCATTCCAACTAACAAGTCAGCCTAAATGAGGTTTGCATATAACAAACTTAAGAGAGTTAGTTGTCTACAAAAATATAACGACAGTAGAAAAGAAGAAAAAACAAGCCATCATCGTAATCCAACACAATTTGGCATTTTATTAATAAATATGTGCAAACGTACAAGCCATCAAAAGCGTATAAGCATAGAAGCCAACGTACAAGCATATTAGCCAACAATGGCGTACAAGCATACAAGCCAATGAGGGCGTACAAGCACTGAATAAGCAAGCGTCTCTACATGTCGAGACAAGGCACACAAGTTAGCCTAATTCACACAAATAGCCCATTTCAATCTACCTGAAGGCGAAAGAGTACACAACAATGCCTCCAGAATGCTGATGGACAAAGCCCTTCTGAGGCACCTAGCCATCCCCCCTAAAGAGAGTTTTGAGACATTACCCGAGTAGCACTAGGAGACATACCCCATGTCTCAGTTGTCACACCCTTGAATAGTGCTCATAGTGAACAGTAACCCACTCCAACAATGCCTCCTTATTTGCGGCCATGAGCTTACTAATTGACCTTGGACAAGCAAATGCGGGCGGCTTCTTACATTCTCTCCCACCTAATCTATTGGCGTCCTTGACGATGACGCTATCTTGAAATTTTCAATCTTTAGTTGAAATTGCTCCATTTCTTCGGCACTCTTTCAGCTGTTTTTTTTTTCACCAAGGATCTTTCATTTCTTGAGGAACTCTTTATGGTGTTGATTCTCCTTGATTGCTTGACTCTTCACTAGAAGCTCCTCTACTTCTTCGGTGGTCTTTTTCCACTGCTGTTCCTTAGTCTCCTCTCTTACAGGTTGATTGCGCGTGGAATCTTCTGTGACAGTGAGTCATGACTTCAACTCGCTAACATGAAAGACCAGGTGCGTCTTCATCTAGGCTAGTCTCTCGACCTTGAATGTAGCCTTCTCTACTCTGGCAATGACTAAAACTAGATTTCCATACTTCTGCACTACTCTCTTGTCTCAGCTTTCCTTGAATCTGTTTTGGCATCCGCTTCGGTTGCACAAAGTCTTCAGGCTTGAACTCAGATAGTCTGCTACTCTTGTCTGTCCACTTCTTCCTCCTAATGACATCTTTCTCTACATCATGCCCGGGGAACCTTTCCTCTATACTTAATAACTGTGTGGGGTAGAAATAGTTCCTGTCTTGTTACTAACTCAACGAGACTTCAATTCGTTGATGAGTTCTTCCTGCACTGAAGTGAAACTGTACTACTTCAAGTAATTGTGCCGAACTTTTCTGGTTGGCATTGACAAAATGGCGTAAATACTATTTCGGCATCCCATTAAACTTTCCAGTCTGCTCGTCAATGAGCAACTAACGCGACACAACTGGAAGTTCCTTCTCTCAATCAGTGTGACTGTTCCATTTCTGACAACTTTTCAACTCTCATAAGCTACAGGGCGACTTTCTACCGACAGAACTCCCCCCAATGCGAAGTCAGATGCGTTTACTTGCACTTCCAATGTCTTGCTTATCTCTGGCAGGCTAAGAAGCAAATTTCTCACTATTGCTTCTTTCAAGTTGTCGAAGCTTCTCTACGCTGTTCAACCACATTACCCCTTCTTTAATATTCCGGTTAGAGGTGCAACTTCCCTTGAGTATCCCTTTACGATTCGCCGATTACTTAGCCAATCCAATGAAGGATTGCAACTCTTCTACACTTGTTGGCGTCTTCCAAGATCGCATTGCGGACTACGCAATCATCGCGATAGGCCATTATAAATGGGTGATGCATGTGGTTCTTGTTTCATTCTTCCCTTCAGAAATCCTCATCTGATGGCAATTCAACCACAACTCTAGCTTAGTGAAGTATCCTGCTAAACTCAATTGATCAAACAACTTCATTAACGCAGCCTTCCACTTACTGAGAGTTTTTTAGTCAACACATGACCGTATATTCCCATCTTGCATCTTTCGAAACAACACACGAGCTCCAAACGGTGCTTTTGACGGCTCAATGAAATTGGCCTTCAATAATTCATCTACTCATTTCTGAAGTTCAGCTAGTTCTGGTTGAGTCTTTCTGAAAGCTACGTGAACGTGTGTTCGCCTCGGACACCATTCGTCTGGTGACCAATTGGTCTCCTTTGCCATGGTCTTGGGTCGTCGATCCAACGTCACCTCAGCAAACTCCATCAAAACTTCCATAATCTCCAATGGCGTCAGCTTTCTTCATCTCTTCTGAGACTCTGTCGGTCGCTTACACTTGATCAACACTATCACGATCTCTCTCCTGTGATCAACAAGCCACCGGCAGATGAACCGGAGAATGCGCACCTCTCCAACAAGAAGTCCTTTCCCCGAGATGGTAGCAAAGCCCTCCACCTGCAAAACAACAAGGTATACTTGACCTTCACAAGTGCTGATTTTCATCTGCACTTATTTCGCGAACTCACTCTTGAGTAAGGTTTTTGGAGTTGACCACCTTCATGTGGTCAATATCTTCCTCGTACTTTAACTCAAAACGCTTCACTTTTGAAGCAGGATTACGTTATAAGTGGCATGAATGCCCACTATAACCCTTTCCATGTAATGGACTCGGCCCTAGGTGCGGTTATAACCCTTAACTTTTTTCTTTTTCTTTTTCTTTTCTTTTTACGAGCCCGCCCTGGCTTACTGAGTTATTACCATTATAACACAACGGTCCCGATCCTAGGCGCAGTCACAACCTACAATCAGGAATGTGGAGAAAGAGAATAGGGAACGTTAGCTAAGTGGCTATGGAGTTTCCCTCTTGATAAGAATTTGCCATGGCAAGAGGTCGTTCAAAGTAAGTATGGTCTTAAGTCTAATTGTTTGGACACCAATTTGGTTCTTTATGGGTCCAACGGAAATCCTAGGAAAACTATATACAGGGAATATCATGGTAAGGATATCCGATTATGCCTATCTAGGAATGTTTCAATCCTTCCCCTAAATCCACGAATCACAATTGGAACTTTAACATCCAAAGGAGCTTGAATGAGAGAGAAGTTCAACAATACTCAAGTCTAATGGACCTATTAGATCAAGTCATTATCAAAGAGATGAGGGAAAATAAAAGAAGTTAGAAGTTTGATGTTGAAGGAGTTATTCTTGTAAGTTCAATCTTGTGGTGTTGATTGACAATATTTCCCAATTTGATTTCTATCAATACAAAATGATATGAAATGCAATAGTCCCAGCTATAATTCAACTTCTCACTTGGGCTTTGGTTCAAGGTAAAATAAATACCAGAGAAATCATTCAAAGAAGATTTTCCAAATACAAGTTTACCTCCATCATGGCATTTTACATGTAAAGGGAAAGACTCCTCTAATCAACTTTTTCTCCATTGCATGTGGCATCTAATTTTTGGGATAGATTATGCAAGGAAGCAAGAAGCAAATGGGCAGTTCCATCTACATGCAGTAGTTTGCTCGTGGAAATCATTTATGCTCTTGGTACTATTGTTAAACTATTTTAAAGCTAGATACTATTGTTTGTGCCTTTACCTATTAGCTTAAGCATTAGGTCAAATGGTAACTTTACATGGTATTAGAGCCCAGTTTGATGTCCTTTGTTCGGATCACCCCACACAATTTGAATTTGTTTCTATATTTGTCTTCTCTATCTATTTGGGCTTGGTCCATGTAACAAGTCCGTTTGGTATTAGTCCACATGAGGGGGCCTCTTAAAGATTAATACTATTATTTGTGCCCTCACTTATATACTTAAACTTTTGGGTCAAGTGATAACTCAACAAACATTTTTCCTAATAAATGCCACTTACTTTTTGATGAATATATTTATTTCTTGTCATGTCCTTCCTTATAATCCCACTAATCCATCTTAACACCCACATTTATGCCACATGAATTGCATAGATATGTTAGTTCTTAACAGTCCAAAGTTCTGTTGTACAAAGCATAACTGTTCTCACAACTGCTCTAAAGAATTGTCCCTACGACAGATAGTTGGAGTTTTATGATCATAAAATGTGGCACAAAATAACAGTAAATGTGGTGGATAAAAATACATGAATTCAACAAAAAGAAAAAAAAATCACGTATAGATTAAGTAAGAATATTTACCTTACAAGTCACAGACATGTCAGCATACACGCTTAGAAGGGGACTTCTGCAAAAAGAAAAGTGGGTAGAGAGATGGAATTGTGATGAAAAAGCAAAATTAATAAAATCTGTGAAATAAATTCAAATGGATGCTAAAAGAAAACTCTTCTCCACCCTCAATAAACAAAAAGAAATTAAAAGAGTTTTTGAAGGCCACATGGTCAGTCCAACAACTTGAAAACTTTTTATGCCAATCTGCACTAAAAGGCTAATTAACTATGGGCCTAGTAGCACATTCTACTTATATCTCTGCTAAACACAAAAAATGATTATTAAGTAGGGGCAGGACCTGCTGAAGAGTAGGTGATCATATGTGTTTTTCAGTTTCCTATCAAACCTGCAATTGAAAATACCCTGCATCAGTCAACAAATGAATTTGCGTACTATTACTTCTCACTGATAATATATATCTATTTCTTTATTCAAATTTAGACAACTCAAAAATCCTTTGGTGTGTGCACCAATTTTAAATTTGGGTCTACAACCACTCTCACTGTCAATAACACTATAGAGATACAAATCGGCTCTAATTGCAAAAATCAGCTGTACATTCGATTGTCTGTTCACTAGGGGAAACAAGTATTATTGTGTCAATTCATTTCATTAGTATGGTATAGTACAATCAAATTAAAAAAAAAGGAACAAACAAACAGTGAACAATTGATGTACAAAAACTGGAATTAATATGAATTTCCCCATGCCAGAGTACAATTTTCAGACCATCTAAAGATTACAACATCACATCCTACTTGTTATTCTCTATTTATTGGAATTACTATGTTACCTCCGTACTTGCATTTTCAGAGCATTTCAAAGATTACAATAAACTTTACAATGCAACCAATTTATTCTCTTCCATTCTTTGGAACTTCCAGGCCACACCATACGAACAAAGGAATCAACGAATATATAAGTTTGTTGAGACTACCTAATTGTAAACATACCATGTATAGAATCTTATCATTATATTTCTTTTTAACAAACATAGTATTCATATCACAAACCATATGTGAACGTTGATAACTGGAACTCCAACCAATTTCTCTAATCTCTTGAAGTACGGCACCACTTTCCAGTTTTCAGGTAAAAGAAGCTTCAGGATATCAACTGAATGGAACATGATCCATTAACCATATTAGTCAAATTGAATTAAAAATAATGATACACAAGTCAAATACTAGAGAATATGAAGGATACCTGGAGTGGCAAATACATAAGCATCTCCTTCAATCACATTGCCATTAGTTAGTACAAAATTCTTCACAGTTCCATCATCGTTGAGCTCAATTTTCTGTATTCGTGAATTAAGCCGGACTTCACCCCCGAGTGATTGAATGTGTTCAACAATTGGCATACAAAGTCTCTCTGGGGGATTACCATCTAAGAATGCAATCTTCGAACCATGCTTCTCCTGTTAAATGTATTTAAATATATTCTGAATCAGCTAAGCCATGGTTTACGAAAGTTCTCTTACTTTTACTTAATATAGATGACGGTACATGTGTAGTCACAGTATATCCACCAACAAAGCTCATCCACATTGTGTATACACACACAAACAAGCAAAAAATAAAAATGCACACACATGTATGCGTACAACTCATGACAATATGTTACTATTAAAAGAATAAAAAATATGAGGTCTCAATTTGACATGATCAGGAATTAATCAAGCTAAAGAAAGCCACCCATTTGGGTAGTAAGCGTAGACACACAACTCATTAGTATACCCATAGATTATTCTTTCTATGTCAATCTCGAAAGGCATTAGAAGCACTTTTTATCAAAAGGAATTATTAATTAATATTCTTGTTGATATTGATCTTTATCTGAGAAATTATTTCTTAAGTAGATGAATTTACCAGTAAGCATGTTCAAGCTAGGAAACAAGATACACTGATGCGCAAGTGTTTGTGTGTGTGTATCTTGTCTTGCTCAAAATAGTTATGAATCTCAAAGAGTGCATGTATGCCGCAAGATTACAATTAGATAAGGTTCATCAAAAAACATGGTTAAAGGCTAGCCTTTCAAACACAAAAACAGCGCAAGATAATTTTGTCGAGATACCTCATTGAAAATTTGGTCATGGTTAACATGAATTGAAAATTATATAGGTGACTTGAGGTGTTCAAATTTTATCTATTAAGTAATTCAATATTAAATGTCCAATGGAATTGGACCGAAGATCATTTAAATTGTTTTTGCACTGATGCTAATTATAAAGGTTTCACTAAGCAATCGAGGATAAAAAAGAAGGAGAAAAGAATACTTTACCTGAAGAAATCGATTTAAAGCAATCAATATGCATTGCATCGACAGTTCATCAGGGTTAATGAAATTTAGTGCTTTTGACATGGCAATAAACACCTCCATAGTCACTCGATCAGGAACGCCCTAAATTTTAAAATACAAACAATTAGCTATTCTTATTTCTGATATATCTGAGAAGTTAATGCCAACTTCATGAGCACTAAACATTTAATAAATTTAACTTTGAAGATAGAGATATCCAACTCAAGTCAAGCTGATTTGTATGTTAATCAGCCACGTAAATGCACTGGCATTCAATAAATTTAACTTTTAAGATGGTGAATATCTAACTCAACCAAAAAGCTAACTTATATTCAACAAAACTTAGCACTAGTACACATCAAAAATTACTTTCGAAAGCAAACCAAAACCTCTAAATACTACTAGGTAAAACAATTCCATGATATCACATTTAGTATATGTTTTGGATGTATTCTGTATTTTTTTTACCTATAAGAATGAAATTTTAAATGTTTTTCTTTTTTCTTTTTTTGGGTTCTAGATTCCCATAAGCTCATGGTTGCTTCATTAAGATGCTCCAAATGTGAGGATTGCCTCTGCACTCAAGAGAAGCTAAAAACATCTACAATCTACTTTTTAGTAATAGATATATTTACTTGTAATTAAAGAAGTATCAATGCTAAAATGTGCAGATACAGTCAAAGGTGCATGCTGTGCATTTGATCATAGATATATACTATAAAATGCAGCAACTTCAGAAAAGTTGTGCATCATTCTGCATATTTTACAAGAAAGCAAAGAGTGAACATAATTTGAGAGACAAGCAGCATCATATGATGCAACAAAAATTTCTCAAAAGACAAATCATTGACAGGCAGAACTGCCAAATGGATGCAGCTTTTATTACCCAACTTCAGGTAAGGTCTAAGATATCATATCTCTTTGCCTGCCTAAATTTCTAAATCTGGATGAGGCAAGCTCAAAAATCACATGCTAGCCGAGCTAACCATATTACTGGCAGATGCACTCATCTAACCAGCAAATAGAATGACCAAAATAACCAGTATACCTGCTTTCTCATCCACTCCTGAACACTTAAACCATCTTGAGCTTCAACATAAGCCTGTCCACCAACAATGGCAGGAAGAAGTCCAATTGCAAACTTCACTTTCTCAGGCCATGTCAGCATTTCATTATTCTTCAAAATGGCCCATATCCCTGGACATTACATTAAAAAAAAAATGCATAATCAATCTGGATTAAACAATAATATACGACATATAAAGGAAAATTGACATAAGTACGAACAACAAAGCGAACTAAGAGGTTCCTAGATTCCCAGAATGGTAGATCAACCATGTGACACCATACAGCACATGCAGAGGAATGGGATGTACTATTTAATAAGTTTCATCTAACTCAAATATTTTAAAATATTCAACCCTTTGTAATGTATGTTGTCTGGGTACAAGCACAATTTTAAACTAAATGAAGTTTCATATATTTCTTTTCATGGCCTAAGCAGCACATATACTACTTATACCAAGGAACCATAACCATCTCAGATAATTGCAACAAAGGTATAATTAGAATGGTTTGACTTTTTATCAAATGATTACTTCTATCTCAGCAAGTAATAAGCAAACATAGGGTTAGCCTAGTCATTCTACTATGGCAGCTGGGTAGGGGGACGACACAAGCTGGATTACTTAGTAGCTCGATGAGCTTTAAAAACCTCCTTAGCATGAGAGAGAAATATAACAAAAATGAATCATTATAAGCCAAGACTAGAGAATTACCAACAACATATGCATGTAAATATATTGGGGATAACATCCAACAACTTATGCATGCAAATGTACTAACCAAAAAGAGAACACAATTTATTCCCTCAATTGAAAACTATTAAAGCAAAAATAGAAAGTTTGGGGTGTTGGTGCCATTAGATTACTCCTTCTCAGAATCGTATTAGAGTTTCCTCATTTATTTTTGTCTTTAGCCTACATAAACCTTGTACTGTTTCATATCAATTCAGTAGAACATATTCTTTCTCTCCTATTCTCTCTCTCTTTCTTCTTTAACATGTCTCTCTCTCTATTAACAAAATCAAAAAGCAAAATAAAACTAACTCCAGAAGCTGTTTTTGGCCGACATTTATTAAAATTAATTTTCATAAAATAAAACTCGGTTTCCATAAATCAAAAAATAATAAAAAAAAATGTCAGCAAAAAAACAAGTTAAAATTACCAAAGACAAATTCCACACAATTTTCTATGTTTAACTGGTCTTTTTTTTTTAATACCATAAAATCTCTCAACCTTTCTTATGTTCACCGAGTTCTAAACTAGGGACTACTGTTGAAACCTACAACCTTGGTTGTTAGCGCCCAAGACACTTTTGGGATTTTAATATCCCAAGTAGGTGGCTCCAAGAGGATTTGAACCCTTGATTTCTTAGTTGTATCCAAGGGTAATTACCTCTCAACCGAACCCCTTAGGGTTGTTCGACTGAGCTAGTTGCTCAAGGAGTCCTCATTTGCGGCTGATGTGGAAGAAATTAGGATAATGGCATAATGCTTTTCAAATGGTCTACTCAGATTTTTTATTCATCCTCTTTTGTGCTTTTCCTGGGCGTTTCTAGCAGATTTGTTAACAATTTTGGAAGATACAAAATGATCATTAACAATGTTTGGCCAATACAATTGGAAGATACAATTTTGACCAATACCACTTTTTACTAAAAGCTCGGACTTTAATAAAGTTGGAGTGACTGGTTCAAAGGTGGACTTTAGTAAGCCCACATAAAAACCTTGTCCAAATGTTCCAGTTTACCTTGTCACCACATTTGGATAGATTTATACCAAGATACACGTAACTTATAGTTTTTAAACAGTGGATACAAGAACTCAAATAAAAATTTATCTTTATAGTGGATACAAGTATCTCACCATTTATTGGAGCAGGCAGCACTTCAGGAAAATCAAATCGGCTGAATTCTCCTGGCTTGTTTGGCATGGCAAATATCATAGAGTGCTCCTTCCACTACAACCGATCATTAATACCAAGTTCACCGAAAAGGTTCTGTATATTCGGGTAAGCCCCGACTTGCCAACAAGAAAATAAAGGATTTAGAAAGAATTAAAAAAATACATATTATTAAGCCCTAACTTAAAGCAATGAAAAGAAATAATTTGTTAAGCATGCGACTTATAGTGGATTCGATAGGTAAAGAAAACATCAAAAAGGATTATATTCTTACAGGTTTCCACAAAGTTTATTTTTTGCAACATTCAAGAAAGCAAATAAGGTAACTATAAAGTGAAAATGCAGCAGAAATTATTAAGTCATTCAAACAAAATTTTTTTCTTTTAAAAAATAAAACACCCAAGCTTTTAATGTACATAATATATGCAGGCAGTAGAAGTTAAGAAGGCATCCAGACCAAATAAATCAACAGTTATAGAATGAAAAATGATGTTGTAAACTCACAAACTTCAATAATAATAATAAAAAAATGCATCTGAACTTACAAAATATATGCAGGCCTGTCTCATACCAGTCCCCCTCCTCATCTTTCCAAGCAGCCACCTATAGGGACAAAGGTCAAACTTTAACATAGACAGAAAAATAAAGACAAAACTATAGATGTACTCAAGCTAGGAGCTAAAGTTATTTTGCAATACCCTTCCATACATATTCTGATGTTTGTTGACATATGGCTATAAAAGCCAACAATCTACTTCAAAATTTAATGTTTACATCACATTGTGAAAAAAGCTGAAAGAACTCAAGAAAAAAGAGGGTTTGAAAACTTGAAAATTACAAAATTGTGGTCTAAATTTGGGAGGCTGATCTAGTTGGTATCCTTGAGTATCAGACTGGTGCATTAATGATTTTAGTATTTGCTAGAAATTGGCAGTGGAAATGTTCCAGGAGTCTTATTGTCTGTTCAGTGTGCCATTAGACCTCAATGCAACACTAAAACTAAATGTGATACCTATTTGACGTAGGTTCAAGACCTGTGGAATGCTAATCACAATTTAGAACCAATATCAATTGCAACCGCAACCAAATAAGAGATTAATGCTTTCCAGCTTAATGTCATTCTAAGCTAAGCAATAGGCTAAAGGTCAAAATTGAACTAAGAACTGAAAATCGAATCGTTAGCTTTAGTTTGGTTCGGTTAAATTCTTTAATCCGATTTTATTTCGGTTCACAAAACCAAGACCCAATCGGTTTTGCCCACCCATAACTACACTCATACATGAAAAAACTAGATGCTCATATTATAAACTGCTAGGTTCCAATAGGGAATGTAGCTTCAAGTCAACAACAATCATGTCCACAGAGATTGTTCACCTCTGAGCAGTCAAAGACAAATTTCGAGCTTTAAAAAATCAGAGAAAAGTTTTCTAGTTGATCAGTCCAATCTTCAGAGTTATACTGAAGGTCCGAGTTGCGCAAAGGTACAAACAAGGGCCAAAGAGTTATTTAGCCCCAAGATTTATTTATCTTCCCAAAAGAAGGAGAAGTAGTGAGAAGGCATTAATATCACAAGCCTAGTGTGACACTGAGGGCACACAAGATTAGATAGATAAAGACCAAAGGTATAATATCCTTTCAATATTGAGGGCATGTTTGGTACACCAGATAAGTCTTGGGATTGGAATAGTTGCGAGACAAATAATCCTATACAATGATAGTAAAACAACAATACAATGCAAAACAAATTGGTCGATGCTCTCATCTTCTCTCTTATACATAAGGCATGATTAGGAAGACAAGCTTCTACACATGGCTACATTCAAGTTTTCAAAGACCATTGGGTAGAGGAAATTCAGTTTTTATAGATAAAGTTAAGATTTCGAAATCTTTTTGGGATTTTGTTTGCCTAAAGTTTTGAAATTTTCCATTCTTCATTCACCACAATAAGAAGAGGTTGTTGAATGAATTGGAAATGTGTTATATTATTTTGTTAATTGGTTTCTGTCTATTTCTCATAATGACATTAGCAATTTGTTCACCTGGTTTCTAAAGTTTATTTGGTAACTCCTTCCCATAAATAACAAATTTTATTTTGTTTCTTTAACAATGTTAAGTCATTTAATACAATTGTTTGGGCCCTTACTTTAAGTTTAAGCTTTTAAGTCAAGTGGCAAATTCAACATGGTATTGGAGCAATCGGTCATGTGTTAGAATCCTTGTGAACACCAAAAATTAAAATTAACATTTGGATGCATGTGACAAAGCCCATTAAATAAAATTAACAAGACAAGGAAAAAACAGCAGCTTTAGCTTGATATCAACTAATTAAAAAGCAGTAAGATAGATCATCACAAAAACCTTTCCACCTAGAACATCTCTAGCTTCCAGCAACAAAGGCTTGTGGCCAGCATCTGCCAAATATTTTGCAGTGGATAAACCAGCCAAACCTGCAACAAGACACTAAAAATCTCAATATTACACAAGTAGGGAACACATTTTATAGAAGAAAAAAAAAAGGAAAAATGGATCAATTAGTTTTGTTTGGAGGTAATAAACTTTTAGCAAAGTGCCAGCAGCATGATTGAGGGATATGACAGAGAAAGCGTATCTCTGATAACTTGCATTTGTCAGAGCAAATTTAAGAACCAGGCATGAAGGAAAAGAAAGTGATTCAAGGATCCATAGTGTTACCACATGGAGTATTTGTTTCTTGTAATGAAAGTGCAGAGTAGAATGCTTTGTTATTGCATGGAAGCTGAAATGTTTTCAGGTTCTAAAGAGAGTTCTACAAGGGAGGGCACTGTATTAAATACCAAAAATTCTTACAGCAGATGATACTCATTTTTCATGATCTTAGTATGGCTAAATGGAATTCTTAAAATTCACTATTATTTGATTTGAAGCAATGGCTGACTAAGGGCTGATTGTAGTAAGGAAAATTAGTTTTGTTGGATACTTGGCAAGCAATAATGGGATTCAGAGTTGGTTTTACTTTCAATGCAATATGGGGGACGAATTCAATTATTCAACACAAACAAGTTGATTAAGAGAAACATGGCCTTATCTTGAAAGCAATTAGACAAAGTGAAAGCATCAATCAGAAAGAAAACCACAGTTGAGTCGTTAAAACAAAGTCAAGTCACCTGCTCCAGCAATTACAACTTTCAATGGCTTAGGTGGACGAGGAGAAGTACGAAATGAAGAAGATAAGGATGCGGCTTCCAAAAAATTCCGAGTGTTATCAATATCTGGTCTTGGGTAGTCCACACAAACTACCTGCCCAATTATCAATTAACAAACCAAATTAGGGTCTTCAAAGAAAACAAAAAGGCAAAATTAAAGAATAAATAACAAACAAGCAGACCTGCAAAGGACAGAAACCCTTCCTTGACCTGGGTTTAACAGGAGCTTTCAGACTTTGGCCTCGAAATGACATTACACTCCTTAGCTCTGAATTACTATGAAACCCACATCTCAAGTTCAAAGCAGTAGCAGAAACGCTCATTTTTTCCCCTTGGTTTATAATTTTAAGAAACTGAAGAGAACTAACTAGCCTAGCCTACAAACAAACAACAGTTTGGGTTATGGGAGTGCAATCAAATTCAACAAAATAGTGGAAACAATTATGACTTTCGAAAGCCAAGAAAATTAGTTAAAGTTTAGCACTTAACTCTGCAGAAAGCAGATTAAAGGGAAGGAAGGTGGGATTGGTTTGGTTTGTTAATTCAGTTGGGCAGGCTGGACGGGTAAAGTTTTGTTTTGTTTTTTTTTGGACAAACTTGTCCATTTAACAAGCCTATAACAGTAAAGGGTAAAAATAATACTTAAATCTCAATTAAAATATTAATTTTTATACTAAATTATCTTTTATATAATATTTAGTACATTCTTGACGTTTAATTAAAATTATTTATTAAATATTGAGAATCTCAATATTTGACTAAGAATTTTTATCAAATATTAAAATTCTTAACGTTTAATAAAAATATTCAACTAAAAGTCAAAAATTTTATATTATAATATAAAATTTTGATAATTTCTTTATGTCGATATTATCAACTATACAATTAAGAATAATTTTTACATTTGTATTATATTTTAAAGTAAAAAATTGATAATATATTTTGTTATAACGTGCGCACAAATGAATTAAGTATATTACAATTTTATTATGTAATTTGAATATTTATACAATTGAAAATGTATTTACATTAGTATTATTTGTTTTTGAGTCTCACATGTTAATAACTTGTTAATTTATCAAAAATAAAATAAGTAACAATAATATAAGTATATTATCAATTATTAAAATATTCAAGTTGTGTAAAAAAAATTATAACATGATTAGTTCATTTGTGTTCACATATAAATAATTTCAATATTTAACAAAAAATATCTATCAAATGTTGAGAATTTTGACGTTTGATTAAGTATTTTTGTTAAATTTTAAGAATCTAGACGTTTAATAGATTTTTTTTACTAAATATCGAGATTTTCAATCTTTGATTGATATTATTAGTCAATCTCAGCGTTTGATAAAAGTTTTAAATTAAATATTGAATAAAGAGTAATTTGGTCTAAAAATTAATATTTTGACTGAGATTAAATTTTATTTCTATCTATAAATAAGTATGAGTTTGTTAAGTGAGTTATTTTGTCCAAAAAATGGCTTACTTAAGGCTTTATTGATATTTATTTATTTGTTATTATAATAATTTTTGTTAGTTAGCTAAAATTAAATTCAGAATATTCTGCAAGGACCGTGTTTGGATTTTTCCACTTAAACTTGGCATGGCATCTACACTTTTTATTAATCAGCATCAAAACAATCACTTAATAATAACCTAACCCAAAATTAGTCTTGTCCAACATAAATGCAACAAAACGAGTCAAGGTTTTAAGTTTTTGTAAACTATTTTCAAATTGTAGAAGAACATGTCAAACCTAAGATATGTTCTACTGCAAATGTATAGACTATATTTATACAATTCAATATCCTATATTTATTCACACAAATTAATGCACTTTTTAGTGCAAGTATTTTAAACTTTAATTACTTAATACTCCAATCCATGTTTTTTTCTTCCTGAAATTATTTTCTTATTTAAAAAGTATTTTAAAAAGTCGTATGTATCCTGATATATATATGTATTTTTTAAAAACTAAAAATTGCTTAGATCCTGGACTTGCAAGCACAGGTCAAGGACCTCGAGGATTGTTTAAAGTGGGAGAGCAGAGAGAGGCGACATGCAAAGTTGCGAAATGATGAAGTAGGCATAATCAAAGACAAGGGAACCGTCATGCCGCGAGGAGCGTGGGCCAAAAGGGATAGAAATGGAGGTGGATACTAGGCACTGTGATGAAGAACGATGTGACCAATCGAGACAGGAGGTACAATATGCCACCACGACGCTCACTTTTATGAAGTGGATAGATGAAAAATGAAGCCTTGTGAGGGGAGAGCACTCGAACAAACTCGTCGGGAGAATAAAGAAGAAACGCATGCTAAGAGAAACATGCATGGTAGCTTTAGGGTGAGACTGTGTGAGGAACAAGAACATGGTAACGAGGTCGAGATGTGTCCATTGAAAGTTGTACATGTGTCAAGGCCAATAATCAAAGAGGTAGAAGATGGTTCAGTTGAAAAAAAAAAGGCCAACTATTGCATCACTTAAATCCATCACTCAAGCTCAAGTTGCTTCCAAAAGATCCGTTATACTTTGTTTTCTACTAATGATAAACGACAAAAGACCAATGAGTTTGTTGGCAGCTGTACTAATTTAACAAAAGGATTGCAGAGCTTATCGACGTAGGTTGGCCTCCCTTACCATTTGCAAACTAAAAAGCTTTTCTTGTTTGTTAGCTCTTTTCTCTTTCTTGTTTCTCAAGTCTTCAATTGTATATAAACTCCTTGAGTTTTCATTTTAGAGTTAGGTTGTATTCTTTTCAAAGAAATATAGATACATAGCAAAAGTTGTTTGCTTCTTTGAGTTTTGCATCAATTTTAACTTAGTATTAGAGAGTGTAGAATCTGAAATCACCATGACTTCTATCACTCAACATTCAAGCAGTACATCTCAAGAAAATATAACCCCACAAAATTCCTCAAATAAAAACACCAACAATTTTTCTTTTCCAAATACTATTAACCTAATAGATGCAAATTTCCAATTATGAAAATCTTAAGTGTTACCATATATTCGAGGAAACGACCTGCAAGATTTTCTTGACTGCAATATCACCATTCCAACAAAATACGAAGTTTTTATTGATGATGAATGAAGTAGTGTCACCACCAACAATCCATAATACAAAACTTGAAAGAAACAAGACCAGCAACGAATGAGCTGGATTTTATCAACACTAAGTGAACTAATGTTGGTTTCAATAGTGAGGTGTGTCTTATCATCAAAACTTTGGATAGCTCTTCAAAAATTATTTGTTGCAAAATCACTGTAAAAATAGTCAATTTGAGGAGTATGATATCATCAACTAAGAAAGAAGGGATAGGGATCTCTAAATACTACTTGAGAATGAAATGGCTCTCGAATGTACTAAAGGCATATGATGATTCAATATTAGACAGAGACCTTATACTCTACCTTTTCGGAGGACTTAGTAGAGACTGTGACTCTATAATAGTTAATGTCTTATCAAGGGTTGAAACTGCTAATGATATCATGTTATTAATTGAAATATAAAATTGACGATATCATAATATGTAATCGTATGTTTTCAATGATGACTAAACTCATTGTAATGTCAAGTAAAATCATGATGATAAAATGAATTTAAGCATGTTAAGAATCAAGAAAAACTATTTGTAATTATGCTTATGATTAAACTAAACAAACTTTGTAAAAAGTGTCTTTAGCTTCATAGGATCAATACTTGGACCCAAAGGATCGATACCTCAGTAAATAAGATCAATACCTCAATAAATCATATCGATACATTTATAAAAGATCAACACCTGAAGGTAAAAGAGATCGATATCCTGTAAGGCAATAGCTTAAATGAAATAACCAAGCCAAGTAGATCGATACTATTATTAATCGGATCGATACATCTTAAGAAGGTCGATATAAGGAAGTGAATAGATCGATATATGCAAAGACAGAAGCTTAAGAGAAAATCATCAAGTTAAATGAATCGATACCCTAGCATAGAAAATCGATAGATCAAAGAAGATCGACACTTAGAATTCAAAATATTGATACATGCAAATTCCAAAAAGTTGCAAAATAATTATGAAGTAAACCAGATCGATATTTGAGTTAAAGAAGATCGACACATGCAAATTTCAGAGAGTTGCAAAATAATTACGAAGCAGACCAAAACAATACATGAGTTAAAGAAGATCGATACATGCCAATTTTAGAGAATTGCAAAATAATTACGGAGCAGACCATATCGATACGTAAAGGAAAATGGATTGATACTCGGGATTTAGATAAAAGTTTCGCACAAATGGATTGATACATTACAAAAGGGATCGATATTTTCTGACATTTTTAAGCTCAAAGGCAACTTTTGCAGTATTTACAGTAAACATTAAATGCACATAATCAAATTGTTGGATATCAGGGTTTTCACACAAAGGGAATGAACATAAATAGAAGACAAGAAGATAAAGAGATAAATACAGAGCTTATAGTGATTATTGCTGAACATTCTAAAAACATTCTCAAGTTGAATAATGTTTCTCTTTCTACTACAACAAGTTTTTATTCCTTTTTGTGAGAGAAAATTTGTACATAGTTATTAATACATTTGCTCTATTAAGAGAGTTTTTAAACCATAATTTTTATTCTGAATTGTGTTAGGTTCATCTTTACCCGAATCAAACAAAGATAGAAGTGAGTTTCTCTTCATCCGAAAAAAAGAAAGTGTAAAGTTGCATTTCTTCTCAGAAGGAGTTGTATTAAATTTTATTTGACCCGTATAAACAAGGTAATATTAGAATTACGGTAGTGACTCAAAACCGAGAGAGTAGATGTAGGCGGACATTATTAAACCACTATAAATCAATGTTTGCTTTCTCTCTCTACTATTTTATTTAGTTCATTGCATCATATACATTTTTATCTTTAAATTTTTAAATAACCCAATTCACCCCCCTCTTGGGTGTTGCCAACTAGGGCAACAACTCCTATAGGTAATGAAGCATATTACATGCTACTAAGTCAGGAGAACCAAATAGACAGCTAGCATGAAATTTCAACTTTTGGTTTTCATTAAGAGATCATAATAAGTTTTGCACAAGCAAATAACTATCAAAGGAGAAATTGGAACTTTGGCAATCAAGACAAACCAAACAACAATAGAAGAGGTAAAAGCTTAGCCAAAAATGGCTCTAGAAGAATTGAAAGCCCCTGTAAGAGTAATCTATGGCCTAATCATGCATTAAAACTTTTAAATTTTTCATGCATCATATGCATAAATTAAAACATATATCTAATATATGTTGAAATTAAGGTAAATGATCAAGCATAGCTTGTCTTACCTTGATGAATTAATGAAGAATAAGCTTAAAACTATAAACTCTCTTAAATATACACCACCAAGTGCATGGATGGAAGCTTGGTCATGTTACAAAGAAAATGAGAGATTAATTTTTTTTTTTTTTTTTTTGTGTACGTGAACTCTTCTCTATCCAATTCTTAAATTGGATTTTTAAGTGCCCTTTTATATTTGGACCCCTTGGCAAATACTTAATTAATTGTGCAAACCCTTTATAAAATTAATAATCATAAATTTGTCTTTCCTTAACCATTAATGAAACTATTTGTATTATTGCAACATTAATTTATAATTAATGCAAGATTATGAAAAATAATTTCTCATAATATTTTGGTTATTAGATAATCAATATTATCCATTAAGTATGTAATTTATAGTAAATTACATTAATTCTTTAACAACTTAAAGAATTCTTAAATATATATGTAAACCTTGTTCTTCGAACATAGGGGTAAAATTGTTATTTAATAGCATTCATTATCACACGTGCATGATCCAAGATTAATTGACACAATAACGAGGCTTACCTGAGTTTTAATCAAATTGTGATATGAGTATAAGGAGTGAAATGATTAATTTGAAATTAGCATATAATGGGAATCAATATACTACCCTATGCTGACGCATTCGGTGGTCTCGCTAACCAGTTAGCGAGTGGGGTCAAGAAGCAGTGCCTTTGTGGGGGTGTGGGGGTAGAGCCTTCATAAAGAAAATTTAATTGGTTCTAAGAATAATAAGAATTAAAAAAAAAGAAAGAGAAATTGGTCGATTGGATTGGGGAACTACAATGAAGAAAATCTTTATTGAATTGTTTATTATTGATTGTATGTATCATGTGGGTGATATCCTTCCATTCGTCTAATCTTGACTAAGTTAGGGCTCATGGAAGTCAAAATTCTAAACTCAGTAACTTTTCGGATCATCAATCACTATGTGCTAAATTTGTCACCATGAAACTCTTTTGTGTGACTAATATTATTCCCTAGCTAGGAGTTTTGTTTTCAAGTGTTTACCGATGTCTGGCTGGGAACTCAAATGCGGATTAAGTCAATGGGAACTCAAGATCTTATGTATCGAGTCAACAGATCTCATCTTAATAATCACTCGCATCTCAACATAAACAACACATAACCAAACTGAGTTATTGTTCAAGACGTGATTAGTCTTGCACTTATACACTATATGAACCATGTGCATCCATATTGGATGTCGACTATAACGTCTTAGATCAAATGATTACTTCACACACTATTACAATTAAATGACAAATTATTGACCATATACATTTCATGTGATTTATCATTACTTTGGTCACGTTTGAAAAATAGATTTCTAACTGCTAATTCATACTAATGCCTTAATGACATGACTATCATTGTCATCTATATTAATATCATCTCACGATATTCACCAAAGGCATTCAGTATGCCTATTATGTTATATCAATGCTTGGTTGATACTACTCTTGTAAGGAACGGTTTAGATAATCAAATTATCTATGCAATTTATATATATACTCTATCAACTAGTATAAAAAGACAGAGGAAGCATCATATACAAATGAACAAGAAATAAATTCTTTATAAATGAATATGTATAGTACATATTACAATATGTGATTCAATATAAAATGCCCAAATCGACAACACTAATGGTTTTAGTGCATATTACACTAACACATATCAAGTTGTTAAGACTTTTCATAGGATATTTATAACTGCACATACGTGCACGACACACAGTGGGTTTGCCATGGCCTTTCTTCTTTATACCAGCCCCACTACGGCTCCACTCACCTATACAACTTCTCAATAGGTTCGTCTATAGGCTATCTTCCTGTAACTATAGTAAAAACATGCTTACTGGCCATAGAATAGTATCCTGCCTACTGGCCATATCACTAATATACATACATAATTAAAACATTTTCAAATAATGAATTTAGAACATATAAATCAAATTTGACATCTTCGGCCATTTCAATATGTATATTAAACACATTTTCAACAGCAGACCAAATTAAACATTTATCATAATATCATATCAAACATTTATAAACAATTTCATTTCAAATTTTACTTTAATAAAAAAATAGTTTGTTTAATACACAAGTATACATATAAATATAACACGCATATATTTACATATTTATATATGTATAAATTTACTCACAATAAGGGGAGGGTAACTACTTTCACTAAGAGTCATCGCGCCCACTCGATCATTCTTTTGGGTATTTGAAGCCTAATACCACAAATATAAATAATCATGAACTCCACGATTCAAATAATTATAATATAATGCATTAAATACAATAGTCGTGAATAATATGACTAAAATCTCTTAATTAACACATGACACATTTTTCGAGGCTTAACTAACTGAGGTCATTTATCTAATTTCTAACAATGAAATTTCATGGCCAACTTATTTCAAATTCTCATTTCCGTCTACCATAAATTTACACATTTCCATTTAAGCAGCCAAATATAGTTAAGATCAAAGTACTGTAACAAATAGTTACTGTTCAGATCGAAGTTACTGTAGCAAACAGTTACTCTTCAGATCGAAGAACTATAGCAAATAGTTACTGTTCAGATCGAAGTTACTATAGCAAATAGTTTCTGTTTAGATGGAAGTTAATATAGCACATTTATATTACTATAATACATTCAAATTTACCATAGCATCGAGGGAAAAATACTCAAATTCCTTCCAACCAATACTTCAATCAATGTAAAATCAACCTATTACTACATTTCCTACTCCAAATCAACACAATATACTATTTTCTAAGCAAAATTAAATATAAATTTCTCTAATAAACTGTAACTCTAAATTCAATTCATGCTCAAAATCTAAAAATTAAGCTTCTACAAAGTTAATAAACTTACCAGTAATTGGTAGTAGCTCATAGAAATCTTTTATTGTTGATTAAAAGGAAAAATTCACGAATTTTCTTCGAAATCAAAATTTTCTCCTTGTTATTTTCTTGCCAGTTATAGACTAAAATGGTACTAAATTAAAAAGGAAGTGATGGGCAATTACTTGCCAACTGAAATTTGAAAGAAAATCGACCAAATTTGAAGTTATTTGATTGAAAATCGAGAGAAAGAGAGATTGAGTTCTAATTTTGAATGAGAAACAAAGAAGTGTAAACGGGATGGAATAAAAATTTTCATTTATTTTGATAAGCAAAATTTCAATAAGCCGCCATTTTTTTTAAAAATTTTTGAAAATTGTTTAAAACTTTTAAAAATTTTCTTTTTAGTCCTTATAAAACCCAAATTTTATCTCACGATTCTTGCCATTTAGTTCATGATCCTTTATTCCAATTTGTCCTTTTGAAAAATTCCAAAATAACCTTGCATATTTCAAAACATTTGCAATTAAGTTCAAAATTAATTATTTTAAATTTTCTTTTACTTGGTTCCTTTATCCAACCAAAAAAAAAAAATACTTTCATTTTTCGAAAGTCTAACCCCATGAATTTAAATTTTAAAGAAAACAAAAAAAAAATAAAATAAAATTATCTATTGATTTGAAAGACGGGTTTGATATAAATCATTGACTACATACATACCACGTGATTTATTGTTCTTTAGTCACGTTTGAAAAATAGTTATCTAACTATTTCTCTATACTAATGCCCTTATGACACGATTCTCATTATCACCCGCTCTAATATCATCCCATGATATGCATCAGTGACATCTAATATGCCTACTATGCAATATGACTTTTTAATCAATATCACGTCTGCAGAGAACAACTTTGATAATTTTATTTAACTATTAAATGAATTATCTGGACAATTCATATACATACTTTATTATATAGAATGATTCAATAAAGAAAGCAACTTACGTATGTAAATAAACAATTCTTCTTTCACTGATAATATAAAATAATACAATATCCATAACTCTAAACTCAACAATACGAATGTGTTTTAGGGCATACATTAACAGCCCTAAACCAACATGCCCTTAAAGATTGAACATATCGTTGTTGATTATTGGCACAAGTTTAAAAATGACTTTGTGCTATAACAAGCCAAGTAAGAGACTAAAGCAACATACATAGCAGTATCGAAAGAAGATGTTGATCTAAGGTAGTATAGGAACAGTGGAGCAAGTCAACATATCTTAAACTCCATCAAAAATCTAAACATCAACCAAGAATACAAATGAGGTAAGAAGTTTGCAATAGGTAATGGCCTAAACCTTTCAATTTCACAGATTAGTTGTAATAAAATAGTCATATCATATATAAAAGAGCACTTTCACTTGAACAAAATCTTACTAATGCCTGAAATAACCACAAAAAATTTGATTAGTGTCTCACAACTTATGAAAGATAATGATATTGTGATTGTGTCCAACAAAAATTGTTGTCTTGTGAATGACCTAAGTAGAATGTTCTACTACAAGAAGTTGTTAGATAGGGGGAATCTACAGGATGTTGAATTTTTCTCTATTGAAGTGCAAGTGTCATAGTCTAACGAATTTAATATCAGTTTTCAAGCCTTTACTTCTTGAAAACAAGTCTGTTGTTGGCAAGTCAAATCATATAACATCATCTATTAACCCGAAAACTCAAAAAGCTATAGATACATGGCATAAAAGGTTAAGGCATTAAGTTTAAAAGTTTTAAGGATATACTCTTCACTTGTAATGGTTTTGACTTGATGAATAAAAATGCTTCAATTCACTATTTTACCTTTTGTTCTGCATGTCGATATAGAAAGATGCACCAAATTCCCAATAAAGCAATTAGAACTAAAACCAATGCATCCTTTAAACTCATTCATACAGATCTTTAGGGTCCATAACCTATTGTCTCAATAAATGGTCATAAAGACTATATTGCATTTGTAGATGATAACATAGGATTCATCTGGATTTTTCCCTTGGCCTATATAAATCATATGCCTTTTCCATATTCAAATACTTCAAAATCCAAGTTGAGAACTTCTTTGATATGAAAATAAAATCATTTTAATGTAATATAGATGGTGAATTCAAAACTTTTGAGATATTCTTAACAAAACGAGGCATTAAATTCAGATATTCCTATCCTTACACACACCATCAAAATGGTAGAGTAGAAAGAAAACACAGGCACATCTCTGAAACAAGATAAACACTCTTAGCTCAAGCTAGTATGTCTCTAAAATTATGGTGTAAAGCATTCTACACCTCAGTTTACTTAATAAATAGATTACCAATACTTGTTCTAGCAAATAAGTCTTTGTATGAACTTTTTTTAAACCAAAAATCAGATTTGAAAATGCTTAAAGTGTTTGGATGTGAGTGTTATCATTTTTTCAGGCCTTATAATAGAAACTAGTTTTAATTTCACACCTTAAAATGTGTTTTTATAGGCTATAGTTCCTTACACAAAAGATACCTATGTCTACATCCTTGCAAGAAATGTAATCTTCAATGAAGATTCCTTTCCCTTTCAAACAAAACCAAATTTCTTTACCTCACACTCTAATCAAATTAAAATAAACTCAAACTCACACATACCTTTCTTTAGCATGCAAAACTAGTTTTCTAAAGCACACAAAAATATTTCAGTATTTAAAGAGACTTCAAATGTAGCTTCTTCAGTAGTTAAAACACCTGTATCTTCAATCTAAGAATAGTCTGCAACAAATTCAAACATATCTCTTTAAACACAAGCCTTATCTTCCACACAAAACTAGTAAATACACGACTCATCCCCACCACACATTAAACCATGAAGCACTAACCAAATCGATCTTGGTTATCCTATGATAACCAAAAGTAGGGTAGGCATTTTCAAGCCAAAACCTTATATGGCAGATATGCCAAACATGACATAATATGAAATTCTTATTAATGAAGAAGAAACCCTAAAATATCCAAAATGGAAAGCTGCAATACTAGAAGAATATAATACTGTGATGAAAAATAGAACCTTGGAATTGATTCTTTATAAACCAGACATGAAAGCGGTGGGGTGTAGATGTATATTCAAGGTAAAAAGGAACTTTAATGGAAGTAAACAAAAATGTAAAGATAGAATAGTTGCAAAGGGCTTCACATAAACACCAGGGATAAATGTTTTAGAGACTTTTAGCCCAATTGTTAGACCCTCAACAATCAAAGTCATTTTGAGTTTAGCAATTCATAGTAATTAGAGATTAAAGCATGTTGACATCAACAATAACTTTTTAGATGGCGATTTATCAGAAGTGATCTACATGAGTTAGCCAACATATTTCATAGATCTAAAGCTCAAAATCATATATTTAAGTTGTGGAAGGAATTGTATGGGTTTAAGTAACCACTAAGGGCTTAGTATGAGAAGCTCCAATCTACTCTAATAATTTGAAAATTTATCTATTCCAAGTCTGAAACTTTCTTGTTATATAAGGTAACCAGCTCAAGTGTCATTTTATTACTAATGTATGTGGATATCATCATTTTCACTGGTAGTAATCAGTAGCAGATTGAAGAACTGGTGCAGAAGCTTAAAAGATCATTTGCCTTGATAGATTTGGGGGAGTTGAATTACTTTTTAGGTTTTAAAATCACCAGGAAACCAAGCTCTTTCTAGATGTGCCAAGAGAAATACATCATCGACCTCCTAGTTAAAACCAATATGCTTAACTGGAAAATAACACTAACACCTATGGCTTCTAGAACAAAACTCACCAAGTTTAATGGCAAACTTTTTGAAAACAAGACTTTGTATAGGTTAGTTATTGGTTCATTATGTATACTACAATGTTAAGACTTGAGATCTCTTTTGCAGTTAACAAGTTAAGTCAGTATATAAGTTATTCATATGATACACATTGGAAGGAATGTAAGAGGTAACTAAGGTACCTCAAGCAAATAAATCAGTTTGGGTTGATTTTTAACAAATCAGATGAATTAGAACTTGTAGCCTTCTTTGACACTAACTCAGATGATAGAAAGTCAATGAGTGGCTATTGTATGTGTATGGGTGAAAATTTGGTTTCTTAGAGCTCTAAAAATCAACAAGTGGTGGCTAAATCGAGTGTTGAAGCTGAGTATAAAGCCTTGCCCCATACCAGTGCTGAGATGAGTTGGTTATGGTCTATTCTAACCGAGATACAAGTTGAAATAAAAAACCTTTCTATTATATGGTCAAATAGTCTTAGTGCAGCAGTACTTATTGCAAATCTTGTGTATCATGCCAAGACTAAGCATATTGAGATTGACATTCATTTTATTTGTGACAAGATCTTGAATAAAGAGTTGGTAATTCATTATGTTCCAACTGAGAGTCGGGTTGCAGATATCTTGACAAAAGCTTTAATTGTAAGAATTATGCTCTATAAGTCAATCATAAGTTGTGATAGACATTTTCTCTTATAAATCTTTTATTTTAGTAATGAAATGAATATTTAATTGAAAATTCTTTTATTATTAATTTACATGTTTATATGTATAATGATGAAGTCAATAGAATATTTGAAATATTTATCTAATTATGATAAGATCATAATTATGAGACAAATATATTAGATGCACCATTTTTAAACATTTCTAGTCGTAAGACTATAAAGTGATACCTTTTTAATACCGAATATACTGGGACATACTATGCATATTTGTTGAAAAAATGATTTTTCTCATAGACCACTTGTGTGGCGATAAGGCAAATGTGCAGGTGCTTATTAGAAAATGAGTTCGCTGAAATGACTCACGACAAAAATATTCAAATGATAATTGTACTTTATTGTCAATTGGATGTCATTCGTATCAGTAGTGTAAGTGATCATTAAACTTGAAAATAACATAGTTATCTAGTGGGTTAAATGCTATACTTTGATACCAACTTATGATGACCATAAAGTTCATTACGGGTAGTTATTGGGTGTGGTACGACAGTCATGAAGATAGGTGAATATTAAATAAAGGATCTGTCACCCTTAGTTAATTGTAGGAGTATGTTCTATGTGAATGATAAAGATATGACTCAAGAAATCCTTGGCCAAGGTAAAGTATGGGATTAATAAGGAGTTCTCAATGATGATACACTGAATGAGTTATGATCTCAAAATTTATTATATATAGTATTGGATATAGAGGTTTTGACATTTAACCATGAACTTGACCACTCATAACAAGTATGACGGAAGGATTGAATTGCACAGTAACTTATTATAAAAATATTCATGTTGAATCTTTCTACTTTATTATAATTTAGATGACCATGATACATTTCTAGATGTTAATCTTGGTCTATAGACATATTTAATAATTCATCTTATGATTTACGGAACATCAAATAAATTAAAGAGTTTAATTCATAATTTGATGTACGTCTACTGCCGACTTTATAGTAAACTTATTGAGTCACATCCAAATTAATAAAAAATTTACTTGAGAAGTATTCCGAGTGTTAGAACACTTAATTATAAAATATTTCATAAAAGGGTATTATAGTAAATTTTATAAAATAGTTTTATGGTAAATTCTATAAAAATGTATTATGGTAATACCATAATAATTAATTAAAAATATATATATATTTATTAATTATTAAGAATTAAATGTATGGATATTTATGAGAAAAAGTGGCCAATGAGATGTTAGCATATGGATGAATTTTGGCTATGAAATCGAAAGTGAGAAATGAATAGTTCTAATTATTTCCATGTGATGGAAATGAAAAATATATATATTTTTATCATTTTCAAAAGTGTAAAGTAATGGATTTCAATTTTAACTAAATCTACCCCGACAATGCTAGAAAATATCAAGTGCCTGAAGGAAATGATATTCATTGTCTAAATATTAGCTGACCAATGAACAAAGGTTGCTTGTATTAGAATTAGGGGTGTCAATTCGGATAAACGAATTGAATTTGTATCGACACGAATACGATTTGTTTATTATTCGATTCGATCCGAATACGATTCGTTTATTATTCGTATAAAAAATTTAAATCCGAATACGATTCGTTTATTTAAACACGATTCGTTACGACACGATTATTCATTTAAACTCGTTTATTCGTTTAGATCCGTTTATTCATTTAAATACGATTATTCGTTGAAATTCGTTTATTCATTTAACATAATTCGTTTAAACACGATTAAATTATAACAAAAGTAATAAAAAAAATAAACTAAAATAATAATAATTTAGTATTATCTAATATAAAATTAAATCAATCTATCCAAACTTCTTCTAATTAAATAGAAAAAATTTCAATTTCAATTCATATAGCATATTCATAATCTATATACAATCAACAAATAATAACATAAATTCGAATATTAATTTTCTAATCTTAAATAACAATACTAACAAATAACAACATAAATAATATTATCATTGCCCATAAATAGAAAAAATTTAAATTTCAAGTATTGTCAAATAACAATACTAACAAATATCAATTTTCCAATCTCAAATAACAATATTAACAAATAACAATATAAATAATATCATCAATTGTAAATAACAACATAAACAATATCATTAATCTCAAATAACAATACTAACAAATAATAACATAAACAATATCATCAATCCTAAATAACAATACTAACAAATAACAATATAAACAATATCATCAATTCCAAATAAAAATACTAACAAAAATTACTAGGTATTGTATTACTTTCTGAAGACGGAGTACTAGTGATATATATATATTCATTAGATCTTCAGTACACTCATCTAATTTGGCATTGGAACTTTCTGTAACAAAAACAAAAACAAATTATTATAACTTTTAAGCAACCAAAAAATTTAAATTAATTATATAAAAAATTAAAATACTATTCTCCCCATGCAACCAATCTCTTGTGCAAACCAATGCCTCCACAATATCTAGCTTAAGTGAACTTTGAAATTGATCAAGTACTCGACCACCAATACTAAAAGCCGATTCAAATGCAACAATAGATATAGGAATACTTAAAATATCACGAGCCATGAAAATAAGGTTAGGATATTGAAAATTATTTCCTTTCCAAAAACTTAAAATGTCAAAGTTAACACTTCTATGTACTAGTGGTTCAACCAAATAAAGCTCTAATTGAGTTTTCTGACTACAACTATTATAATCCATACTCTGAAAGTCATTAAACTCCTACAAGACATATAATTATATACAAGTTATAAATAAATATTAAATATTCTAAATAAAATAAATATTAAATAAATGTAAAAATTACCTTTATGATGTCCATGGTGTTGTTGAATGAAAGGTCGTCACTTGCCATATCTAAACCAACATATCGAGTTTGGATAGAAATGATGGATGGATGTAGTGGTGGTGACTAATGGTTGAGGCGAATTAATTATATATACATTAAACAAAGAAAATAATTTATCTCAAATATTCTTCAACTATACTGAATTTGGACCATATATCTTCTTATATGCAAACTCAATAAAAGACATTTTGTATCAAGGATCTAAGATAAGAGCAATTGCCAATACGATAGAAAATTTTGACCAATACTTCAAAAACTTAGACATCATTTTTTCTACCATATTTCTTATATAATCATCTTCACATTCCATCAATTGCCTCAAAGTCACATGAATTGCAAAAACTTTAGGAAAATATAAATTTGAAGTTAGGTACTTTATTCTAGAAAACATACAAGTAATCTTATAAAAAATAGCCAAGAATTTCTGTATCTTAGTTACTTTTTCCCACTCATCCTCAGAAGGACAATGTTAGTAATTAAAATCACTTAATTGCAAGTGACAAAAAACATTCTTATAGTAAATAGCACTCTTAAGCATAAGAAAAGTGGAATTCCATCTTATCGAAATATATTGTCTCAATCTCTTTTTACTATCTAGAGACACTTGCCTAACACACTCCAAAAATTTTTGTTTCCTAATTTGTGACCCTTTGATGTATTTAACACTCTCACGAACTTTTTTCACTTCTTCCTTAATTTTTGTTAATCTCTCTTGAACTATCAGATTAATAATGTGTGCACAACAACGAACATGAAAAAAATCTCTATCAGACAATAATGCTTTCCTTATTTTCAATTGACTTTTTAACATTTGAATACAAACATCATTACTTAGAGCATTGTCTAAAGTCAATGAAAATATTTTGTTCTCAATACCCCAATTATATAACAATGATAATATCTTATTAGTTAAACAAATCCCAGTATGTGGAGGTATCATATTGCAAAAATTTAACACTTTTTTCTGAAGTTTCCATTCTTTGTCAATAAAATGTGTCGTCAAACACAAGTAACCATCCGTGGTTAGAGAAGTCTATAAATCAGATGTTAAAGATATTCTACTCGGACTTCTTCTAATATAAGAATAATATTTTCTTTTTCATTTTTGTATATCTTTAACACATTTGATCTTGCAGTATTTCTAGATATTATTGGCACTTTTTCTTCCAAGTATTGAAAAAATTTTCTAATACCCTCATACTCAACAAATTGAAAAGGTAAATCATACATCACCAAAGCATTAGATAACAATTCACGAAACACGTTATGATTAAATTTGGGAACATGAGCTAACATAGATCCTTGAACATTATCTATAAGCATTTGCCTAGGATCACGTGGCATTATCAATTTAGGACAACAAGTCATGTGTTTTTTTATATTACCTGTACCACTCGTGTAAGGACAAATATAGACAATGCCACACTTTCTACACTTTGATCTTTGTTTTCCATCCGGAAATTGGTTGATGGACAATCTCTTGAATAATGTCCAAACTTCTTATGTAAGTTTTCGTTTGCGTTTGCTACTGTGTTGTGAATTCTTTTCTAATTGAATTATATTATCTATCTCATCATCTCCAACACTTACAGAAGTACCAACCGTATTAGTATCGGTTAAATTCATCATCTTTCTGCAATATAATAAAAAAATACTTGGGTTAATATAAAATAATTAAGAGCTAATAAGAATAAGGACAATAATGCTTATAAGTTTACCATAAAGTAAATTTCATATTGAGTTGACAAATTGTATTAAAAATTACTATGGTTAATTGTTAATTTGATGGTGATGGGATTATTAATTATGCTATATGTCACCAAATTATTATTAAGCATAAATGCACCCACTACTATTTAGTTTGCCTTTAACTTATAATATATGGTACCATATATATATATATATATATAATCACTTAATTTGAGTAAAAATAAAAAAATACACCAACACTTACAAATATTTTTAAAATTTTAAGAAAGTAGTAGATACTTTTTTCATGAGTTCTAACTGTCGTTAGAGATCAGTTAAGAAATTGACAAATACTCTTTTGAATCCTAATTTCAGCACTAGAAAATATCTTTAAAATATTAATTTAAAATTTTAAAACTATTAAATTAGTTTTTATTATCATGTACCAAATGAAAATTCAATTGAAACTTTAAATATGTCATAATCCACCCAATAATTAAACATAAGACATGTTAGAAAATGAGCCTTCAACACAAAAATATGTTTTTAAAATGCTAATTGAATTGAAGCACAAATTCTGTCACTCAACAAAGAAATCTGTCTATCTAATAAGTTAATTTGAGGGGTTTGAGATTGATATTAGTCTCTTTCATAATAAGTGTTATTTGAACAACTTTAGTTTTTTAACCCAACTCTCACTTTAATTGGCCAAGCAATTTACTTCTATGTGCTTTCTTTGGATGATGACATGCGAGAAGGAATACATTCAAAGTCTGGCATTTAAGGACGCATGTGACTAACATTAATTCTGTGGGGTTAAGCAATTTTATGTTTTAAGATTTTAAATTCAAAGTAGTTAGAAAGTTATTTGAGATTGAAGTATGTTTTTAATTTAAATTATTATAAAATAAAATTAAGTTGAAGTTGAAGGTGATGAATAATTAAAAATTTATATGTATTTTTTTAAAACGTTATATTAATGTTACATTAATAACTAACAAAAAATAAAAATTATTTTACCATAAAGTAAATTTCATCAAAGTAAATTTTGTATATAAATGACATATTAAAGCAAAATCATTAAACACAATAGCAAATCAGAACATATAAATAGATTCCACAAGTTATTATTCATCACAAGTAGCATAAAAAACAGGAACACATCTTAGTTGACATTTACAAAGTAATACAAAGACCAGATTGCTAATTAACAACTTAAGGTCAGTTTCAAAAACTAGAAAAAAATGCTCCAACCAATTTCATATCACAAGAAATGGTAAAAGGAAATTTCATCCTCAAAATTCAGTAGTGAAATAAAAAAGAAAACAAAACAAGATTTTTCAACTTCACTAACTGTTTCAACATTTGCAAATTCTGCAAACTTAAATGCTTCAAATGTTGAACCAGCTAATTACTGAACATACCGATATGAATAAGACATGAATTGGAATATGAACTAGCCCAGCTGATTTCTGTAAAGGAATTTTGAAAGCATTAACATTCAAGAAACAGCTTTGTCAATTTGATTGCTACAATCAAGGGCAAAACTCATGTAGATTATGTAGCGAATCAGATTGCTAACTATGTGATGGCTGTCGTGAATAAGAAGAACAAGAATGCTAACATTAAAGCTCATAATGTGAAGAACCATTTATGGGTTTTTGTAAATGCCCTTATTGAAAACCTTGCTTTTGATTCCCAAACTAAAGAAACCTTGACACTTCGCCAGAGCAGTTTTGGGTCTAAATGTGAGCTTTGAGAAGAATTTCTGAAGAAAGGTTCGTTACATTACATCATTGTTTGCTTTACTATCTAGAACTTGAAATCTGCTGCCATTTATAAGAATTTAAGTTCACTGTTGTGTACTGATTACATTGCAGTTACAGCAATGTCTGGCATTGTGGAAACTCTACTCTCATGGGTGAATTTCAAGCAAAGCAAAAGATCTTAAGAAAAATGATGGAACAAAGACAGTGGACATATGTAGGATTTCAAAGCAGGAGGATGCTAACTTTGCTGGGAGAAAGAACTCAGATTTATGTACCTTGATTTTGACAAAAAGAGATTCAGCTAAGGCTCTTGCAGTAAGTTTTCTTGATCTCTCATAATTTGAACAAAAATGTATCTTTCGTTTTCTTTTTTAATTTTAGGAGTTCTAACATAAATGAATTTACAACAGATTGCTAATTAAACAGCTGTGGTGGGTAGGGACTGGTTTGGTGTTTTCCTGTTGAGTAGATTACTCATACTTGTAAAGAAAAACTGATGCAACAAAGGAAGTGAAACTAGATTACAGAAAAGTGATGAAATCAGAGCAAAACATAAAACAAAATAGAACCCAGATGAAGTGAAGATTGATTAAGAAGAATATCAGAAATTGTAACCCATTATATTCTTTTTCAACCTAAACTAACATTTAACCAAAGGGAGTGAAGCTTACTGTAAGAACCAAGATGAAGTGAAGATCGATTGCAATCTAAAGGTAGAGCTAAGGAGGTTTGGAGGACAAAGCAAACAGAGAAGAGACAGTGGAAACTAAAAAGAAGGAGCAAAAAGATTAATCCCTAGGTTTGGGGATTATTTTTAGTTAATATATATATGATCAAAACGATGTCATTTTGATCGTATTCTACATGAATAAATGAATTAAGAGGGTCAGACACGAATATGATACGATTATTTTGAATTCGACACGGTTATTATTCTTATCAATTTTTTAAATTCGAATCCATTTAATTACATCGAATTCGTATCAAATAATCGTGTTGTGTTCCAAATTGACATCCCTAATTAGAATCAAGATTGTAAGAGAAAAAGTCAACATGTCAATAGAAACATAGGAGGTATGTAAAGGCTCAACTAGCACTTTCAATGAGGACATGACATGTAGATTAGGCAGTATATCACTTTCTCTCTCCTTAACTCTATAGTTATAAGGACGATCATAGGTAAACAAATCTTTTCTCAACTCTGTCCATTTGTTTACTCATTTTCTCTATATAAAATTTACTTTCGATTTATTTGACTTGACCATCAGAGTGTTCACACTGGTGATCTTTATAGGTGACTCTAAATTTGTTTTTTTTTTCTACAAATACACATTTTTTTTTTTATAAAATTTAGGTTCTATTTTCAATTCATTAGATTTCTTTAGTTGAAATAATAACATACATGAATTCATTTTCTCAATAATTTTTAGAAAAAGAAATAAAACCTTTTAGTCAATCTTTGACAACTTCAATATGCACATTATTTATTTTTTATTTTTTACTAGTAGACGTAATAGAAACTAATATATCATACCAAATAGTCATACTTAATAAGATTTTAAAAAATTTTAATTTCATGTGTCGCTAAATATTTAGCTTCACTTTTATTTTCAAATGTTCACTAATTTATCTAGTTGAATTGAAGTGTCTTTATTTGTGGAGCTTGAAGTCTTATTGCTTTGACACTTTTTATGCGACTTTCCTAATGTGTTTGTGGCATGGTTTAACAATTAAGTAGAACATATTATTTTAAAAAAAAATCATTGCTTCTGTGAAGTAAAAAAAAAATGAATGAACATATTGTACAACTAAAAAATTGAACTAGCTCTTGATAAGTTTTTTCATTCTTTTCACGAAATGTTAAATTATTTTTAACAAAATTCTTTACAACAAAAATAATTCTTATTTGAACATTTTCCAAATACTCTCTTTCTTTATTAACTCTTTTTTAAATATCTTTATTATTATTATTATTTCAAAAATCTTACTTCTAAAAGCAACCTATACATTCATATTAGTTATATGCTCATTTCTTGTTTCATGGATTTTTTTTCCTATCTCTAGTTCTTCGTTACTCAATTGACTTTTGTTAGAATTTCAGATTGAATAATTTGCAACAAGAACAGTATATTTATAAAAATCTTTTAATTATATTAAGCATTTCTATCATGTTTTTCTCTATTAGTAATGTAGAGAGAAATGCCTAAAATTTTCTTCTTTTGGAAAATTATATCAATCTCTTTAATTTAGCATTTTCCAACTAAACTATCTCTTAACTTTATATCCATGTTTTCTCATCTTTCAGGATCATAAATATTTCTACAGAGAATTTCAAGATCTTAATTCCATTACTAGTTTCACTTTCCTTTATAATTTTTTTTTATATTCTTCTATGACTAAAATATCACAAGTTAACTATTATTATCTTCAATAATATTTTTTTTCTTTCATTGTTTCATCATCTTTTAATTCGATTGGAGTTGATTACACAATTACTAATTCTTCAGTTAAATCTACACTTTTTTTTTATACTTGTGACAAATTTATCAAGAGTTCATTTTTTAGTACATTATCATATTTACTATTAAACTGTCAACAACCAAAGACATGCCTTTTCTAAGTATAAAACACTTATGCAACAAGAATAAATTGAAAAAGAAAAAAATATAAATCAATTAAAAAGAATATAGAATGACAGAACTTGAAAATTAAGATGATACACTAGCATAATGTAATGACCCAGAATTTTCTATGGTAAATTACTATAAGATATAAGTGACTAAAATGAAAAGATTTTAAAGCTTGAGGAGTTAATGAGTTAATGAGTTAATTTAAGAGAAATATGAAAAGAGATGTAAATGTGTTATAAATGTGGGGCTGCCACAAAAAATTTATTTATGGTCCAATATTGTTGGCAAGCCAAGCTCAAATTTTTGTTAAATGGAGGCCAATATTCTTGAATAAGCCCAAGTCCAACTAAATTAAAGTAAAGCCCAAAACTATTGCTCTACAAAACCCAAGTCCAATTAAGTTAGATTTAGCCTTCAAAAATTCTAGAAAGATCAAGATTTATTTAGAAGAAATTAAGGCAAGAAGAAAGAGAACGGAAAAAAAATGAGAAGAAAAAGAAAAGAAAAAGAGAAGAGGAAAGGAAGGTGGAGCCGAAAGGGAAGAGAAGAAGAAATAAGGAAGAAAGGAGAAAGAAAGAAGAAAAAGAAAAGAGGAAGGGCAACAACCGAGTAAGGAGAGGAAGGAAGAATGAGGAAAGAAAAAGAAAAATAAAAGAGAAGAATAAGGCGAAAACCAAGAAAGGAACAGAAGAGGAAATAAATCGGTAAGAAACATACTAATTTTTACATATTTTTAATAATTTAAATGCTTGTTTTGTGATGAGTATGTAGTAGATTTGTGAACTATGTAGTTGATAGGATTTGAGAAATTTGTTGCGGTGAATGATAGATGCATACATGTATGGCTATGTTTGATGTTAAAATGATATGAGATTAGCATTAAATGATGTGGAGTTATGGCAAAGAATGTCGGCAGTGAGCGTTATAGGTATGTGGCAGTGAAAAACTTATGTAAATGACAGTATTTTGGCTATGTTTATGCATGAAAATGGTGGCAATATTTAATGTGATATGTGGCAGTGAGTGTTGTGAGTATATGGTTATGTATTATACATAAAAAAAAATGTGAAATTAAAATAGCAATATGCATGGAAATGGTAGCTAAGTAATGATCGGGCATGATATGGCATGAAATTTGTGAATGGGGGGATTGTTAGAAATGTTAAATATTTGTATATAGCAGTGAATGCTTTATATAAATGGCAATGTTTTGATTATAGTCTATACATGAGGAATATGAAATTAAAGTATCAATATGCATAGTTAGGGTGGCTAAAGTAAGGCTAAGTTATGAGGTTGAAAGATTAGTAAGGCAAGGGCAGTGTTCTGCTTGTTGGAATTTATTATCTAAGTCCAGTATTTTGCTCATAAAATAAATTATAGACCTCCAATTATTAAACCGTAAAATTTTAAAGAAACTAGAGACGGTAACACGTAACATAGTGAAAAATAAGAATTTTTCATGATAGGTTGAGTTCCCATAAATTTTAAAAACCTGGCTGCCCTATAGTGCATTTTGGGTTGTCAAAATTTTCTAAGTAGTATACGAAAAACCTAAAATAGAATAATGTTCTTGATATCTGATTGTAGCATTGTAAAATTTTATGAAAACTAAACACATAGGGGAATAATATATCTAAAAACTAGTTTGTTTCATGCAGGAACGAATTCGCAATAAATTTTAAAAATAGTTGTCCAGTTTTGGTACTGCACACTGTCATATATTTGCACAGTGTATAATAAATAGGTTATTTCTCAAATATTAGGAATCGAAATCAGAATCCATAAAGGGTTACAAAAATTAGACATAACAAGGAATGACATAGTTAATAATTAGGTCATTTTGTCAAGAAATGAATTCCCAGAAAATTTAGAAAACCTACTGCTCTATTGTAAAATTTGAATGGAATAGTACCTATTCATTTGAGTATAAGTTGAATTCTAAAATTTCAAATAAAGCACCATGAGAGGCTATGGAAATTAGACTTATAAGAAATGAACAAATTAAAATTTTGGCTTAAGTTGTGATCCCAATTGAGTTCAACAAAATTTTAAAGTCACCACTGTTTTGAAAAGATATTGTTTAGAATAGTTGAAATGGAAGTTATGATTTTCTAAACTAGGTAGTGGTATTTCAAACTCTGTAAAATTTATAAGAGTCTAAGACATTTTGATTTCCTGTTAAGGATTGTTGTTATATATGATATACTTATTCGTTCATATGGTAAGAATATGATATTATGAGTTTTAACGGAAGAATATATATGTGTAGATTGTAGACCGGACCAACCGCCAATGATACAACAATTTGAATTTGGTCAAGCATAACCTATGAGTAGAATAATTATACTTTCTTATTTTTTTAATGTGATGTTTATAATTATTTTTTTATTATAGTTATGCGTATGAAAATGATATGAAATCTCATTTTATGATATATGTATATTTATGATATATATATATATATATATATGGGTATGATTGCATGTGTGTGTGTGTGTGTGTGTGCCATAGAATTGATTTATGGATCCAGATATAATCCTTCTGCCCAGTCAAGTGCGTAGCCCTGGGCATGGACTGTTTTTCTATCCGGTCAAGTGCATAACTTTGGACATGGACAGACAAACATGTATGCGCATGATGTTATATGTGTATTTATATACAATGGTACTCTAATATGTACGAGTAATGAATAGATAAATGATTATGTGAAATTTTTACTTCCTTCAAGTATATGTATATGTATATAATAATTTTATTGAAAATTTTCTTTCCACTCATTAAGTCTTCCTAGATTCACCCTTCTCACTCTTCAGTTTTGTAGATTTGATATCCGGTGAGTCGTTTCAATACATTAAAGATATGAGCTAAGAAGAGGATACACACTGCAATCACTGGGACCTATGAGTCCGTTATACATAGAGTGTCATGCATAGTTTAGATAATAACATGTCTTAGAGTTGTGTCTAAAATTGCAACATGTATTTTATGGTTTAAGATACAGTAATACATTGAAAATTACATGTATTTCATGATTGGGCTTATAGCCTTATATAATTTATATGTTGTGTTTGATGTTGTTTTTAATTAGAGAAACAATGTACGCATGCATACAAGCAGAGAGGGAGGCTTACGGTGATGGAGAGTTCCATCACTTGCCTATAGCATCTTTGGATTTAGGGTGTTACACATAATCAACTAGACAATTTTAGATGCACTAAACACTTAATATTCCTTCAATTTCAATGCTTATGTAAATTAGATAAACACAATTATCTTATATGGAAATCTCAAGTATTGTCCTCAATCCATGACAATGATCTTGATAATTTTATTCATGGCTTAAAACAAGTGCCTACCATAAGTAACCAGAGTTTTATTTCTTGGAAAAGGGAAAATTAGTTGTTTCTTGGCTAGTTGATGTCTTCACAAATTAAGCCAAGCATGAGAAATATAATAGAAGGCACCACTTATCATGAAGTTTGGATGGCTCTAGAAAAGCTATTAGAATCATAGTCAAGAGCTTGCATTTTACAGCTCAAACCATAACTTTAAGCCATCAAGAAAACACTTTGTCCACGAGTGATTTCTTCTAATGTAGGAAAACAAGTTTGGGAAGAGAACTCAATAATATATCTCTTAGCTAGACTTTGATTATAATACAATTCTGTTATTGTTATTATCACAACCATAACTAATCCTTTATTTTTGTAAGATGATTATTCTCTGCTCCTCAATAAAGAAAGTAGATTGAAGCAATATTCAGAAATAAAGGTGGCTATGGAACTTGGTATAAATGTTTATTTTTCTCGAGGTTCAAATAAACAAAAGAAAAATAGGTCTGCGTGAGGTATGAACCAAGTTGTCAGATTTGTACAAACTATGGTCACAGTGTAAAAATTTGTTGGAATCGCTTTGATAAGGATTTTGTGATTCCTTAAAAAATATGTATTTAACCTCAACCTCTATAGCATTTCTGAAAAAAAAAAAAAAAAAAAGGAAGATCAAACATAATATTTATAAAGTGGAGCTTCGCATCAAATGCCCAATGATTTGAATAATCTATCACAGGTCTATGTATAAAGGTAGTGATAAGTTGATGATAAGTAACAATAATAATACTTCCATTCAACATGTTAGTAGTATTTATGTTCATGTGCTATCTATAAAACTTTTATTATTATCTAATTCAATATATGTTCATACTATAACTAAAAACTCTTATTAGTATTTCAATGCTTTTATTAGATAATACTCTAATATTTACTTTATGTGATGACATATAGAAGAAGATGGAGTGGATTGTTCTACTGGAAGGAACAATTAGAGGGCTTTATCAACTTCTAATTTTTTAAAATTCTACATCTAGTACTTTACCAAAGTTAATCACAGTTAACTCCTCATTTGTAGCTTTTAATTCTAGTGTTATAGAGTTAATAAAATATAGAAACAAATTAGTTTCTAATTTGGGTCCTAGTCTATCAATCAATTAGATAACAAGCATAGAAGGTTGAGCCATCCTAACTCTTAAGTCCTTAGTAATTTTATTGTTGTTTGTAATGATTCAATGAATTTATGTAAAAGTTCATCTTTACCTTTGTGCGGTGCTTGTTGTAAAATTCTAACACAAATATGAGTCAAAGGATCAATTCATTTTCCTTGATTTGAACTGAGTACATTTTATGTGTTTTGTAATACGAATAAAATTAACATACTACATAATGTGCAATTAGAAAAGTTGAAATTCAAAACTATAAGACTCATGTAACAACTGTAGCTACAAATCCCAAATTTTAAGCTGCTCATTCGCTTCTACATGAAGTTCAACCTGATTCCTCATTATTAGGATGAGACTTGGGTTGAACATCTTGAATTGTTCCAATACTTGTCAACTAAATAAAAATCACAAATTATCTTTGAAGCCATTTATTAATAAAACAAATGTACTTTAAAAACTCTTACATCTAGACTTATGGGATTTAGTATATGATCATACTTGATTTTGTTTTTCCATAACTATTAAGTCACAAGATTTATAAATCTTAATGGGTGAGGTGGCATCAAAGTTAAAACATTTGCAAGATAGAAAATTGCATCAATCAAGCTTCCAACCTGCAATTAGTACACTCTCACTTACAAACTACGAGCTTCAATTCAAGTTATTTGTTAAGCATTATATAATATTTCTTTTAATGCTTTAAAACAAAACCTATCAAGCACATCAAATGTAGTGAATATCACCAACAAGGAACAACAGAATTAACTAGATCCTATAAAACATTCGCATCAAATATTGAAGACTATGAAAAGCAAAAAGATTCAGTATCAAGAGTAGACATTTTGCACACAAACTACAAAAAGATTATCAACTATCCTTACCCAGTGAAAAATAATTAGAAACTTAGCAACTAAAGTATATTGACACCATTAGAACCACCAAGAACAATTGGTTTGACCAAAAACATTTCTTCACATATTCATATCACTAAGTATATTATCAAAAGCAAAACATAGAAATAATTAAAAGAAAAAAAAAGAATAAGAGGTAGAGTCGCTAAAGTTAGAGATTTCAATTTTTTTATGTAGAAGAAAAAGAAGAAAAGAATGTAGAAAGTAATGCAAAAGAAAATGAAGAAATTTTATATATTTTCTTATAACTATTTCTTCTCTTCTTTTTTCTTATCATCGAGAGAGAGAGCTCTTACATATATACAAAAATAGATTGAAGAATAAGACAACTAATTATTATTCAACTTTACAAGTGTATGGCTAATATGAATTCAGCCATTGATTTGATAAGGCACAACAGAATGGTATGATTGTTTTTCCTTTTGCTACTCTAACAATGTGTGTGTCCATTGCAGGCTCAGGCACATCAGCAAGTACAATGTTGTCCTTCACTGCACAAGTTGTTATTTCAAGCGGCACTTCTGCTTTATCATCCATGTCATCATCAGCCTTGACATTATCCTTAACACTCTCTCTCAAACTCAAGGTTCTTGGAAGAACATTGAGCTTGTTTCTCAAGTAAACGAATTTGTTGTAGGTCAAGATCTTAGTTAAGCAATCAACAATTTGATCTTCTGTGAGAACGTATCTTATTTCCATTTCTCCTGTTATTACTTTGTCCCTTACAAAGTGTAAGTCTATTTAAATGTGTTTAGTTCTTGCGTAGAAGACAGGGTTTATGGCAATAGTTACAGCACTCATACTATCACTCCATATCACTAGTTTGGTTTTGGCTTCAATTCTCAGTTCACTCAAAATAGAGATTATCCATGTCAGTGCTGAACAAGTGTGAGTTAAAGATCTATATTCTAACTCTGCACTAGACCTTGCCACCACATGCTACTTCTTTGAGCTCTAGGACACTAAATTCTTTCTAAAATACACACAGTATCCACTCACTGACCTTCTGTCATCAGGATCATTTCCTCAATCTGCATCACAAAGTCCTGTCAGCTCCAAACTTGAACCTTGATGAAATTTCAGTCCATAATTAATGGTTCCCTTCAAGTATCTAAGAATTCTTTTACATGTAGACTAGTGTAAAGCCATAGGATTAGCAACAAATTGACTCAATTTGTTGACTGCAAATGACAAGTCAGGTCTGGTGAGAGTAGCATACTACAAGCATCCAATGATGCTTTTGTATAAAGTTTGATCAGAAAAGGGTGATCTATTCTCTTTTATCAGCTTGGCTTCTGTGTTGAGTAGAGTGTCAGCTTCTTTACAGCAGTCTATTTTAACTTTCCTGAGCAAGTCTTGTATGTACTTTATTTGTGTGATCATCAGTGTCTTTTCTAATCTTTTCACTTCAATCCCTAAGAAGAAATGCAAGTTGCCAATATCTTTCAAAGTAAAATCTTGGCTCATTTTCTTGATTATGTCTTCTACGGACTCATTGTTATTCCTTGTGACAATAATGTCATCCATATAGATAAAAAGAATTATCAATTCTTCTTCTTTCCTTCTGAATAACAAGAAACCTGTAAAACCCTAATCTAATATTGTAGTTTTGAGTTTTTCAAACCAAGCCCTTAGAACCTGCTTTAGGCTATAAAGTGTCTTTTTCAATTTATACACATAATCTAGTTTGCTGGGGTCTTCATGTCCCTCAGGTTGTGTTATGTATATTGTCTCAGTGAGTTCTTCATTAAGGAAAGCATTGTTCACATCGATTTGCCTGAGGTTCTAGTTGTGTGCTGTTGAGATTGACAGTATAATTCTAATTGTGGCTGCCTTTACTACTGGACTGTAGTTATATTAAAGTTTTTTCCAAGGGTTTGATGAAATTCCTTTGCAACAAGTCTTGTTTTTAGTCTAAACACACTTCCATCTGGTTTCTCTTTAACTTTGAACACCCATTTGTTTCCTATAAACTTGAGGTTCGAGTTGTGAGGCACCAATGACCAGATTTCATTACTCATCAGTGCATCATATTTATCAATCATAGCTTGTCTCCAATTAGGATCACTCAATGCAGATGCAGTGTTTTTTAGTATGCTGACATGATTTACAGCTATTTATGTTATTTTGAATGTTCCTACTTTGCTTCTAGTGATCATTGGATGTGTTGATGTAGTTTGTTTAAGGAGGCTGTCAGGTATTTGTATTTCTTGTGTTTGGTCATCTGGTAAGGATTGTGTTTCTTGTAGATTGAGGATGAGATGCATCATCAAGAGAATTAGTTTGTGTGCATATTATGTCATCCATGTCAAGTAAAGAGAAAGGAGTACCTATTTCTGCTGCAAGAGTTGTTGTAAAATTTTTTTCACAAGCTGCTGTGCCTATATGTATATTTTTGTGATTGATGGGAACTAGGAAGTCCTGTCTTAATGTTATTGTGTTCCTGTGTGGTGTAGGCAAAGGTATCATTTGTGGTAAACACTCAGACTAAGGAGAACACACTTAGAGCTGTGGAAGTCTAGTTTATGTTTGTTGTAAAGTCTCAGTAGTGGATAACATTCATAGCCGTAGGTTTTAAGAAGTGTGAGGTTTGGTTTTCTATTGTACAATTTTTCAAATAGAGTTTTCCATTCTAAAGTTTCTGAGCTAGTTCTGTTAATCACATGAGCTGTTGTGTTGAAGGACTCCCACCAATAGTTTAATGGCATTCCAGCTTGTACAAGTAAAGCTAATCCTACTTTTGTGATGTGTCTATACTTTCTCTTAAATTCGCTATTTTGGTTGTATGTGTAAGAGCATGAGTATCTCAACTGAATTTCCTATTGTCTTAGATATTTTTTTTGAAAGCCTTATATTCTCCTCTCATGTCACATTGAAAAACTTTAATGTTTTTGTCAAAGAATTTCTCCACTTGTGATTTAAAGGCTACAAAGATGGAAAATGAGTCTGATTTTCTGTTTAGTGGGTAAATCTAGGAGAAGTTAGAGAAATCATCCACAAAAAGTATATAATATCTGCAACCTTGGTTTGAGGTAAGTAGGGCTGAACCCCAGAGATCTGAGTGGATCATTTCTAATAGCATTGTTGTTTTTTTTTAAGTGTTCTTGAAGCTAATTTTGTGTGCTTTACCAAGTTGATAGACATTGTAGAAGCTCAGCAAAGGTTTTTTATTTGTTTTGAAAGCATTACAACTTGATAAAGTTGTCTTGAGAGCTGTTACATTGGCATGTCCTAATCTCCTATGCCAGGTATTTAATTCACTATCAGCTCTCAAATTTTCATTATTTGAGACAGACTCATTTGACACTTCAGAGAACATTGACTCTGGTCTTTTAAAGTTGATAACTCTATGACTCGATCCTAGATAATTTTTGGAAGATGACGCTTGTGAAGACTTAGGAAGCAGCAGCTTGTAAAGGCCATTCTCAACAATTCCTTGTAGCAGAATTCTCCATTGATCTTTGTCTTTAATCATGCATACATTTCTAGAAAACACCACAAATATTCTGTTATCTTGAGTAAGTCTTAAAATGCTAATGAGATTTTTTGTAATTTCAAGTATGTGCAACATGTATTTCAAGTGTAGATCTTTGAGGGTGTGCAAGGTGAAGTGTTTAATGTGTGAAATTTTGAGTTTAGATCCATTACTTATAGCAAGCTGTTCAAGCCCTATGAACTCTGCTACCATATACATGTTTTTGAGGTTGTTTGTGATGTGGTTTGTAACTCCACTGTCTAGATACTAAGAGGGGTCCAATGAATTCTCAAGAGCTGTAACATATGCTTCATTTTGGTCTTGCCTTTGCTGTGTGTGAGGAGAGAAGTCCCTGTTGAATCTATGCCAACAGCTTGCTGCTACATGACCAATGTTGTTATAGATCTGGCAAGTAGGTCTATTGCCTTTGTTGCCTCCTCTTCCTCTACCTTGGGATCCCTGATGATTTTGATTGAAACCACCTGTTGTGTTGTTGAAGTGTACTCTTGTTGAGTTTAGAGATTGTTCTTATCACTCCAGGTTCTTCTCTGAGGGCCACTTGCTTATGCATAGTTTGTTGTAAAGTTGGGTCGCTGACTCTAGTTGATTGAGGACATGTTTCTTTATATCCTATTTTCATAACTCAAAAACATTGCATAGACATCTTGAAGAGGAAGATTCTCGGCCCTTGATGTTATATTGACCACTACTGAGTCATATTTAGAGCCTAGGCCTTCCATAAGATGCATTATCAGCTCATCATCTGAGACAATATTCCCTGCAGCCCTCAGATTATCCACAAGGGATTTAACTTTGTGGTAATAGTCATTCATGCTCAATGACTTCTTTTTTGTGTTTTGGATTTGTGACCTAAGCTACATTCACTTGGCAGTGGTTTGAGCAGAAAACAACTTTTTAAGAGTCATCCATACCTTTCTTAAAGTGCTGCATTGGATGGGTAGGGCCAAGATACTTTCTGTTAAGGACGATAGCATCCAACTCGTTAGCATCTAGTCTTGTTTCATCCAAGTATAGTATTCTAGGTTTTTAGAAGTGATGATGTTGTGTTCTGCATCAACTGAGACAATCATTCTTCTTGGTGTTTCTTGGGTGTCGTCAATGAAGTTTTCAACAGCATTTGCTTTGATGCTTGGGAGAAACTGTGATTTCCATAGCAAGTAGTTGATGTTTGTTAGCTTAATTGGAGTGGTGAAAGTGAAGGAGTTTGTATTTGAGAAGGTTGGTGTTTGTGCAACACTTTGAAAGGTGGTGCTTTGGTTGCTTCCTCCTGTATTCATGGCTCTGATACCAAGTTGGAGATTTTAGTTTTTTTAACTAGTAAAAGAAGAAGAAAAGAATGTAAAGAGTAATGCAAAAGAAAATGCAAAACTTTTATATATTTTCTCAGAACTATTTCTTCTCTTCTTTTTTCTTATCATTGAGAGAGAGAGCTCTTACATATATACAAGAATAAATTGAAGAACAAGACAACTAATTATTGTTCAACTTTACAGGTGTGTGGCTTATATGAATTTAGCCATTGATTTGATGAGGCATAACAGAATGGTATGATTGTTTTTTCTTTTGCTGCTCTGAAAGTGTGTGTCCATTGCAAGCTCAGGCACACCAGCAAGTACGATGTTGTCCTTCACTACACAAGATGTTATTCCAAGTGGCACCTCTGCTTTATCATCTATGTCATCATCAGCCTTGACACCATCCTTAACAGCAAATAGTAAGCCAGAAGATTATTTAAAAAATTCAAATATTGAAAATTATATATATTAAAAAAAAATCAGTACCTAAATTTTTCGACAACTGGTGTTAAGGGTGTTGTGAGTTGGTGGCAACGACAAGTCAATTATTGCTTCTTGACACATGTAATTTAAACTGTCAAGTACACACTTTATTTTTGTAGTGTGTGTTTGTCATTGTTGTTTTTTGTTAATATTATTTAATGCAATTTAGATAAATTATTTTTTTGAAGTGATTGATTTGATTACAAGTTACAACAGTTAGTTATAGTGCATATTTTTTAAAAAATTGCTTTATTGTTATATAGTTTAATTACACCACAACTTAGATGTTATGCATATTAAAAATAATGTATATAAGAATTTGATAAATAATAATGAAGCTTGATGGCAAGGTAAAATATTCTTTAAATGCTTGTCTTGATTTACGAGGAATGAGTCTAAGTAATAAGCTCTACCCTAAAGAGGTCAACAGAAGGACGGTGTTACCTACGACTTGCTATGAGCTGTCTAATGATAAGAAGAGAACAAAGTATCACTGTTTGTTAGATTTAAAAGTACCAGATGGTTGCTATTCTAAATTTTCTCAGTGTGCGTACAAAGTAGCATTTAAGGTATGAAAACTCATGATTATCATTTGTTACATTTATCCAATGTGGTGATCGAACTTTTTTATTTTTTTTAAAAAACATTTATGTGCTAAAGTGTAGAGAGAAGAAGATTAGGATTGTTTGCAAAATTAAATTTAAGAAATAATGTTTTCTCTGGCCCTTTTTGATATTATGGTGCACCTTCCAATTCAATTGGCATTGGAAGCTAAAATGGCTAGTCCAATAGAATGTAGATGGATGTATACAATTGAAAGATAAAGTTACGTTTAAATATCCAATCAATTCGTTAGTTGATTTTGAGATAAGATATATTTTAATTTAATTAGCAATTGAAATCTATGAACAAAGGTAATTTATTTGTACTTAATCCAGTTAGCATTAGTTGATATAATTAGTAACCAATATAAATTTTTGGATCATTGTTTCAAAATGGTAACTGTTGAAGCCATATGTATTATAGGTGCTCTCTTTAAGAAACTAATTAAAGGACTTTGGATAACCTTTTCTGGGCACCTAAAATATAAGCTTAAGATTTTGTTTGAGCTGTTCCAGAAAAGATTCAAATTTGCTAGTCCGGAGGAGGAGTTGTAGGCTGTATTTCGTTCTCATATTCAAATTCAATACAAAGAATGGATGAGGTCCTGAGATTGCATTTTGTTCCTATCAAATTTTGATCGCATTATATGGATAAACCTAGTTGAGAAATGACATGTACATATATTATGAATCCATGTATATCAAGTACTATTATATAATAGCTTATGAGATAAACTTTTGCCTTTACTATTATATGTTTCAACATTTAATGCAATTAAAAAATTCTTTTAATTCTTTCATGTAGAAAAACAACAATAGAAGCATAATGAACCGCTATAATGAAAGTGATTGCAAATAGCAGTGGCTTAATCAGTTATAGCAAGATGATGAGCTAGCAAGGTAGGATCAAAATAAAGCTGACATGGAGTTAGAATTAGTTGGGGTTATATTTAGTTGGTTAGCAATAAAAATAAGTTAGTTTTTATTCTATTGCGAGGGGAAAATAAGCAGTAGAAATATATGAGAGAGAGGAATACACTTTTGTGTTGTAACTTGAGGATTTTTTTTTCTAGTTGAAATAAAAGATGCATTGTGTTCTCTAAATAACCTTATTCTCTATTTTGTTTTCTATGCTCTTGATTTCTTTTTGGTGGAAATTTGATTAAGGTTCTTCTAGTATTGTTGTCAATTCAGTTCTAAGGTTGATATTATTCTAGTTTGTTCTTCGAAGACTATAGTTTAGAGCTTAACAAGTGGTATAAGAGCTTTTAGAGAATTTGAATCATGGTGTCCTCAAAATTTTTAATAGAAATATTTACAGGGGAAAATAATTTTAATTTGGGGAAGCTCAAGATAAGGGCTTTCTTGGTTCATGAAGGCCTCTAAAAATGACTTCTTTAATAAGAGAAATTATCCACAAAAAGGGAATAGGCAAATAAGAAAGTAATTATAAGGAAGACTCACGGTGCAGTTGTTATGGCACTATCTGATGGAGACTTAAGGGAAGTTTGGATATTTGGAACAAATTGCAAACAAGATATAAGAGAAAAATTATTATCTTATAAATTGTATTTGAAGAAAAAACTCCATGCTTTCAATTTGGATGATGGTTTGGTAAATGATCATCTTGTTTAGTTTAATAAGATCATTTTTTGTTTTGAAACTGTAGACTTCAAAATTGAAGATAAAAACTAGGCGCTTATTCTGCTAACCTCTCCTTAAGTCATGAGCGTTTTATGGATACCTTACTCTATGGAAGGGATTTAGCTTAAATGGATGATATCAAGTTATCTTTGAATTCAAAAGAGTTAAATAAGAAGAAAGATGAAACATATACTAGATATGTTGATGGTCTGTCAGTCAGAGGTAGATCTAAAAAGAGGGATTTGAAGAACAAGAAGAATGAGAGGTTGTTGCCCAAGGGAAAGAACATTTTAAATGCTTCCATTATCACAAAAAATAGACATTTTAGAAGAGATTTCTAAAGAAAAGGAACCTCTCCTCCTCTCCCCTCTCCCTCCACTCCCAGGAAAAAAAAAACCATCAAGCATTAGGAAGATGCAGTTGTAACTGAATAAGGTTTCTAAAATGCTTTCATGTTAATTACCTTTGATAGGATAACAAAAGGTGAGTGGATCACGGACTCAGGTTTCTAAAATGCTGTCATGTTAATTACCTTTGATAGGATAACAAAAGGTGAGTGGATCATGGACTCAGGTACATGTGAGTGGATCATGGATACATGTATTTCATGTGTCGTAATGGATCATTCTTTCTCTCCTTAAGTATATTAAATGGAAAACTAGCTAATGACATTTCAGGTAGTGTGAAAGACTAGCTGTATAAGGTTGAAGTTACATGATAGTAACTAAAAAATATTACAAGATGTTAGGTTTATTCCAAAGTTAAAAGAAAATCTACATTTATTAGGAATGTTGGATTTAGGTGGCTAAAGTTTTAAGGATGAATGTAGAGTTCTAAAAGTAATTAAAGGTTTCATAGTTGTAATGTGGCAATAAGAAGGAATGGTTTTTATGTTTTACAAGGCATGATAGTAAGACAATATGATGATCTAGCACAAGAGGTTAGGCCATTTATGAGACAAGGCTTGAAAGAGTTAAGCAAACAAGGCCTTCTAAATGGTGTTGCTTTATATTTTCTAAGGTTTTGTGAATCTTGAATTAGAAGAAAGCTTCAAATAGTAAAGTTCAGCCTCAGTGCTCATAAAACAAATGAGATATTCGATTATATACACTTAGATTCAAAGAGGTCTACACAGGTAGCATTATTTGGTAAGGCAAAAAATTATAAGATACACCCCACAAAAAATGGGACGACAGAGACACTTAATAGAACATTAATAGAGAGAGTTAGATGCATGTTGATTAATATTGGTTTATCCAAGCTATTTTTGATAGAAATTGTAACCACACCTGCTTATCTGGTAAATATAAGCCCTTCTACAGCCTTCAATTTTAAAACATCTGATAATGTGTGGACAAGTAACAAACTAAACAGTTAGGGCGTGTTTTGTATAAGGGATAAGTCATGGAATTGGACAAAAAATAGTATAATCCCAAGTTTGGGAACAAATAGAGGGGATGCAATAAGTGAGGAACCCATCTAGGTTACACCATATTATCCTATTAAAATGGGATTACTTATCTAATTAACATGGTAGTTGTCTTTAAATTTCAATTAGAACAAATTAATGTGAAAATAACCTTTTTAATGGTAAAGGACTTGTCTCTGCCTAAAGGATTCATTAAAGAAGGAAAACAAAAGATGGTTTTCTTACTAGACAAGTCTTTGTATGAATTGAAATAATCACTAAAGAGGTGGAACTTAAGGTTTTATGAGTTTATACTGGGAAAAAACTATATCAAAAGTTCCCTTAACCGTGTCAATTATATATTACAAAATCAAGAAAAAATGTTGTGTCTACTTATCTATGTTGATGATGTGCTAATTGCTTATAGAAGCAAGAAGAAGATAGTTGTCTTAAAAAGAGAACTATTCTTTGAATTTGAGATAAAGGATTTTTGATGTGCTAAGAAATTTTTGTGATGGAAATAACAAGGAAAAGAAAGGAGAAAGAATTGGTTGTCACAAAAGCAATATTTGAAGAGAATGTTGAGAAAATATGGAATAAAAATTAAAAGTCAGAAAAAATGCCTTTTAAAACTCATTTCAAATTATGTTCCACACAAATTCCTAAAAGAAAAGAAAAATGATAATTCATGTCAAGGCTTCCTTATGCAATTACAATAGGTAACATTATGTATGTCATTGTATATTCAAGACCAAACTAACGCATTCAATACGTATTGTGGATAAGGTTAAGAAAACTCTAGGAAAATCTCATATGGTTGCTATGAAACGAATTATGAGTTATATGCGTGGAAGTCTCAGCTATAGACTTGTGTAAGGTAGAAATTGCATGAATTAGAATTATGCTAGGTTTATAGACATGGATAATGCAATTGGCTTTGATAAAATGAGATTTTTAACGAACTTTATTTTTTCTTTCTAATTTTGTAGTGAATTGTAAAGCCTCTCTATAGCATGTAGTTGTTTTGTCAACGACTGAGGCTGAATATATGGTAGCAACAAAAGTTGTTAAAGAAGCCATCTCGTTAAAGGGGATTGTAGCTGAGTTGGATTAAAGGAAGATATAATAGCAGTCTTCTGTAATAGCCTAAGTGTTATTTAAGTAGCCAAATATCAAGTGTTTTATGAGAGAACAAAACATATTAATGTAAAACTATATTTACATGAGATTAGATAGTTAAATTAGTGGTGAAGATGGTAAAGATTCATACCATTGAGAATTCTGTTGATATGCTTACCAAAGTAGTACATGTTGTTAATGTCAAGTATTGTTTAGCATTAATAAACATTGAATTTTAGAAGTTGTTTGAAGATTGGTGGTTCTTGAAAGTAATGTTACTTGTTAAGGAAAGAAGTAATTTTAGGGTCTAGAATGAGGAATAAGGTGGAGATTGATGAAAGTTATTCCAAAATTCTAACCTGTGAGCTTGCGTATTTGATTTGTACCAAAAGATGATGAGCTAGTAAGCTAAGAGCTAAATAAAGCTTGTGATGTGGAGCTTGAATCAAATAAGAGCTAGCTTTAGTTGCTTAACTTTAAAAACAAAGTTAGTACTTGTTTATTATAAGAGGGAAAGAAGTAGAAACATATGAGAGAAAGGAAGAGAAAAGAATATGATTTTGTATCATAACTTGAGTTTTTTCTAATTGAAATAAAAGATGCACCATGTTCTCCAAATAATCTTCTTCTCCTTCTAGTTTTTTATGCTCTTGGTTTCTTTTAGGTGGAAATTTGAATAAAGTTCTTATCGTTTTGAAATCAATTCAATATTGTGATTGGTATTGTTTTGGTTTGTTGTTTGAAGGTTGTGGTTTAAGTTTTTTTTTTTTTATATTATGTGTTTCAAATTTTACGTTCATGTTTCAAGTTTTACTTTAATGATTTCAACTTTAATGTTTCATATTTCAAAATTTTTATGTTGTTTATTTCAAATTTTATACTAGAGCTTTCAACTTTAACATAAGTAGTGTCATATTTTACGTTATAAGATGTAACAAACATGATATGTATTGTAGCCAAGTCTTTGATATATCTTGATACATTTCATACTTTGATGCTTGTGTTACAAGATTTGATTATATAATTAAGTTTTTTTTTATCTTTCTTTACTTGTTTTTTAATACTTTTGTCATTTTTTCAAACATTTCATGATAAAAAAATTTACTTATAAAAGTTTATTTATTTTATGTCATGGGTTTCATTAGTCTTTTTGGTGTATTGGTATTTGTGCTAGTTAAGTAGAAGTAATTTAGGATTTCATTCTCAGTTATTTCTTAAGGTAATTACAAATTTGTTTCAAGAGATTGTATTTATGAAAATAACATGTGCTTTTATTAACTTTTAGTTAATAACTTACTCATAAGTTGATATTTATGTTATACCTTAATTCATATTTAAAGTTTCCTATAGTTTATAATAACTTAATCTTAATAACTGGATTTTTTATGGTATTCGTCATTAAGTGAGAACTGAAACCAAATTATTGATTTCAATCTTTTTTAAAAGCCTATATGGTTTAATTTTTCTTGGTTTATTTCAAGATCTTTTCCAATTAAATGCACTGATAATAACTCTCGCTAGGCCAAATATCATCACAACAAGAAATCAGAAAATTTAAAGCCTTGATTTAATGCTGCAAATGGGTAAATACAACATTTTGTCCACGTTCATCACAAAAGATGCTACAAATAATGATATTCTATTTGTGACTTTTGAAAAGCACTGCAATAAACATTGCATTAAGAATTATTTATTGCATTTTTCAAACATTGTACCATAATCATATTTATTTATTTATGACATTTTATTTCAACAATTCAATGCATTAAAATGTACAATTCTTTTTTATAAGTTTCAATATACACAATACTAGCATTCATTGGTCTATTATCAATTGTTTCAAAGTGTACTGCAACATTCCACAAAAATTATATATCTTTATGGTGTAAAAATGTTTAGTAATAATACTACAAATGTAAACTTTAGACATTAAAGTAACGGTGCTTTAATTTGAATCATCAAATTAAAAACATGAAATAACTTAGTTTTTTGGCCAAGCAATGGTACTTTCAATTGCATCATCGAGAATAGCAAACTACAGCGTAGCATGATACAAAATGGTATTTCCTATTGTTGCAACTCTTAGCCAACTGTTCCAACAATTTGGTTCAAAACACATGTGATGCACTTATGAAAGTGGATCTATTGATGAGAGTGTTCCTTCTCCCATAACATGTTTTGTTCCCACCCAATCTAATAATTTGCAATGAGCATTCTTCATATTAGATTTTGTACATCTACTCGTACTAGTCTTTTGCATCTATTATAAACATAGGAACAAATTACTTAATCTTTTCAATGTGTTAAAAGTGGAATGATTTAAGGATAGATTTCTTTATTGAAATTACAAATTGCTTGTACAAGATGTTGAAGGTCTTGCATCATCTCATTTCTATCACTATAGACCTAAACAAATTATATAAAATGTTTAAGGCCACACTTTTAAATATAATAATAATAATAAACCAATATTTTACGATGTATAATTTGCATGAAAAGTAATCCCACATGTTTGAGGAGAAAAGGAAAAAAAAAGAAGCTTAAAATTCTCTTATCTTTACAACAAAACCTATATTTTATTCAATGCTAGAAAATAAAAATAAAACAAATCAATACTAAAAAAAAATGAAGAGTGTAAACAAAACCTAATAAAAATTATGATTTTTTTTCTTCATTTTATTGGCACAAATACTTGGAGGTGATTGTATGACAATAAACACGACACCACTAGCAGTGACCTAGGTAGGGCCTAGGCGAGGCACGATGATCCTGACTTGTGGTGTTAGGGGATCCCGATACAGAAATACCAGTCAATAGTGGGGATGAAAATGCCCATGGTAGACATTAATTTCTGTTACCAAGGTTTCTAGGATTGGATCGGGAATTAGACAAGTTACCAAGGCTAGAAGTGGAGAGGAATTGAAGTGATAGAGATGTAGCGAGAGTTCACTATTGATTAACTTCTCATGCAATTCTTAAATTAAATAGGAGTGTCATGACCATTAATAACGTCAATGATAGGCTTGTAATCAACATCATGGCCATTGATGATTTTCTCAATGAGATCCTCATAATTCTTAGGTTTACCTAGGGTCACAAGTTCATTAGCACGAGTTATAATAAACTGCATATAATCAAAGATTGTGTGGGTGCCCTTGGTAGCTTGCTTTATTTGTTCTTTGATCTGCCTAATGTGCCCACTAGAAGATTTGACGAAGGTATTGGCAAGAACATGCCAGACATCGTTGGAGGTTTGTGATTGAGAAATAAGAGGAATGAGAGACGAGGTGAGGGAGCCAACAAGGGTACCAAAAATCAATTTATCTTAGCTTAACCATGTTTGGTATTTTAGATTGAGAGACATTGTTTGCAGAGATTGTGCTTGGAGGAACAAGGTCAAAACCATTAATGAACTTGTAAAGATCATAGCCAATTAGAATTGCTACCATTTGAAGTTTTCAAAAAAGATAATCGATAGATATAAGTTTGACGAAATTATTGATGTTGATAACTATAAGGGATTTAGTGGGTTCCTGTGTATTAGGGATTATGAGTTTAGTATTTTTGTTGGACATGGTTGATGTACGACTGTGGTGGGACATGAAGAACAAAGAAAGAAAGGAGAATAAGGTTTTACATTTCCAAAAATAAAGACTTTAATACTGTAACACTCCCTACTCGAAGATGCTACCGGCAGGTAACAGACTCTACCGTCACCCTAAGCCTCATTCTCTCTACATGCATGAATGCGTATATTTGGTTTTTAATTCAACAAACATTGTTAATCGTAAATTCATAAATCACTTAATATAGTAAATCAGGTAATGATATACAAAAACTTTCAATGTATTATAAAAATTTATACAATGAAATAAATGATGCAAATGATATATATTTTTGTAATATGCTAAAAGCTAAACCATACATGACTCTCGGATGCATGATGGACTCATGTGCCCTAATGACTGCAGTACGCACTCCTTGTCCTCTTTGTGTATCTCATCTGTGCCGAATCCTTTCTCTTTCTTTCTAACAGCCTAACAATCTTGCCACATTATAATCAAAATTTCTTCTATGCCTAATCACCTATGTTTGCCTCCTTTCGTCCTTTATAAACACTATTCTCCGAAAAATAAATTTTTAAAATAAAAGAGTGAAATAATATCTCAGTAAGTAAACCATACATGTTTTTATATGTCGATGTAGTACAAAACATACGGATTTAAAAAATCAAAACATTTTTAATACTTCTCAAAATTTCTTTCCTTTTTAAAGAAATCATATTTGCACAACAAACTGATCAATGAATTCCCAAACTTTTTAATAATATATGGATTCATTTATATTTCAAATATTTTCAGAATGCCTTAGTCAGTTAGTGTCACCTGCACCCACGGTGACCTGGATTCAGAACGTGATCACGTGTTCTGCTTAAAGCAGACATTTTCATATCAATTCCAACAGAAACGTGCATTGCACATTAAACAGAAATGTGTATTACGCGTTAAACAGAATTCTGAATAGCTCAGAATAAACATTAACTAACAACTAAAGCCATAAAATCATTTTCGTTCATTAACATTTACACATCGACATCATTTTTAACAATCATTTCATACATGCGATATCGGCATATCAAACATTAAAATTCACCATTTTTAGCATAACAATGAATATCGCATGATTTTCAAAAATATTAAAAATGCATGCACGATTTACTTACCTTTGTTTCCGCTTTTCCCAAGTGTGTTTCTATTCAATGGTGTGTACCTAAAAATCAAGTTACACAACCTATTTTAGTTACGCGCCACTTCTTGTCGCTACATTCCTACGACATCCACATTTTCAAACTCTCACACTTTATTAATTTCCTAAAATAGATTTATTGCCATATTTACGCCATAATATTATTTCATATATGCTTATAGATACATACATACATATATATATATATATATATATGCATATCATACCAATTTTCAAAAAAATACATTTAGCATAACATTTTCGAATTCGTTAAATGTTGTCATTTTCCACCAATTCATTTTTCAACAAATCTGCATTATGAAATTTTAAATACTTTCAAATATTTCAAACAAACTCGACCTACCGAAATTGCCGAGAATCAATTCCACCTCCACAATCCACCATTTCCAATCCTCGCCGACCTACACCATTTTCATAAATATAATATACATGTTATACTTGGATTTGCTACATAATAAAACCTCAATGTGGTTTTAACTGTCTATTATATTCACATCTAAATTTTATTTTATTATTATTATTATTTTACCTAGGCCATTAACTAATTTTGTTCTAAAACCCATTTTATTCAACATTTTATATTCTACGCTTCTGACAAATGCGTGTTGTTCAAAATCAGCAACGTGTTTTTATCTAAGCTTTTTGGCAATACATTTTATTATGAGTCTAGTTTATGCCACACTTTATGGATTTGGGTTTCAACTTCAATAACTTAAGTTAAGCCAATTTTTCGACACAACACATTAAAATAGGGTACTTCATCTGCAGGGTTATCATTTTCAAAAAAATTACTGCAATCTCATCTCTTTGCAAAATGAGTTAAATTTTAGATATATTATGCTTCTAGATGTCTAGTTTCCATAGAAATTTACGGCACCTCAATCCGATATCAGAAACTCCCCCATATTTCATTTTTCCAAGCCCTACTCAGAATTTCCAACAACCATCATGCCCTGTTTTGGCCATATGGTTTTGACACCTTCCGGCCACTAAAGCTACGACCTATCACCCCTAATTTCTTCATTTTTCTATCTTCTAAACACCCATATAGTGCTACATAACAACCGCTCGCATTTCATCTAGTAGAGTGAGTGTTTTTGCCACATTGCGCACACACAACACTGTCCACAGTTTTTTTCATTACAAATCCATCACCATTTTCATGCCCAACTTACCACCTTATATTTAAACATTATTTCAGCCACAACCATTACATATAATTGCACCCTAACCCATATCTTTTCTAGCAACAACCGCATCCCTATCTCTATTATATACACACATACATGCTGTCCAAATCATCAACCCTCTCTGTCAACAATTCCGCATCACCCCCTTCGGTTTATGTCCATTTTAGCACATTTAATAACAAATACATCACACACACATTTGTTTATTCCCATTTACAGAGATTTTCAATTTAAGTCATGCCATTTATGTAACCTCACAATCATTTATCCTCCATGCTTAAAAATTCATTATAATGCATGACTACACACCAATCTCCATCTTAATTAATTATATTCATTCCCTAACATTCAAACATCCAAATCAACACACATATATATTATTTACATGGTATTTATACATAACCATAATCACAAGTTCATGTTTCAACCCCAATCTAACATAAGTTAAACATAAAA
>JAXCLQ010000007.1:10990349-11011410 GCA_035584115.1 Cedrela odorata
TACATACATACATACATACATACATACATACATACATATATGTATATATGTATGTGTGTATAGAAACAACAACAAACAAAACACATTTTAAAACTACATGCTTGACCCCACAACTAAACCCCCAAAGTCCATTAGACATCTTTGAACTTTGTACTTATTGGAAAAGGGATCAAAACTTCAATTTCTCCCATAAAATTGGAGGAGACTTCCCTAAATAATCATCAGAAGTTTTCTCTCATTCCCAAAATTCCTCAAGATGATTGTCACTGCACATTTCCATAAAATCCCATTTTTGTCCCGCCTTTATGAGAAGTGGACTAACCAGAGTTGAACCAACAGAAGAAAGGAAATTGTGGTAATTCTGAAGCTCTCCAAATAATCCTGCCTAAGATGCATAGAAAAGGGGTAGAGAAGGAGTTGATGTGAGCACTCAGCATCCCTTTTGTACAAGAAAGAACCATGTTGGAGGACTACCTTTGAATCATATCATTTGCATTAATTTTTCTATGAGCGATTGACCAAGCCAAGATTTTGGCCTTGGTAGGAATGCCTTCCACATGAATTTTGATGGTATGAAGAAGGCAAAAATTTTTCATCTACCAAGCGTTGAAAGAAACATTTATTGAAAAGATCCCTTTCTCTAAAATCCAAAATCTCTTTTCATCCTTAATCTTTTGATATACACACTTTCTATGATCTCTGGAAGCATAACACAGTCAAAAGATTATCTATCATTTAAATTTCACTAAAAATGAAGATCTCAATCGTTTTGAGTAGATGAAACCACCATATTGGCAATGGAAAAACTGTTTGCTCCTGACAATTTATATATCTAAGCGAATCATGCTTTGTTGAGTCGCCGGTCCACCTATCTCTCAATAACTCAATTTGTTAACCATTATCTGTGATCAGCTTTGAAACAAGGATTACACAAATCTCTGCCTCGACAAAATGAATCCCCACAGGATGCACAAATAACCCCTCGAAACCACCACTGAATTCCACCCATTTTTATGGATGGCAAAATAATCATGTGCCATAGGAAAATTTCCTCCTATGGAAACCTCGAAAGCTATTTCACAAGCACAGCTATATGCCTTTTAATTAAGTTTCCCATCTTAGACCTTGTTTGGAAGTTCGTTGAGAAACTATTTTCCAACTTATCAAATGTTCTCTTTGCTCTTCTTCTGCTTTTTCCCTAAAGAAATCTCTCATTAGTATTTCCAAACTTCACCACTTTATCAGCAATCTGTAGTTCGTTTGAATTCTGTGTTTTGTGTTAATTTCAATTCATAAAATTTATTTATCTCTTCAATGCCAATAGCTCTTTTCCTTTAGAATAGTTTTCTAGAATTTTGGGGGCTCTGACAAGGAGTATCTGAGACTTATTTTAGCTTTACCTAGACAACATGTCACTATAATGAAGTATATATTCATTGATTAAGCATATTAATAAATTATCTTAGAATGGATTATTGGGCAGCAGTAAGCTTCCATGACAAAAATTCATGTTATATTTAGTTTTTTGATCCACATACAAGGTCCATTTGATCAAGTTTTTTGTCAGACCAGTACATAAGTGAAAAAATTCCACATTGGTTAAGTATAGAGTTTGGGACTAATTTTGCTATTCTTGGGCTTACAACTCTAAATGTACCATGGAAAGTATTCTATATGATTTGGCTTCGTATGTTAGCTGAGACTAAATTTGGATGCACATTTGGTGGAGCATGTGAATACTGATCATATGTAAGGTCTTGAATGAATTTTTGGCACTGCTAACAAACTGATGGTCGCTTGGCTTCTTGCTCTCTTCCCACACTTTATATCCTTGAATTTTCATGTTTTAGTTGATCCAATCTCTCTCTTGATGCTGTCACAAAACACCCGGTCCTATGTATTTATCCCAAAAATTGCTAGCATGTGAGACAGGGGATTGCTTGTGTTCTGGTAAAAGCCTCAGTAAGTTAATCACAAAAAATGAAAAAAAATATTGATGACTAGCTTTGCTGATATTTTTGATAACCATTAAATGAAACTTGTTCAAGGCTAAACTCTGATGATAGTATCTTGAAACTGCCTCCTTTAACAAGCAAAGCAGTTATTCTTGATATATGACCTTGATACCTTACAATTGCTTTCGCCATTGTTAAGCTGCTAAATTAATCTGGTAAGCTCGAACTTGATAATGTTTAGTTACAATATTTATTATTTATTTATTTTTTTGGCAATAATGCAGTGTAGATTTTCCGGCAGCATATCAAGATTGGACTGCCACTGATCCTCTGGATCTTTTTCAAGCTCCAATTTTAAAGTCAGAGTCAAACCCAAAGGTATGGTTTTTCTTTTGTTGTTACCTATCAGCCATAGTTTCTTCATGCTATTTTAGTTTTCTGGAAGTTTTATATGACTTAAAATGTCAAAATTGGAGTAGGTTATTGTCATCCAAAATCTGAAGCTCTTATGGTGATGACTGTAGATCTTTTACGTTGTTAGATGCACTTTTTATTTATTTTTTTTTCTGGAAGTTTTATACGATGTAAAAGGCAATAATTGGAGTAGGTTCTTGTCGTCAAAATCTGAAGTTCTTGTGGCAATGGCAGTTGATCTTTTAAATTGTTAGATGCACTTTTGGTTTATTTAAACCTGCACCTTAAAATGACATAATTTGAAAAAAATTGTGTTTCTGCATGTGTGCGTGTATTTATGTGGTTAACTGCAACATATAGTTTTGGAGTTGTCCTGGCCAGAAGCATGGATGCATGTGTAAATTAATCAATTGCTTGTTCAAATTCACACATCAGTCACTATCTTGTGAGTGTTTCTTTTGTGCGACAAGGAAAGAATTTTTGTAATTTGCTTATAAAGCAGATTATAGTTTTTGGAAAAACTGTTTGCTTAAATTTAGCAGATAACTTAATTTATAGGTATTCTTTTTATATGGAGCGAGCTTGTGTTTGCCGTTTGCTATTAAATAATTTAAGGATTACTTCATTTACGTGCTTATGAGTAATCTGATCATTTTTCTTGGTATTAGACTCATATTTGTAGGCATTTAAGTCAAGAAGCTCGTGGTTGTGGTCATTTGGTGTTATGGTTGGATTGTGATCGTGAAGGAGAAAATATATGTTTTGAAGGTAAGCTTTCTTTTGTGTTTGATCCTTAAATGGAAGTTCATGCATGTGCTTAATGGATGCAGCACAATCAGTTGAGCTTTGTAAATTGAATCTTTAAATAGGGAAGGAGGGCTATCTTGAGGACTAGATATTGAGCTTGCTTTCTTTAGTGCACTGCGATCCACAAGATTTTGCTTTTCCTTTTAATCATTGTTTTGTTTATAATGTAATTAAGTCTCAATTTTCAGGCAAAATTCTTGTTTTTTCTTACAGGAATAGGTTGAAAAAGTTTCCAGATAGCTGAATTTAACTGTTGGAACAACTTAAAGCAGAAATAGAATTTTTTATTTTTATTATTCTTATTTTTTGTACTAGTGCAATATATAGAGATATAGTGCATTTATTTGTCTCCAATGAAGCATTTCTTTTGTCTCACAGCACGGAGTCTCATGTCATTGTGTTGTGGATAGCCTAGTTTTTACTTTTCAAATTATGTTAATTGCCTGTCATAACATTCTGGTTGCCTTCCTTGTCATTTCCTTTTCTTTTGTTCTCTTCTCTTTCTTCCTCCCTCTCCTTCTTTTCAACTCCCCATTTTCTTTCTTGTGTGTGTTTGTGTGCGCGAGCACGTGTGTCTTTGTATGGTAGGGTTATTTGAAATTCCTGGATATTATTTGTCAAGAGGCTAAGTTAAATTACAACTGTGCTTTGGCTAAAAGCTTTTGTAAAAATTGTCTTTCAATATTTTTAGCTGTCATCATATTTCTAAATAGATGTAAATTAAATTTGCAGTCATTGAGTGTACCGGCTTCCAAGCATCTGAGGCTAGAAGAAAGGTTCATCGTGCGAGGTTTTCTTCTGTTACTGAGAAAGACATTTGGAAGGCTATGGGTAGCCTTGTTGAACCTAACAAAAATGAGGCATTGGCAGTAGATGCTCGGCAGGAGATAGATTTGAAAGTCGGTGTTGCATTTACGCGATTTCAGACTAGCTATTTCCAGGGGAAATATGGGGATCTTGACTCAAGGGTTATCTCGTTAGTTCTCTCCTCTCTTATATATTGTCTTTGGCATTTCTAGCATTTATTTTGCTGTGTATGTGTTGTTTTATTTATCTGATTAAGGCTATCGATAGCATCTCTCTACTTAAGATTTTCTTGGTGGGGAATCAGTTGCCCATGAAAATGCCAGATACGACCAGAAGTTGAACAAAAAATCTGAAATTGGGATCTCAAAAAGATCAGAAAATTGCATTTTCTTCTTAATTTCTATTGGAGTTAAAAGTAAATGATGGCAAAACCGAGATAATTGTGGAGATCTGGATTGGTGGTGAAATCATTTATTTAGATCTGAGGTTAGGTTTCAACTCGATTACCACCAATCTTGTACCTCCTAGATAAATGAACGAAAAGAAGGTTACATATTAATTGATAAAAACCGTTTTGTTACTGTTATATAATTGGAACTGGCTGGGCTGTAAGGGCCATCTGGATTTTGTGAAATACAACTGATCTAATTTACCATTGAAATAGCCCCTCTTTTCAACATTTTTCTCCTTAAATTTTGTTTTCAGTGATTTTTACTGTATTGGTCATTCAAACAGGGTTGTCAAACCAGTTAACTGCTTGGATTGGTCAGGACATGAAGAAACTGAATGTATTAGAGCTATGCTCTTTTGTGAGTTTGCATCAAAGCATTTCGTCAATTATGTTATATTTAAGTCAAATTCACTTACGAGTTTGGATTGCTTGGTTGAGGCAAAAACATCTATAGAAATTATGAACAAAATCATTAGATATGGACTTGGTTTGGCTTCCAGAGACATAGATATGCAGTTACTGAGGCTCTTATTTTATTATTTGCACCCAGATTTTTTATTTAATTTATTATATAATTTGCTTAACATCAACCATCTAACCCCAGTGGTCAAACCACCATACTGTTGGCTCCTTTTATGAGGCAGTGAATGACTTGGGTTAGAAATATTGTTTTCAGTAAAACTTCCCTCTATATGATGTTGTGGTAGTGTCAGGCTGTTTTTCAACTTTTGCAACTTCCAGTATGGACTAAGAAGCTAATTATGTAAGCTTTTACTTGCTGAACATTACTCTAGATTATGCATAACATCTCTCTATTTTTCATGAATTCCAATTTTATCACTTTTTTTTTTGGGTATAAAAAGAAACATGTAACCCAAACCACCTTTCTTTCTCTCTCTCCATCCTAGGCATCATATTTAGAGTTTTTATACCTAGGGAAAATAACTGACTTACAAATAATGCTTCACATAGTCATTCTGAGTGTTAAAACTTCTGAATCAGAATGAAGCAAAGTGGCCTTCAGAGAATGCTGGCCTCTTTAGTCAATGCACCTCTGTACATGTACTAGTTGTATTGACAACTTGAAACTGTTGCTTGTTCAGCAAATCTTCCCGAAATCAACCAACAGTGTAGGTTTATGATTTTATTGTTGGATTTAGAATCATATTTGCAAGCTATAGCATTTGCAGAGGATCTCATTGTTGAAATGTTCTGCTGATAACTAGGTTAGTCCACGATGAATTACACGTGTCTGCCTTGTTGTAATTTGTATCTTTGATAAGATGCACTGATGTAGGGTAGCAACCAATTTTCTGTTTTCTGTCACTGCTTAGAAATTTAAGTTGATGAGTTGGAATTTCGTGTAGAACAGAAGATTTGAGTTAAGGGTGACAAAAAAACCCAAAAACAAAACCAACCGAATGTCTGGCTTGGCATGGGTCTGTTTGGTTTCTTTACTTCATTTGAGTTATGTTGGTTTTTTTTACATGAACTAATCAGTTCAGTTCAAAATTTGGTTCACTACTCAACCAAACCAAAAATTGGCTTCATTTGGCTAAAACTGAAGACCAAACGGGTTTATTTTTTAAACCTGGATTTGGTTTTCGGTTCCAAAACCAAAGCGATCCAACATTTGCCCACCCCTAGATTTGAGAAGGGTTCAAGAACAAAGGTAAGCAAGCAGTTTGGGTATTACGGTTGCTTTAGAGTTGTGAATGAAAGATGAGGATTTAGCCATCATAATCAAATAACCCTTGGCATAACACCTTGGGTGGTTGCATCACACAATCATTGAGTGTAGCAGTAGAAGATGATCTTTTCTGTTAATTCATTCATTCATACCTCAAAGAACAATATACAGACCTATATTTGGATGGCTGGAACACAACTGTCACAGACCAGATCAAATGAAATTGTACAACAATGACTTAAAACACTAAAATCATCCAAGACCTTTTGACTGATTTTTAGACTTCCGCCGTAGAATCTTGGAAAATAAGAAAAGACTGACTTTGATATCTCATTTAAGACCTTAGACTGACATTCTGACTTTCTTCTAGAAAGATGAGATGTCTCTGGACTTCTGGACTAGATTGTTAATAATTGAATCATTAAAATCCTGAGTAGGCCCAATATCATCCAAACTATGCCAAATCAAATTTTTGTATTAATAGTTTGTTCCTTGGTCTTTCATAGTCTTTCATAGGCTTCAGAGGTGGCCAATGCGTTGATTAGGAGCCTTCTCATATTTTTTTCATCCTCTTAAATATCTTGCACTATATAAGTCTGAAATGTCCCTATAATTGGGTCAGTCTTTAACAAAGTTTATATCGGCCTTTTGATGCAGTGTTACTTTTGAAGTTTTATTTTTTTTAAATATGTGATTATCCAAGATAACCTTGTATGATTTTACAAATTATACAAATGATATCATACTTCTCATAACATAATCTACTTTCTTAGCAATACTTATTTTAAGGTAATCACACTTTTTTGTCCAAATATTGTTGTAGACACTAAACAAGTAGTTTTTTATTCTATTTTATATATATATTTTAAAATCTCTACTCGTAAAAGCTCTTTATGGTTACGTAACATTATATTACAACTAGTTTGAAAGAGTGTCCCATGTTGATTCTGCCTTTTTTTAAAAAATTAAATTACAATAAGTTGTGTTTGTACTTGTTATGTTTATGTTTGTAGTCGTGTTAGATTCAAGTTAAGCACACATAAGGAGGCGTATTAGGGTTTGAATATCACTATTAGGCTTTGAACTGTAAGTTTAGATTTTGGGTTAAGTAGTTACTTGACAATATATCGCATTGGTTTCCTGTCAATATCATGTTGATTTTTTTTATTTGATTTGGGGATAACTTATTATTCCCTACCATGGGTTGCTTAGCAGCATTGCTGCCCACTATCCCAATGGAAAAGCGGTTTTTTTGTTTTTGTTTTTGTTTTTTTTTCCATTTTTGGTGATCTGAAGTTTGCTGATTTTTGCTAGCCACCATTGAGGCAGCATTTAAATAATTTTGTTAGAGATGAAAACTTTTGTTGGTAATACAATTATTGCTTTTATAGATCATTTATTTTGGCATCTAACACAATGTGTACTCAACTTATTTTGTTTTACGTAATGTTGTAGTGAAATTTGTCTTTTTTCTTTGAGGTTTTTTTTATTTCCCTCGTTTCTTCCTTTTCTTTTTCCAATTATTAATTGCTTTGGAAATTGTAGAATAAATTCCCGCTATTTAAGGATATGTATTTTCTAGTCTTCACCTTTTAATTTAATGTATTTTAGTAGACATTTTTAGTTATTGGAATGTATAATATTGTTGTCCATTTTCCTCTAGCAACCATTTATTCATGCTTATTAATTTCCTGTTTCAGATATGGACCATGTCAAACTCCTACCCTTGGGTTTTGTGTACAACGCTATTTGCAAATTACTTCTTTTAAGCCTGAAAAATATTGGACTCTGCACCCTTACATAATATGGATTGGCTATGAACTTAAGCTAGAATGGGAACATCACAAGTTGTTTGACTTGGATGTGAGTTCCTTCTTCCCTACATACTAGCAGTTCAATCTCATTCTTAGCTTTCCCTTATAAGATACTACATATCATTCTTCCATGTTGCAGGTTGCTATGATGTTTCAGAAGTTGGTTATGCAGGATGGAATTGTAGAAGTAATTGATATATCAGAAAAACAGGAGAGCAAAGTTCGTCCTTCTGGTCTAAACACGGTGAATCTACTAAAGGTCAGTAAAATTTGGTGTCATTCTCGTTTATATACCAATTTACAGATCAGATTATTGTTACCTGAACACTTCAATGATTTTAAGCTTGTTTTTACGTCACATGAAAAGATTGTAGGTAAGAAAACAATTCTTAGCTTGCTTAATGATTGGATACATACAAACAGAATCGTCTGAAAAGAGAAAGTGGAAAAATTCATAGATTATTGGATGTGATCTAAGATACAGTTGTAGTATGTTTGATTTCTTGTGAATGAAGTATTATGTTGAAATTGCTGTGTTTTACATAATACATGCTCGGGTGTACAAAAAAAAAAGATAGGGAAATTAGATTTTCACTATGTCACCATGTACGAAAATTTGGAAGCAGTATGAGTTAGTAGCTAGATTTATTTGGATGCCTTTTCTATTTGGGGGATGCAATGGGAGGGAATATGATGGTGTTTTCCCTGCAAGGTCAAAGTTGCAATGAAACCCGAATATATTTGTTGCTCAACATCTTCCAATATAGGGGAATCCATATGGCAATTGGACTCACTATGGTCTTTCATTGCAAATTTGCTCTAAACTGTGTTTGCAGTCCTGGAAGAGATGTATCTATATCTGATACAACTTAGATACTATTACACATTTGTTTGTGTTCATGTTTGATATTTGCCTTCATCATTTATGGTTTAAAACGAAAATAATTTAAGTTTCTGAGCTTCTTTATTTTAACATTGATCAGTAATCAAAATATGTGGAACTCAAGGCCACCTGGACAAATTATAAAGTAAAACATTCCTAGTGTGCATAGTTGGAATTGAATCTTTGAGACTGTACAACCATATAAACTACAGCCAATCTCATGTAGAAAAATCACTGTTTCTTTTGGTCAATAAGGTCCATATTGGTGGAGTACCTAATCACTATCTCTGATGTCTATCAAAATGACAAAAAATATACTGAATGATGCAGCTCAGTCTAGATAGAGCAGGATCTTGTGTTTTATTTATTTATTTTTATTTGGACAAAGTTGTTATGATAGATTTAGGTTCATGGATGGGGAAGAAAGAAACAAAAACACAAAAAGATGTCAGAGAAATTATGGGATTGAGGATGTCAATGCTTTCCTGTTCAGATTGCGTTATGATTTTATTTCTTATTACTGTTGCAATCATGAATAACTGTTTGTTCATATCATCTTACTGGGTCTTAACAGAAACTGGAATAACTAGATTTGATCTCTTCACAGATTGTAATGTGATAATTTAAATTCATTTTAAAGCTCTAATCCTTCTTCCATGCAAAATAAATAGTATGAAATCTTCTAATGTGGAGTTCAAATTTTTCACTAGTACTATGATTAGTGTAGTTTATAATAATGCTCTACATTGATTAAATTTCAAGTGATAGACAAACTTTAGGAGAATGCCTTGTCATTTAAATATTAATGCTGAAGTCTCATAAGTCATGTATATAGATTATGATTTGATTGTTAAAGGTACAAGCTTTCTTTATCAGTGAAATGTGATATCTTGAGTTGACTCGAGTTCATTGTCTTAATCCATTCAGATTGCTTCAAGTGCATTAGGCTTTGGACCTCAAATGGCTATGCAATTGGCTGAGCGCTTGTATACTCAAGGATTCATCAGGTTTCTCTATAACTTGTCCCAATCCATTAGATTTTTTCTTTTTGGTTTGCAGTAACGTTTTAGTATATGTCATCCCTACTGAGTGTACGTTCTATGCTTTAATTCCAAAGGTTCAACATTGTTGAATGACATTGAGTGCTCTATGTGAGGTGAATGAAAACTAAATAATTGTTTCTTCATTGCCCATCTACTTACTACTTGTGGCCCAGCTGTGTAGGACCGTTAATTTGAGTTGGGCAGCACCTTCAACTTGTTATTTATTTTGGAAAAGGTTGGAGCTGTAAAAGGTAGGGGAAACCAATCAGTTTTATGGGATTCTGCTGTCATGGCTATCTTTTGGGTCTTATGGATTTAAAGAAACTTGCGTTTTTTAGAACAAAGTGGGGAGTATTATCTGTAACTTTGGGCCAGTGTCAAATTCTGGTTTTCTGTGTGGGTTTCTATCTTTTCATGGTTTAAAGATGTTTCTTTTTTTCTTCTTTATGTTGATTAATTGGGAGGCGGCCATATCTTAATAAGGTTTAGGAATTGTTGATCGTATATTTTTGGGTGCTTTTTTGTTTTTCTTACTGAATAGAGATTCTTATCAGTAGTGATTTTGCAGCTTTTGGTCTCTGGGACTCTTTTTCCTTGTTTTTGCGGACTTCTATTCCCTTTTCTATGATTAATATACTTTTGTTTCTGAGCAAAAAGAAATATGTGGTGACAGATACCTTTTGTTGTATCAGTGGAGAAATTTGAACAAGTGCATTTCTAAGTGGGGTAGTTAGGTGGGTAGATTTTAGTTAAGGCCAAGGATCTGATATTGTGTTTTAGAAGAAATCGATGTTTATGTATTCTGATACATATTTTATTTGTTTTGGTTTGTCTGACCAAAATTGTGTTTGATAATAATTATCTTAAGAAGAATGCTGGTAACAAAATGGAAGGCCATGAGGATATTGTTGACTAGTTCACATATTAATTCCACAAATGGAATTGCAACGTTGGTAACCAGATGGGAGGTTTTTTATTCTCAAGTTTCAACTTTGTTTTATTTCATTAACAAAGTGTGTGAAAACTTTAGTTGTTCCTGTGATTTATTTTAGGTGGGTACATATGTATATGGCACATACTTTCGTGTCCTCATTTTTTCTATCAGGGCCATACTATGCATGGTGACTGTTATCAAGATGGAAGGCCCTGGTCACAATGTTTAATTGTTCTCACATCAAAACCAAAAATTAAAATTTTGATATTGTTAATGAGATTGAAGGTTTTATCCTTGTATTCTCAAGGTCCTACTTTTTAGATTTCGTTGAATTATCAGATGAGTGAATCTTTAGTTGTATCAGAAGAGAAATTTATCTAATGTGAGTGCATTTTTTTGCAAGATGTGTGGTTTGGTGTTTAGATGTGTACATGGCATAAACCTTCTCCTTGGTTCTTTCACAGGGGCCAGAGATTTTTAGAAGAACAGGGCTTTTAAATAGTCTAATACGTATTTGTTAGATCTGGTTTGACTCTCCAAATTCCTGCTTGGTAATGATTATTTTAAGAGGAGAGGTAGTAACAATATGGAAGGCCCTGATCATATTGTTGACTTGTGACAAATTGAATCCACCAAAGAGAAATTGCAAGTTAGGAATCATTTGCTTGTAAAAGCAATCTTGAATACTCAGTTGCTAACCATTAATATAAATGCATTATTATGCTTTCATTTATTTATTTATTTTTTTGAGCACTGGAAAACCATGACATTCAAGGCCTTGAGTCAACAAATGTGGATAATCTGTTGGCTGAAAAGTGTAGAATATAACAAAAGATAATAAACAGGGATTAAGATGCTGTTTAACAACCAGTAAGTGCCATTAATGAAAATTTCAGCACTCAAACAATTTTAATTGCTTTTGGCACTTAATTTATTTGGTTTGTTTGACAATTTGCTACTATTTAACTCTTGATAAGAAAAGCATCACCTAAAATATTCAGTCATTAGCAACTTAATGCTTCTTCATATATAACATAATCAATTTGTTGGGTTTGACACATCTTGGCTAACATTAATCTCATGAATATTTTTAATCTTCTTTAATCATAAAATAGACAAGCCTGTACGCCATCTAATTTTGCTTTTTGATTCAGAATAAAGTAAAACCTTTTCTATCTACTGTGATTACTACTTCAAAATTAAAATATTTGTGCCTAAAATGCTAGTAGGTTAACGGAGGTTGATAATACTCGGTTCATGCATCTAATAAATTTTTAAGACTTAAAAGTTCAGGTGTGGCCTTTACTGAACAGAAAAACTAGATGATTTTGGAATTCAAAAACATATGACAAGCGAAATTTGAAGTTATCTGATTTAATTTATTCTTATGTTGTCTTTTAATACTTTGTCCACTTTGAATGGCATTGTTTCTAAGAAAAAGTTTAGAATGGGATATGTGGCAATATGTGTGCAATCTCATACTATAATCATATAAATCAGCACTTAATTTTGATCACTTAATTTTTCATTTTAAAAGTCATTTTTTTTTTCTGTTGGATTTTAATAATCATTGGTAATGTTTTTATGACGCTTTCTTAGCTATCCACGTACAGAAAGCACGGCCTACCCTTCTTCATTTGACTTTAGAGGCACACTTGGTGCACTAGCAAATAACCCTATGTGGGGTGATTATGTGCAAAGACTGCTTGGTGAAGGTTATCATAAGCCACGGTTGGGAACGGATGCAGGTGACCATCCTCCTATTACTCCTATGCGGTCAGCAACTGAAGATATGCTTGGCAATGATTCTTGGAGACTATACCAGTATGTCTGTCAACATTTTCTAGGCACTGTGTCTCCTGACTGCAAGTATGTAAGGTAAATTTTGTCTCCTGACTGTGAGGAAGGTTTCTCGTTTCTTTTTACCAGAATGAGAATCACTCTCTTTATTTTGTCGCTCAATAGTATGTAAGCTTCATTTGCATTAATAGGTCTTAATGCGTGAGTCTTGATGGCATATTTGATTTTTATTTTTCTCATGTGTTAATAATTATTAATTTGCATTTTCCACTGTTTAATAGCTTAAAAATTATTAGTTTTAATCATTTTCCCTTATAAATAATAAGCTTTTAATTTGTAAGGCATTTTTATGATAATATTTTTGAGATTTTGTAATATATATATGTATACATATGAACACTACATAGGTTATAATATTTAATAAAATATTTGTTTGATACTATAAAATATTAATATATTCTTTCGATATTATACAATATTACATTCAATCAAATATCTTATGAAATTAATATATAGTGTATCGAAAGAATAATAAAAGGTTATTAAATAAAAAATTAAAAAAATAGAATTTTCATGGGTTGGCATTGGCTTAGATGTACTGCCACTGGCAGTGTGTGAAGATTACCACCAGCACTAGTGAGTTCAATCATAACTTATCTGTTTGTTCATGGAAGGACTTATTGTGACTGCATGCAGTTCCCAAGGATTTGGCAACCACCAAATGCTGCCATACAGTATTAAATGGCAGCAAGTTATTAGTCATAGCTAGTGCATTGTCCTTGTCTGTCGTCAATCTATTCTCCTGTGCATTCGATGTTGCCAAAATTCTTTGCCTATTAACCATAGCAAGGCCAAAAGATTCGTCTACCATAGTCAATCTCCCCCAACCAAATCACAACCCTCAGAGTTCACCACTATCAATTGCAGACTCTTATCTATAGTTTTTCCACATTGCCGGACACCGTTTACTGGATTCGGTCATTGACACTTGTATGGTCAAATATTTGTAGAGTTGTAAAGACTTTTTGCATTCAGATAAAAGTCAAATTTTAGCTTTCTAAAATTAGACAAATATATCTGAAAATAATAATGTTAAAGAAAAAGACACAAATTTCTTTTTGGTTCAAGTCTTATTCCAATAGACTCTTTATAGAAAAACACACCGCACGGATTTACCTCGTCTTGTCCAATGTCATGAATTCTCCCCATATTATTTGTATAACCATTGGCATCAAAATAAATTTGTGGTTTTAATTAATTTCCCATGGACTTAGAAGAGAAATGAGAGTTATCTAAATATCTTTTTCACTGTTGATTTATTCATTTATATGTTTAACTAAATGGGATAGAGAACATGTACATTTTCCCATTTATGATAATATATGAACTTGAACATGACAATAGAAAGGGAAATCCTATAATGTGAATGAAGGGAATGGGCATCTCATTCCCATTCTACTAATTCCAGCAAATCAAACTGAGTCTTACTGTATTATTCTTAAGCTAAGTTCACTCTTATCTTCATTTCCCTGTTTTGTTTTATAAATAGTTACTCTGAAACCTGTGCTCTTCTTTTCTAACATTATGACAATAACAGTTTCTTCCGTAGATGAACCATGTGAATGAAGTCGTCCAAAAACCACACTATTTGTGTAGGTTCAGCATAATAAGTCATATGCTTTTTACTTTGAAACCAAACAACTGATATTGACTTTGGTGAAATTTTTCTATACCACCATGCTGTTGGTACATGATATCTGGACCAATGTTGATTGTGACAAATCAACCTTAAAGATTTGGAGCTCTTACTGCTTTCCGGCATCTGTGCTTGATGACGAGATGTTCCAATATGGGTGCTGAAAGGATGAATATTCTAATCTCTTTTTATTTCCAATATGGGTGCTGAAAAGATGAATATTCTAATCTTTAAAAAAAAAAAATGAAAGACATCTGATGATTTATTTGAAATAAAGCAGGCAGATCATGTCATAGTGAATTGCTCTCTTTCTTCATTAAGAGTTGCTCTGAGTTGTTAAATGCTAATGCATGATCAGTTCTTTATTATCTTTCCTGAAGGGGAGATCATAATATTTCGTTATAAATCATTTAAACTCACTTGAGCTCTTCTCTGATTGGTTGTTTGTGAGTTCATCTTTAACTTAGTCTTTTCTGGCTACATATTCATTGTCTTATTCATATTCTTATCAAGGTTGTTAGTACAAATTCTTCAGTACTACTACCATAAATTATTTGCGTTACAGTCGGTATACAATGAAAAAAAAAAAAAAAAAGAAGGTTCTATTCTTTGCATTGAAAGGAAAATTATGTTCATATCTAGAATTCGTTCCTAAAACTTTTTGCATTATGTTTGTTAAATAATGAAAAATGTAATATTTTATGCTTTGCATTGAAAGCCCAATTATATTTCAATCTAGAAATTAAAACTAAAATTGGTTAGAACCACATTCCATGCCAAGAAAAAAGTATTATCAATTTTGATATGAAAGGACGTTGGAGCTAGCAAAATTGAGAAAATCGTGTGCTTGTGACTGCTACATAGTATACTGCTAATGCTTGGTGTTCATTGCAGGACAAAGGTAAAATTCTCAATGGGTGGAGAATTCTTCCATTGTGTAGGGCAACATGTTACAGTCCAAGGATTTACTTCTATTATGCCATGGTTGGCAATAAATGAGAAAAATATTCCACTGTTTACTAAAGGAGAGAAGATTGAAGTTTCAAAGGTGGAGCTAGACGAGGTAGTGTTTCAACGGCCAAAATAAATTATGTCCAGAATTTTCAGGTTTTTTGTTTCTTCAGTTGTCCTAAGGTTTAAGATTTCCATAATTTTCTGTCGATTTATAGTTTTTTCCTCCTTAATGTGCTGGGAGAAGGTTGATAAGGGCTCTAACATGTGGCAATGTCCAAGAAGAAATAATAATGTCACGATGAGATAGTTAAATTAACGAAATAAAAATCAGATATTAGAGTTTAGAGAATGTTGTGTTCGGTACGTTACTGATGTTCCTGATTTCCCGAAATCTACAGGGCAATACTGTACCACCAGATTATCTTAGCGAGAGTGAGCTGATTACCCTAATGGAAAAGAATGGAATAGGAACAGATGCATCAATAGCTGTGCATATTAACAACATATGCGAGCGCAACTATGTACAGGTTTATAACTTACCACCATTAAACATTATAACCCTAATGAGGGATCATTAGGGCAGTAGACAGAACTTTTGTTGGATATTCTTTTCCAAGAATTGGATGTTCACTTTAACTTAAAGTCGCAGGTGCAAGCTGGCAGGAAGTTGGTTCCAACTGCACTAGGTATCACTCTTGTAAGAGGCTATCAGTGTATTGATCCAGATCTCTGTTTGCCAGACATTCGAAGTTTCATTGAGCAACAGATTACCCTTGTTGCTAAGGGTCAGGCAGATCACTCCTGTGTTGTGCAGCATGTGTTACTACAATTCAAGCAGAAATATAGCTATTTTGTTAAACAGGTTAGAGAATCTTATCATTTGGTATATGTTCATAGCAACTGCATACTTCTTAACTTTTGCCTTTTCTGAAAGGGTACATGGAGATATGGAAAGTTGTGTGTTGGTGTCGAGTCTTGACTCAGCTTAACAAAGCATCAGGTCTTAATTACTGGAATCCTGTTGCATGAATACTTTTCCACCATTCAGCTATACATTAGGGACATTATTTTTTAAGAATATATGCGATGGTTTCTCTATCATGTGGTCCACATTCTTTTTGCGATATATGATCTTTATAAGTCTCTTGCTTGAATGAAGTTACTCCTAAATGGTAGAGTCATTTATATAATTGCGCATGAGCTAAATGTCTTTTCCTTTTCTTGTCCTTAGTTGGTTTTCTTTAATTTACTGTGATTTCATTTTCTCCTTAGATTCCATAATCTTTTATATTTCATTTTGAATTTTAAATAATAATTACTAAGACGAGATGATTTTGGATGATGAGTGAGTTTTGTATTGGCAAAGCTGAAACAGAGAGCTTTCTTGCAGAGGAGAAGAGAAAAGTAACCTGTAAAAACTGCTGTCAACTGTGAGCAAACATAGTATTTTTTATCACTGTTCTCTGCCTCAGGGTTTGTCTGTTACTGATTTTGATGTGTTTCAAGTAGTGCCATTGTGTCCTGTAAGTTCTTCCACAACATGCAAAAATGTATGCAAATTCATAACAGGGACTGATTCTTTAAGATTTGGCTTGAAGTTTGTGGATTGGAGATGCTAACCGATTGTGTTATATTGGGGACTAGAGCTTTTGATGTGGGACAAGAAGAGCATGAAAATATTACAAAAAATCCGGTGCGTGTTGTTGTTCGATCTAGTGATTGAGAGGGGTTAAGGGATCAATTGGGAGAGAGAAGAGAATGAGAAATATGAAAGAGGGAAAAAAGGAAAAAAAGAAATTGAAAGTCTAAAAAGAAATTAATCATAAATCATAAACAGCATTTTAAAATGTGTTTACGATGATACCCTTTTGCTGTTAAAGTTAACTGACAGCAAGGGTGTTGTATTGAGGCTAATTCCAAAGAAACTAAAGTAAGATCCATCAAAAAAGACATGATTGGCAGAAAGGTTTTTTGGGGCTGAAAGGAAGATGTCCAAGGATCAAAATCGGACAAAGCTAGAAACCTAAAAGACCTTTCTTCTTATTAAATATTTTTGCTTTATTAAGAGATATTGAGAGACTTCCACTTAGGATAATACTTATAAATCCTCATTAAGGTCTCTAGAGCTTCTTGACTTTAAGAGAAAGAAGAGGAATTTGGCTGGTAGCTTTGAAAAGAATTTGATTTATGAAGGAGTTTCGTGGGAGGCTTCATCAATATTCGATCATACCTTAGGAGCACTGATGATACAACTATTTTGGCTTCAGAGATCGATTGGATGAGTATAATTAATCTCTTATTGGCCGATAAGGACTCTCTCTCAATCTTTAACTCAGTTCAATCTGACCGACACTGGTAAAATCTAGCAACAGAAGAATCATGGCAGCATCAGAGGCATGTGGGAGCAGACACTTGAATCTTGTATCACATCACAATCCTTTGTTGAATTTTTGTCTTCAAATTTGATTTCATTGAAATAGATTAGTTGTTTAAAGTTCTTTGATTGTTCGTTTTCTTTTTCCAATCTTGCATATGCATTTAATCATCTATCAGAAAAGATATTTTAGTTTCTTTAGGATATTGTGCTTCCTACATAAAATATATTTATTGTCACCTTGTGTGGACCTTAAATTTCGGTCAACCAACAGAAGTGTTTTTATGCAGTTCTTGGATATGTGGTTTCGTTTTAATAAGTTTTCTTTCTTTGTATCTGCTGCAGATTGAAAACATGGATGCACTATTTGAAGCACAATTTTCCCCACTTTCTGACTCAGGACGCCTTCTTAGTAAATGTGGCAAATGCCTGCGGTACATGAAGTACATTTCTACCCAACCATCACGACTGTATTGTGCTACATGTGAGGAGGTTTATAATCTTCCTCAAAAGGGCATCATTAAGGTAATATATATTTTTTTGTACAAGTTAATTAGTGGTGTCTGTTGTCAAAGAGAGCAAATATCCTTGTATTGCACAAAAAGATGATTTATTATGTGTACATTACAAAGAGTTCACTAGATTCCTCTAAATTAGGCAACTGATTTTTAGGATCCTATTATGTGATTAACACTAGATTTCTAGGACTAAAATCTTAAAAGGAAACAAAATAAGACAGCAAGATGACAGTTATACATGTGAAATTAAACACATAACTTCAAAGATAACTAGCTGATTTGAAGGTAATTCTTCCAACAGTTTTGAATTAAACCAAAATGCTTCTGTCAGTATTGTTTATTTAACGGGTTATCACATTTTGACATAATTGTTTAACTATGATTACTTGCTGTTAATTTTTTCCTGATGTTTCATGCCTGTCTTTCAATGCAATAAATGGAGATGTTTAGTATTTCTTCATCTCATCATAAAAGATATAGTCTCATTGGTTTTCCTGCTGGTGGACACAAGTATTTCTATATTGCTTTAATTTTTTGTATTTCTTTTCTGAACGTGGTTCTAAAATTTGGTTACAATGAAAAATAAAATGAAGACTGTATTCAGATTTTGTTTGCAGTTTTAAGAATGAATTATAAGAATGATTTTATAGGATTGAATTTTCTTAGTTGAAAATGAGTTTACTAAAAAATATTGTTCACTAAAGCTGTAAAAATTAAATATTGAGGAGGAAAGATTGACTCAAGTAATAATTTTCCTTGCACGAAATATATAGTAAATATGTTGTAAGGTGAACTAAATAACAAATGCACCGAAAATATTTAAGAATCAAATATGTAGAAGTAGTCTAGGCCTACTTGTCAACTTTTTATATAGTCTTTGTTGCCTTTTCTTTTTGGTGATATCCAACTATTGCTCCCACTTTTAAAGTTTGCCAAGTTCTAAATTAGGAACTATATTGCCGGGTAAGTGGCCCCAAAGGTTTTAACCTCTGACCTCAGTCATAACCGCTCAACCCAACCCTTAGGTGTCTCATTTTGTTATATAATGAATAATGCATTTTGGACATTTAATGTTAGCTGAATATGATTCTTTTACACAAAATGCATTCAATAACCATATGTGTTTACAAAATATGTGCTACAACCAGATCATTGTCTTCGATACCACATTTATGAGAGTGCTAAGTAATATCAATAATCATCCATTAGTTCATAGCATGAATCTTCAGTAGTATTGTCAGTCTAGTTGAGGTACTTTTGAAGAGAACAGTAGTTTATTCTGTCCAGAGAGAAAAAAGCCAAAAGTAATTTATAGCCAGTTGAGAATGATCTGTACCCAGAGCCATATTCTTTGTTACACATTATTTTAACTTTTCGTAACTAATTATCTTCTTATTTTCCACAGCTGTACAAGGAACTTACATGCCCTTTGGACAACTTTGAGCTTTTGATATTCTCAATGGCTGGTCCAGAAGGCAAGTCATTCCCTCTCTGCCCATTCTGCTACAATAATCCCCCATTTGAAGGTATAGATACTCTGTTTGGTGCCCATAAGACCAATAGTTCTGGCAAGCTTGGGAAAGGCGCAGGTATGCCATGCTTTCTCTGCCCTCATCCTACATGTCGGCATTCTCTGATAGCCCAGGGAGTCTGTGCTTGCCCAGAATGTAATGGGACACTAGTATTAGACCCAGTAAGTGCTCCCAAGTGGAGACTTTATTGCAATATGTGCAATTGCCTAGTGCTTCTCCCTCAAGGAGCTCACCGCATTGCCACAACTCAAGAACGGTGTCCTGAATGTGATTCTAAAATCATAGAAGTGGACTTCAATAAGAAAACAACGCCTTTGGACGATGGAGCTACCTTGCATGTCGGTTGTGTTCTTTGCGATGAATTGCTTCATTCGCTTGTAGAAGTGAAGCATGGCAAATCATTTTTCAAACGTCTTGGTAGCAGAGGAAGGGGGAGAGGTGGATACAAAGGAAGAGGACGGGGTTCTGGAAAGAGGGTGGATCCTAAAATGAGTTTTCGAGATTTCTGAAAGGTATTGTAGTTGATAAAATGCAGAATTTCCTTTTGCATTTGAAACTGGCCTCTGTTCAGTTTTATTTAAGGAAAAATGTTGTCTGTTGCGTTACCTCAATTGTTTTCAATGTGCAGTTGATGTCATAGACAAACTTTTATACGAATAATCAATTTTGCATACGAAAATTCTCTTTATCCCCAATTATAATGCGTGAAACAATACGAGTTCAGTTTAATTTCTGCTATTAAATGAGAAAAATGTTGGTTAAAAATGGCGTTTCATATTTGATTGCTTAGTGATCTAGAATAGGTTAAAAGTTATCATTTATATTGATATTACGCTTACCAATTAAGAATTGTTTTGTGATAATATTAGGATTATGAATGGAAAATACAAATTGTGATAAAATTTCTGATATCCCAGCCCAGGCCCAAAATGAACTAAAAGCAAGCTTAGACGCCTTAGGAAAAGAGATGAGAACGTGGAAAGTATTGGATTTTAGGATTTTGATTTATGTATTAAGCATCCAAATGTTCACATATAATTTCATTTGTTCTTTAACTAAAACCAAAAGCCCATGAAAGGGTGTTTGTTTACCTATTATTCAAATGGTAAGGTTTGTATTTCAGTAAGGTAACAAATCTCGTGAAGGTCAATAAAATTTATTCGTAATTCGTTATATCATATGGTGCACTAAGTAATATGCAATGCATATGAGAGACAATGTAAATAATCTTACTCCAATACAAGCGCAACCAACTATTCTAGTGGTGTAAATTTTGCTCATTATGCTTAACAATTTTTTAAATATAATTTTTAGGGTTTTTTTCACGTATCTCTAGGTGAAAATTAATAGAAATTACTTTTAAACACTAAAATTGTTATATTTGACTTT
>JAXCLQ010000007.1:11011510-11037745 GCA_035584115.1 Cedrela odorata
ATAACTGTGTATGAATATGATGTTTTATTGAAGCCAATTTACTGATTTCGTATATTTGTCTCAAAGCATGAGATAATATATATATATATATATATATATATAAATGAAGATGAGTAACGTGTTTGGAAACTAAGAAACAAAAGGAAAATGCAGAGAAAGTTATACTAAATTCAACTAACTAGAAAGTTCTGAAAATAACTTAAGAATGTCTTATAACAAGTTTCTTAATATTATTCCGGAAATAGAAAACTAATCAATAATAATCATAATATGAATTGTATGATATTTGCTACCCATTCGGACAAATTCATAAACCGGGCGTGGATATCATGAGATAGATATCGGGTCCGGGTATGGACAAGTCAAAATCCCTCCCCTCATTCTTATAACAAAACAAAATTCAATTTATTATTTACCTCTCTTTTTTCAATTTCTTTAATTTTACAACGCATCAAATAAATTAGAAACATTTCTTAATATCATGAACTTTTATTTATTTACTTAATTCATCTAAATTCGCTCATGAAAAATTATCCTACTACTATAATAATGAGGTAATACTTGAATATAAATTTTCTGAGAATATCCTCATTAGGTTGTCTGCTTCTTTCATTAGATTAGTATTACTACTTAATATTTATGTTATTAGTTGCAATGAGACTCTAGTACCATCACGTTGCACAGACAATTGTGTTACTAATGCAACGCTGACTGCAGTAGTTGTCTGTTGATACCAAACCTTGATTCGCACTTTGCACTTGCTGCTTTCATGGTTGTGTCTTTAATTAATTATTATTTTTTATTATTTTCATGTTTTACATTTATATAGCATTTTTCTGATGCAACTAATATGCATGGTTAACTCTGTTCCTGAAAGAATGTGTATGTAATTTTGCTAAACAGCTACTTTTGTTTTGCTTTACAATTAACACACAAAATCCTGAGATATAAAATTCCAAATATATCTCAACAGCATGCAGCTTCTTCTAACTTTCCAGAATGTAAGAACAAGCATACTCTGATTTCAGTGGTCATCGGACATTGTTTTGCGGCTGGAAATTAAGATCTAGGACAGTAATATATCAAAACAAGCTATATTAGCAAATCATTGGATGACAATTAGCGAATTGCAACATACACGACTTCACATTGTTTAAGCCATGTATTGTACAGGTCCCAGCACTTTATTAGCTATATAAATCACACTCCATTAATCACCACAACCTTCACTTTATTCTGTGACAACCAGAGACACAAACAAAGACAAAGGGTGCAGCCCACCATGTTTAAGGCAATGAAATTTGTTCACTGTCTATCGTGCTTTGTTGTCGAGGAGTATTATGCTTTGTTATCAATGACCATTTGTGTTGGCTCCTGCTCTGCTTCCGCGCCCTGCATTTTCACATCAAACGACACAGAACCAATCAAAAAGGAAATTTTTGAAAAGGCAAATTAAACCCCATAAAACTGAACAAACAATATCAAATGTTTGTCAACTTACAGACAACTTTGCTTGCTCTAACTTGTTCATCTTTGCAAATATATTGCTGTAAAATTGTGCATCTTTCTTGTTGTACTCTCTCACTTTCTCCTTCAACAACTTGTACTCCATTTTCACATCCCTAGTACCAACAAAATAAATTTAGGGTCATACACCAGTGATTTGAAACAAAATTTTACTGTATCTAAGCAACATATGTAGCAGGCCCAACAGGGTATAAAAGTTTTACTGTTTCCGAATAATAAACTAATATCTGTGCTATTCTTCTACGTAACTACGTTCGACTGCATCCTATAAACACTAGTTCATTCCGTCGTCAACCAACTTTGATAGTGCTTCTTTCTCTATTTCAAAACCATATTCTATCTGAAAAGTTAATTGACATTGGGAAAAGGCTCTACTTAACTACTAATGGAATGGTATCAAAGATTCGTCTCTTCGCATACACACAACTTTTACCAATCGTAAAATTATTGCACCCTTTGCGCTATGCATAGTTACTTGTTCCTAATGTCACTGCCCTTTCCCCCTTCTCACCAGGGTAGAAAGGGAACTGCATCTTATGAGACAAAGAACTAAACCAATTTTTCTCTACTTTCCTCTGATCTATAACGATCTACAGCATAAGTTTCATTATTTCTTCTTGCTGTCAAATGAAATATGAGAAGCACGTTCATCAGAAAAGAAGCGGCTGCAATGTTATTCTACTAACAGGACCATGTGTAATGAATAACATACCTATTATCTGGATCAATTTCAAGAGCCTTTTTAATATCCAGCTCTGCCAAATCCAAATCAACCAGCTGAATATATGCTTGTGCCCTCCTATACATCGCTTTCACGTTTCTGCAGTCAAGTTCTAACACCTTACTGCACAACTTCTCAGCTTGTTTGTAGTCTTTAAGTTTCAGTTTGCAAGCAGCATTGTTCAGATTGCAGGTAACATTCAGCACCTTAGCCTGCTGTTTCTCCTCATCGCTGAAACTAGAGTCATACTCTATGTACTTCACAGCCTGCCATCAGAAATCAATTCCCTTTAGCAATCAAATAATAATTCAGCAATTAATGATGTATGACACCACCATTACTTTTCTCATATATTTATATTAATATACCTTCTCATATCTCTTTGAGGCTCTTTCATATTTACCAGCCTTGAACAATGCATTTCCTTCTTCCTTTTTCTTCCCAGCAGCTTCAATTTTCTCCTGTGTGTTCATATCCCAAGATTCTTTTTCCTGCAGCCCATAATTGAAACATTATTGATTGTCCTTATGCGGAAGAATTTATTCAAAAGGTAAAAAATATATACCACACACTAACCTTAATGAAAGAAATCATCTCAACTTCATAGCATAAAGTTGAGTTGGCAGGGACGATTGCCAATTCTTGATGTGAATCAGATGAACCGAATCCATATTCTGGTTGGATTGTAACAAGGGCAATTTCTCCTTTCTTCATTGTCTTGACAGCTCTATCAAGTCCATCGATTACTTTTTCTGCACATAAATACTGTAAGGTATAGACTACCAGAACAGGGATATCTTCAATGTAAAACAAGTGTAGAAGCTAACATTACCCTCATCTGTTTTGAACTCAAATGGTGGCTCCTCATCATAACCCTTCTTCACAAAGACAGTCCCATCATACAACTTCCCGGTTAGTTTCACTGCCAAATAATAGGAACAGTTACACAACAGAAATTGCACAAATATTGCAAGGTAGAATTACAAGGTAGAATAAATCAGAATGTAGAACAGCCCAGTTTATAACCTTGAACCACTGCACCATCATTTGGTCTTTCATATCCCTCTCCTTCTTTCAATATCTTTTTCAAGACCTTATTGTCCTTGGTAATGTCAGAAACAGTTTTCCAGGAGACCAGCTCAAGAGTTATCATGAGGGTAGCATTTGGAGGCACAGCACCGTCATCACCTGATGCTCTCCTGCCGTTCTCCCCAAATGCATCTACAAGTAACAACAGTTAGTAGTGCTTCACAGTGAAGCAGAAAAATGGCAGCAGAACAGAACAATGAAACTTACACTGTGGTTTTACAGTCAGTAGCACTTTCTCTCCCTTCTTCATGGTTTTGACAGCTTTTGCCAAGGCTGGACAGAAATATCCTACATTTTAAAGAAAGCACAACATTAGAATTGCTGGAAGATTGCATTACACGTAATGATCCTCCATAAGATAAGCATCAAATATACCGTCACCAACGGTGAATTCCACTCCATCAGATTTTGAGACGAGCCAACCATCTTCCAAACGAGCTTCATACTTGACTGCAGCAGAGACAATAACATATTGTAAAGACTACCAAGCAGTTTCATCATTAAATAAACAAAAACACAGTAATAGATAGATGATTACCAAATACTTCATCCAGGTCTTTTGGATTCTCCCATTTCTCCCCTTCCACGAGTATTTTCTTGAAGATTCCTCCATCCTTGCATATGTCCTTGACACTTGTCCAAGATAACAACTCTACATCAAACTTAAGAGTTGCATTTGGAGGAATAGTAGGAGGGGATCCAGACTCTCCATAAGCCAGCTCAGGAGGTATAGTAAAAATGGCATTTTCACCCTTCTTCATTGTTTTGATGCCTTCTTCCCATCCCTTGATAACTTGACCTGCATTTAAGTTATTAAGAATCATGTAACAGATAGACATGTTTTATCAAAATTCGAATCATAATGAAACAATAAAAAATACACATATTAGCCATTCATATCTTAAGCAAGCTGACCATTGAGTCTCTGTCCACTTGGCTATCGGCATGCCATGGTCAGATTCTAATAATGGATCAAATGAAACAATAAAAAATACACATTAGCCATTCATATCTTAAGCAAGCTGACCATTAAGTCTCTATCCATTTGGCTATTGGCACACCATGGTCCTCACGGAGTTGTAATCAAATCAACCCATTTTAGTGCATTTACAATATCAATCTTCATAAATTTTCACAAAGGATTTAAGAAGTATCTTCAACTTACCATGCAATAGAAGCTCTAGCAAACAAATATTCATAAATGTTCAAAATTTATAGAAAGTAATGAAATTATCGAGTCAATATATCGGTAGAACTAGACTTCATTTTCATTTTGGCATTGTATCAAACAGCAATTGTATACACCTCCAAACATCACTAATGCCTGCATCACCAATTGCGTCGATCAAAATAGAAATGCGAGAATCACTTCTAATATCGTACAGTGCCTATATTTGAATTGACGACAGTGTTAAACTATAAAGAAAAGCGCAATTACCTTGGCCAAGCTTGAACTTGAAAGGCGTTCCGCGATCACGGCTAGAGTCAAACTGGGTTCCATCAAGCAAAGTTCCAGTATAATGCACTGCAAAAACCAAACAAAAACAAATACAAGAAGCTTATCAAAACAAGGCGCTCAATACAACACAAAAACAAAAACCAAAAAATCAACCAACAAACGTACGTACCTTCAACTTCATCACCAGAACCGGGAGTCTCCCAGCCTTCACCTTCCCCGACGAGCTTCTTCATGAGCCCGTTCTTGCCAATCTTCTTCTCCTCACCAACTTTGAGAATTGGGCTCACTGTATCATCCTCTGGAATGTCCATGTCCTCCTCCATGTTGGTTGCAGTTGGGAACTCAAAATCATCATCCATGGCTCAAAACACTGAAGGAGAAAAGTTAGGAACAAATAGAACGAAACTGAAACTGAAAATAATAGAGTAAATGCAGAGTTTATCTTGATCGGCAACGCAATGCGTGTGCAACGGGGATTTTATACAAGAGGGAGAGAGCGAAAGAAGAAGATTGTTTAACAGTATCTAGAGACTTCTAAAATTTGACAGAAACAAAGGAGTTTCCAGAAACGTCTCTACTCTTCTAGGATCTAACATTCGCGGTTTGGAGAAGTGCAAGTGTTTGCAGGTCCAGCCCATTGAATTGGGTCTTTGTTTTGGAAATAGCCATGGACACATTGGAGTCTACCTTTAACGGAAGATTTATTTTTGACCGTTTAAATGGGCCTTTGTTGGTAAATGAATGAGTCCCATGTTTTTCCTATTAATTATCGTTCAACTGTTTTTGGGTTGCTAACTTTGTTGAAACTACACTCTAAGACTCTTTTATTTTGGTTCTACCTGGTACTTTTAAATCAAATCTATTAAAATGAACAAACTAATAATTTAAATCGATTTAAAAAATTATTAATTTAATTTCTATTTAAAAAATAATAATAAAATAAACAAATTTTAGTTTAATTTTTAATTTAAACTTTTCAAATCGATAAAACTAATTCGATCTAATTATTTTTAAATTTATATTTTATATTTATTGTTTTATACTATAAATAAAAAATGATTTGCTTAAATTTAATTAATATAAAATTTTAGAAAATAATTTTTATTTTTAAGTTTAATAATAGAATAATTTTTACTTTTTATTTTAATTCAAACCAATAACTCATTTAAATTAATATTTTAGATTAAATCCAAACTAACAAACTAAACTAATCCAAATCGACAACTGTATTTGTTTGATTTATCTTCCACCATCGATTTGGTCCAAAATCAAACCAACAATTTTGGATTGGTTTGAATTTTAAACTAAAACCGATTCAAACGAATTTGCCTACCCTTAATTTTATCAATTCCATTAAATTAGATAATTTTTTAGAAAATGATATGTTCATGCTCGATTTTAATAAAATAATAAACATAAATGTTTGGAAAAGGGTTCGAGGAATAAATGGAGCCCAATGTATCTTGGACCCATTAAGTACAACACAAGGCCTTAGCTAAGGTCTCACTGAAAACAAATAGGATTTGAGGCATATCTAAGCCTACAAGATCCCGACTATGATGTAATAAAAGTCTCAGACGACGAGATTTGAGACCTTCTAAATTCAACAAAAGGTCTTGAACCTGGATGTAGAATTATGAGACCTTCTTTACCAATAAGAATCTCGGGTGTAACATGACAAAGACCTCGGGTAGACCATTGGAGCCTGAGGCTATGGCTATTAGAGAAAAAAGGCTTCAAATAAAGTGTGAGATTTTCGAAACCTCTCAACAATTGTGTATTGCCATCGTGAAGTTCAAGTTCTTTTTGAAATTTTTCATAATAAAAATTTATGGCCTAGTAGATGTATTTTGCAAATAAAGCTTTAAATTCCGTGATTTTCGGAATACCAATGCTTATAAAGTTAAGTTTTCATGATCTCAAAAATGTTAATAAGCTTGAAATTACGATTTTTAAGTTCTTTAAAATCTTAATAAGTTTGAAAGATCTAATAATGGTGGGAAAGAACAACTTATGAAAGGTAGGCCAAAAGTAACTACGTACACATGTTAAAACACTCAATATAACCTCACATAAGTTATTGTTGTCATTGTCTTCTCTCTAAAACAAAATAAAACAAAACACAAATTTGACTTAAGTATTAGAAAATTTTCACTGAACCACCGGCTTTTACCCCTCAAATTTTTCTGTGATTTCAAGTGAAACAACAATTGAGCAAGCAAAGAAGACTATTTTTAGTATATCAAATTCCATAAAGAATTTTGCTACATTAACATCTGGTGCCATCTATAAGGATCCAAATAAAAAGCTAAAAATAACAACAACTACGAGAAAAGTCATGGCAACAATACAAACTTACACAATTAGGAAATGTATGACTATGAAAGGAAGTCCAGAAGGAAATTCTCTCAAACCAACAACGACAGCTAACCCCGGATAACAACAATTAGCAACCACCCCTTGGTGACGTAAATTATAATTCAAAAGCCTCATCTCTGCAGTAAAATCCCTCCAATAGAAAGGATAAAGAAACCGCCTAATAAATCCAAAGATTGGCCGATAGCAAAAGAAAATATGCAGAAAAAGACTAACAAATCCAAACATTGGCGAAAAAAGATGTGGAGATAAAAAGAATGCTTCAAGGTGGTTATTTCAAAAGCCCACACACCAAAAATCGTGAAGTGAGTTCTCCGAAAAATACTTCCAGAATGAGGTATACCACCGTAGAAAAGGAAAAAGAAAAATCTCTAACTACTTTCTAAAAAGGCACCCAGTACCCAAAAACGACAGTACTACTTTCAGGATTATTAATAAACCTTATCCTGAATCTCAATATTCACCAAAATAATCTCCGACAACTCAAAAATAAAGGTCGAAATGCAGTTCAAGTCCAAAAGATATAGAAAAGTTCCTCAATCAAAAACGCCATAAGGAGGTGGAAAACTCTAAATGGAGCGAGTCTTGAAGAAAAGAATATAGGGAGTATGTTCGGAAAGGTTGGCAACATTAAGGCCTATGTTAGGAGGTTAGTTGAGAAATTAGAAAACTTGAAGAAATGAGACTTGAGGGGAATGCCAAGCTAATGTCCCGTTCGGGATTGCATTTTAAATCTTCTTTCTCTTAGAGAATCCTATACCTCATTCTTCTCAGAAAGTTTAAGATGCCCTAAATTACTTTTTTCACAAGGAAGACTAATCCATCTCTTTATATGGATTTCTTTAGGGAGATGATGCTTATACGATTAAATGAATTCCATATATACCGCTCGTTCCACTAGCATAAGAAGGATAAGTGAGAAAGTGGTTCACAAGTCTAACCTCCAATAGCATCCACAGCTTCAACTAACTATATGAGGTGTTCATTAATGAGTTCAGAGGAGTGATTATCAGCTTCAAAACCCAAACTCATTACTGTTGATGAAATAGGAAGAGAGAGCCTCAGAAATTTTTTTAAAAGATATCTTGATGAAATGATAAAGTTAAGAGCTTATCATCATCCATTGGCATTAGAAGGCCTCAATAAAGGTATATAAGTAAACCGAGGGTGGTATGCAATTCAAAAATCATCCATTGCTACTTATGAGGTAGCTCAAAAGAAGTTGTTAAATAAGATCGAAATTGAGGATCGGGTCATCCTCAAGTTGAGGGAGGAAAAAGCGATAGAATCATCCTTGCGTGACATAATAAGACCCTTGAAATCAGATAATAGAAAAAGACAAGATGACAGGAAAAACTTTCGAGACTTCGACAAAAAGAGAATTCGGATGCCAGAGTAAGCCAAGACAAGGAGTAAGAGGGATGACATTTCCTCGAGAGGAAAACACTCTCCTAGAAAAGACGATACGAGAATAGTAGCTCAAGTCCAAAAAAGCGAAGATTTTCACACCGTCTCTCTCGCAAATCTTTTAAAAAAGTCAAAAGGCGAGGAACTTTACTAATGGAGCCTCACCTAATAAAAGCAAAACCAAGCGAAAACGTAAAGAACAAATTTTGTGAATTTCACTAAAATATCGAACATCTGACAAATGAGTGCTTTGACCCCGATGACAAGATCTATAGAACCAATAAAATTTGATATAAACTAAGGCTACTAGATTTTCACATCAATGATACAATTTTGACATATTAATTTGCGAGATAATTAATTGAGGTTATGTACATATAGATAACTCAGAATTGAGGCATAGAATGTTATATATATACATATCTATTTATGTAACTTTTATTATCACTTCTATAGTTTTCAATATATTGGTAAGGTATTATCGTTGATGTTGTAGGAATTACATGAAAAAATGAGCCTTGGAATTTAATTTAATAAGGCTAGTTTGATTTTGGGCCAAGTATTGCATATATATATATATATATATACACACACACACATATTAAGCCTAAATATAAGTTTTGATTCAACCCAAACCCAAAACTATTAATCAAAACCTAAGCCCAAACTTTGTTAAATTAAAATCATAAATTCTAGAAACCTCTACCTTTGTTTAGAATAATTAAGGCAAAATAAGATAAGAAAAATAAAAGAAGAGAGGAAAAGTAAAAACGCGCAAGGAAAAGAAACAAAAGTAAAGGAGAGAAAATCGTGTAAGTGAAAGGAGAGGAGGAAAGAAAAAAAAAGGAAAAGGAAAAAGAGGGGAGCAAAAAGAGGTAGAGGAAAAAGAGAGAGAAAAGGGAGAGAAAGGAGAAGAAGAGGAAAGAAAAAAAAAAAGAGAAAAGGAGAAGGAGTGAAGATTGTTCTCTAGTGGTAAGTGTATATGTATATGGTTTTGAAATTTTGATTTTGATTTTGTATTTATTTTATGTTGAAATTATGAAGATGAATTGTTGGTTGCTGTAAAGTATGAATATTGTAAATGGTTTATACATATATGTGCGTGAGTAGTTTTGATGTTAAATGATGTGAAACAAATGTTAACCCATGTGTAGTTATGTCGAGAAATGTCGGCAGTGAGCGGTAAAAGTGTAGGGCAGCGAATATGTGTTGATATGATACTATTGTGGTTGTGTTTTGATGCAAGAAAAATGTAAATTTAAAGTGTGTTTATGTGTCATTATGGTGGTTGGATTGTGTTAGAATAAAAAAACAGTAAATTTACATGTAAACTGGATGCATGTTAGTTGTTGGAATTTTTGAACAAGGCTCGATAAATCAAAGATAGAATGAGTTTCAAACCTCTAATTACCAAGCCTTAAAAATTCATGAAAACTGAACAAATAGGGGATAACATATCCAAAAATCAAGTCAATTCAAGCAAAAATGAGTTTCCAGCAAAAATCGGAATATAAGTACCCTGTTACACCGTACATTATGTCTTACTTTTGCATCATGCGTAGTAATTCGCTTATAACTTGAGTATTCGGATTCAAAATCTGAATTCGTAAAAAGTCTCAAAAACTATACTTATAATGTAATATGTTATCAAAAATTTAGGATGAGATTGGTTGTTGGCTTTATATAACACAAGTTTTAAATCATTTTCTTGTGTAGTAAATGTCACCTAGAATAATTCCTACCTTTGACTCGGGGAATCTTAGTTTAGACTTTATAGTAATTCAAACCATTTTTATTTATTGGAGTGAAGGATATATGCATAATATATTTATTTATTTATTCATTTATGGTTATAAATTATAATCATCAAGTCGAACAACCATTGATCATGCCTTGAATCGGATAGACTAGATCATAACTGATAAGTAGATGGATATGTTTTCAAAGCTTTTAAATAATAAATTCAAATATTTAATTATTTTATTAATTGATGAAAAATAAGAATGTTTAATTGTTTTATAGATTTATAAAGTTTGAATGCATTACAAGTATGGAATCGATATGTCTTGGGGTGAATTCCATAAAATGCTTTTAAATATTTATGAAATGTGTTATGGATGGAATAAGATGTGATAAACCAATTTTGTGTTGATATGTGACATATATGACAAAGGATGTTATGTGGATTTTGTGCTTTGAGATTTTAGGTACAAGTGCTCGATAAGAGCGCGTCTATACACAGATGTTTCTGCCTTCACTCGTGAAAATGGGTAAAGGAAAGGTTATATAATCTTTAAGGGATGGACCATGAGGGGTGAGCTTTTCAAAAAGATTACATAATCCTTGAGGGATAGACTATGATAGGTGAGCTTCTTAAAGAGGAAAAAATGAATATAATTTTCGAGGGATGAGCTTTTCCAAAAGCTATAAGGGGTGAGCTTTCTAAAGAGGATAAATTGAACAAAGCCTTAAGGGATGGACCATGATAGGTGAACTTACCAAAGAGGCCTAATTCCTGCTCAATGGGTCGTAAGGTCCACTGAGCTGTAAACTCTTTAGTGCAGTCTAGTCAAGTATTGCCTTGACTTTTCACTCATCTATAAGTACTTTGTCAAGGCTAACCTAATGCCACAAGAACATCAATTCTTGTTAATAAAATTTGCATTTCTCATTCTTAAAAAATAACTTATGCTATCTCAACTTCGAGAACACTTGCATCAAGTGCTTAAGATAATCATTGAATGTCTCGTTATACACCATAATATCGTTTATGTAGACAACCACAAACTCATCTAAAAACTCGTAAACACATCATTCATGAGATTGCAAAACATCATCGGCACATTGGTAAGTTTAAATGGCATTACTAAGAGCTCATACAAGCAATATCGAATCACACACGCTGTTTTTACCTTATCTCCCTTAGACAATTCTCACTTGCCAATAACTTGCTCGTAAGTTTAGCTTTCAAATAGTAAGATGCACTACCCAATCGGTTGAATAAGTGATTAATGTTGAGGACAAAATACTTGTTCCTCACCGTGACTTTATTCAATGCGCGATAGTCTACGCATATCTGCAACGACCCATCTTGCTTCTTTTGAAATAATATCAATGCGCCATACAGAGTTTTCGAGGGTTGGATATACCCTACATACAATAGCTCTTCTAGCTATCTCTGCAAATTTACCAACTCTAACAGTAACATCCAGTAAAGAACTTATGCATGGGGTCTAGCACCAGGTTCTAACTCGATGGGGTGATCAATTATACATCTAGAGGGTAACTCTTTCGGGAGCTCGGATAGCATTATATCCTCGAACTCATCTAATATAGCAGCATATTCACCAAGTACCTTCATCTCCTAATCCAACTTGATCTCTACAAGCTTTGCTAGGTAGGACATCTCTCGTTTTTTCTTTCCATTTTTAATTGAATAGGGATATGGAGTGATGGTCTTTCTCTCCTATTATCTAGGAACTCATAGTGCATGAGCACATGAGTCTTACTTATAAGCAACAAACTTATTTATAGCATCACATACTTTATAAACCCTACCAAAAATTTCATCCCTATAATTAAGTTAATATCTTCAAGTAATAAAATAAATAACATACCTTGTCTTCTCAATTACCCACTATCAAAGAACTTATAGCTATATCCTACATAACCATGTCCAACGAATTCACAGCACATACGGTGCATGATGATCCTTTAAGTTTAAACCTAAGCTTTTGCACATCTTGTACTACAAGGAAATTGTTGGTAACAACAGTGCTAACATCACCTAAATCTTCTTCTTATTTAATTCTACTGTCGTGTACATTAGACTTTGATAAGAGTCATTTATTCGTATCATGTTACAGTGCTGCTGCTGTAAAGGGTTATGCTTTGGTATGTCTTCGTCAGCTTTTGGTTTCTCATTCTCAGCTAAGGCATTAAGCCTGCTACACTTTGAGCATTCTCTATTCTGATGGGGACTGTCGCAAATAAAGCACGTTAAGTCTTTCATTTACTGCCTCTTTGGTGATTAACTTTTTCAACTTGATTTCGGCTTTTTCCTTCTGCCATCACCCTTGGGTGAACCAATCTTTTTCTTTTTGCCTTCAGAATGTCTCTGTTCTATAAAAGAAGTGATGCCAAACTAGTAATCTACCAAGCAATTTGCTGCCGATAACACTAGGTAAGTTTCTCACATCTTGCATTTGAAGTTCCGTTTGCACTTATAGTTGCAACTCAGAAATGAAATTGAAAAGCTTGTCTTCATCTGACATGTTCTTGATGTTCAACATCAACAAACTAAATTTCTTCACACACTTATACACTGCTCCCGAGTGCTTAAATCTCTTTAACTTTTCCCTCGCAAGCTATACAAGGTAAGAACTAAGCCTTTATTTCTTGTTTGAGTGAGTCCCGTATGTTGATAAGTGGTCGTAGTGCATTAATATCTTCTTGTAGTCGAGTTCGCCACCATAACTTGGTATCTCCTTCTAAATACATGATACTAATAGTAACTTGTTCAACCACTGGTATACAAGCTGCCTTAAAGTACTGCTTCATATCCCAAAAGAAATTCTTTAACCCTTTTGCGTTACAAGACCTACTGAAACTCTTAAGTTCTGACACTTTGATCTTCAAATGTCTCATCGTTGAGGGTGTAGAAATGTCTTTAATTGTGTGCTTCAACATTCTTACCCCACTATTAAGATTTACAAGTCGCGACCTTGTTGTTCTCACCAATAATGTCATATCCTACATGCTTAATATGAGTTTCTTCATAAACTTAGTGGCAAAATCTCCCAACTGCTGTCAAATATTGATAATCTCAATGACATCGAGTTCTGCCCGAATCACCAACGATTTTACTTGTGGTGGCATAGATTTTACAATGCGTTCCAATTGCACCATCCTATCTTTCAATGCCTCCCCAGACATTCTTGTGTTCAAGAAAGGTAGAAAAGAGTATATGAGCTCAACCGTGCTCTGATACCAGCTATCACAATGAACTTTTTATACACGACGTTCTTGTATGCATTAAACTCCATTTAACTTGCAATCCCAAATTTTCTACGAAGTGAAAGATTACCTCTTTTCTTTCTTTGCACAAAGTAAAGAACACAAATAACAATAAAACACACGATAATTTATGAAACTTTTCTTATTTATTTTTAAGAAAGGATTACAACTTTAGTACTTTTAAAAACTCACCTCACTGAATTCCTTCGAATTCACTTATATGTTTTATGAAACTCTCATTACTCTATTTTTATTTACAAGGCAAAACCAACACCCCTAGTTATTAGGGTAACTTGTTCCACTTACATGTTGCCACCTCGAAGTTTGACCATATCCAACTATTTGATAAAGATGTATTCAAATATTCTCACTTCAACAACTTTACTTGATTTCAAAACTGTCCATATCTTATTATGAAGATTGGTCTTATCTTGACATCTCATCAAGATAAGAGTCATCTTTCTAAAAAGTGAAACTCACATAGGGCTTTCCTAAGTACACCTATCATTGTCTTGAATTCTTTAACTCTCAACCCATAATTATTTTCACCATCAACTGTTCTCACTTACATCTTCTTCTTTAGCCACATATTGCACAACCAAGCTTTAACTCTTTAACTGTCTACACCTTTCTTAATATTGTGCATAGACTCCGACAAACTGGGTGTATGTTGGCAAGTTTATCTATCCGTATTATGGTCTCATGACACTATATGCCATCGAAGCTCATGCACAATTCATTGTGCTTCTGCTTTGTGCTTTCATCCCTATTCCTCAAGAGCAGTGCCTCTTATTCTTTTTCGCAACCTACCATTCAAGAGTTGAGGTTAAAACCGCTTGACTATTACACATTCTCGTGCGTTGTTGTGTGCCTCTATGTAAAGGGTCTAACACTAAGCTTGTTAATTAGTCTCGTCATGTTGTGTTTGACACAAGCCAGACTCAACGTAGGCCAAACAAGATCGAATTAAAAAATTAAAAAATATTATAAAAATTAAAAGAGATGATCATGTCTCTGTGTACTAAATTTTTCATTCAGGTATATTATTTTCTCTCTTTCCAATAAGAGATTGTACAAGATTTAAAAAATATTAAAGAAAAAAATGTAAAGAGATGAAGAAGAAAGATAAGAAGAAGAGGAAGAAAAAAACTAAAAGAAAGATATGATAATAAAATGTAAAATAAGAAAAAAAAACAAGAAGAAGAAAGAAGAGGAATAAAAAAGCATAAAGATAGAGGAGAAAGAAAAAGAGAATAAGAAGAAGAAAAAATAAAAAAGAAGAAAGAAATAGGAGGAGAAGAAAAAAAGAAAAATATGAAAATAAAAAGGAACATGAAAGAAGAAGTAGAAAGAATGAGAAGAAACAAAGAATAATCAATTAAACTAAATCATAAAAAGAGTAAAAAAAAATCTAATTAATTTTTTTTATTATTAGATCGACAGGTTAGCTCGTGGCTCAAGTATGACACACCCCACTTGGGTCATGCCTTATAGGCCTGCTGAGCCTCGAAGTTGAATGGCAAGCTTGGGCCAATTTGATACAAATTTCCTCGTGCCTACCTCGACACGACTCATTTACCACCTGTAACTTATACTTGATATAAGACTTTATAATTTTCTAAGTTTCTTTCTAATGAAGGTTGAGTCAAACAATCTACAAGGTTGAGTACATCCTACTTTTATGCTATCTTTTGAAGTGATTACCTCTAAATGTCTCAATCTTTGAAATATTAGGCAAAGATTTTGCTGCAACCAATAATCTAATATACATTATAGCAATTGTAGTAGTAGGAATGGTTGGAACAATGGATGCAAAAATAATGCTTAAATAGTTTTCAAATGGTAGCAAAAAATGTTACATTGCACTTGATATTAAAAACAAGAAAAGAAATTGTTAAGGCATGCAAAGCTGTAAGGATAACAGAGAATGCAACCTGATGCAATGGCTAAAAGAAGTTGAAATAGAGAGTGTCACAAGTATATGATCTAATACTAATGCATAACAGGTAATCTAGCTAAAGTCGAGAGCAATGGTTAGTAATTGGTATGGTAGTTAGAAGAAGAGCAAAGCTGGAGAGTGATGGTTAACAACTGGTATGGTAGTTAAAAAAAGAGTTAAGCTGGCATTAAGAGTTTGTTAAGAAGTCTAAGCTAGTAGTGCAAGCTGTAAAAAAATCTGTTATGGTGTATTCTTGTGTATTCTGAATTTTAGAGTTTGTAAAAATTTTGAGAATGTTCAATTGTGTTAGTAAAAATACAAGTCATTCTCATTATTGTAAAGAACATTGAAAAACAAGAACATTGAAAAACAAGAAATAAATAAAATTTGCTCCTCAGTTTTTCTCTTTCATTTTCTCAGTTATCAAACAGAGTCTTTTAAGTTCTTTAAATTTGCTCCTCAGAGAATGCATCCTGATGCAATGGTCATTTTCATTTACAGTTCCTACCAAACTTGATGGAACAAACTATTTAACTTGGAAATCACAAGTTCTACCATCAATCAAAGGTAATGGACTTGAGAATTTCATTAATGATGAGCAGTTTGGTCCTCCAAGATTCAGATATGGTAATATTGAAGGTTTTCTAGTTGAAAATCCAGAATATACTTTGTGAAAACATCAAGATCAATTACTTCTTAGTTGGTTACTATCTTCCATGAATGAAAGCATCATAAACTTGGTTATCGGATGTAAAACTTCATATGAAGTCCAGAAAGCTTTAGCTACACAATTTGGATCACAGTGTAAAGCTAAAGTGCTTTACTAAGATCTTAACTTCAGTCAACAAAGAAGGAAGGATCTACAATTATAAAGTACTTCTTGAAAACGAAAAACATTGTAGACAACTTAACTGGTGCAGGTTTACCACTAACCGATGATGATTATACTCTATATTTGCTTAGTGGATTAAGAGTTGAGTACAATTCTGTTATGGTACTTATAACTAGAAGGAGTAAAATAATAAGCATACACAAAATTTACTCTATGTTGTTAACACATGAATGTAGAATCTAGCAGCAAAATTCGATCAATACAGTAACAATTTAAGGAGTATTTGCAACAAACTATTCTCAAACAAAGATTGGTAAAAGAAGAAGCTATAGATAACAAAGAAATAACTTCAACTTTACTCAGTATACTGCCACTGGCAAAGGAAGAGGAATTCAATGAGGAATAGCAGGTCAAGCGAGTAGAATCTGATCTAGTGTTAGAGGTAATTCAAGGCCAATATGTCAGATATACAATAAACTAAGCCACACCGCAAACATATGTTACCATAGATTCAATAGAAACTATGTTTTTTAGTAAAATTCATCATATTAACAAAGTAAAAATCAACAAACTCATGGTCAATCTCAAGGCAATTCCCAATTAAGCATTTAATATAACAAAGCTGCATATGTTACTAACACTCAAAAAGAAAGAAGCATGGCTGATGAAGGACGGTATTTGGATAATGGAGCAACTCACTATCTTACCAATAATTTGTCTAACTTAAACATTCAAGGTAAATTTTCTGACTTTGAAAAATTAATTATTGGAAATGGAGAAGGTTTAGACATAACTCATTATGGTTCAGCAGTGATATACTTTAAACACAAATCATTTAGTCTTCCTCAAAAATAAACCATTCACTTTAAAAACATGTTATGTGTATCTAAAATCACCAAGAACTTAATAATCATATCAAAGTTAACTTCTGATAATGATATAATTGTGGAATTTTCTAGTGCTTATTATTTTGTTAATGAGAAGAAAATAAGGACGATGCTGTTGAAGGGTGTAGCTATGAAGGGATTATATAAACTACAGTTGAACTACTCTCTATGTAGTAATCAATCTAAAATTCAAATGTCTAATTCTCTCATGTCTATGGTATCATCTTTAGGATCATCTCATACTATCAATAAGAGTCTTAATGCTCAAGGAAACGCAAATTGTCAGTTGTCAAAGTGTTTCTTATGCAATAACTCAGATTTTCTCCTAGGTTCAGTTTAGTTCCTCATGCATATATCAATTCAATTGAGTTATCTATTAACTAATATCACAAAAGATTTGGTCACCCAAGTTAAAGAGTGTTGCAGCTTGTACTGAGAAACTATAATCTCAAATTTAATTAATAAAGGCCTCAAAATTCAATTTTGTAATGCATGTTAATTAAGAAAAAATCACAAGTTACACTTTCCACAAATAGATATTAAAACATCAAAACCACTAAAACTCATACATATCAATCTCTAGGGACCTTTTGCAACTGTATCCATTGTTGGATTCAAATACTACATTTGCTTTATTAATGATTTCACTCGATACTCTTAGATATTTCCTCTTAAACTCAAATCTGATGCATTATCAATATTCATTCAATTCAAACTCATAGTGGAAAAATAGTTTGAATGTCAAATTAAAACCCTTTAATATGACTCAAAAAGGGAGTTCTTAGTATTATATAATTTCTTATAAGCAAATGACATTCAATCTAGATTTTCATGTCCTTATATATATCGTCAAAATGGGGTAGTTGAGAGAAAACACAGAAGCATAGCTGAATTAGGATTAACTCTACTAGCTCAGGCTTTCATGCCACTTTAATATTGGTGGAAGTTATTTCATGTTGTAACATACCTAATAAACAAACTGCCCACACTAGTATTAAATGATATCTCTTTATTTCAAAAGCTTTATAAAAACCATACCTAATTACTCATTCCTAAGAGTATTTGATAGTGTTTGCTTTCCATATCTCAGATACTATAATTCTCAGAAGTTGAATTTCTATAATTCTAAATGTGTTTTCTTAGGGTACAACCCACTTCATAAGGGATACAAGTATCTAAACTCATCTAGTCGAATTTACATTGCTAAAATTGTTATTTTTTGATGAAAATCAATTTCCTTTTCAATCATCCTTTATGATTTCAAATTCTAATCTTCCTACTACAACTCAAAATGTGACAAGTGTTGGTATACCTACTGTATTCTCTTCAATTCCTACTACTTCATCATCTATAATTTCGAATTCGCCTTTATCATCAAGTTGTAGTCAATTGCCACCTTCAACAAGCACTCCTCAGACTTCTCTTTAACAAGCACAAGTACACTAACTCCCTCCATCCTCTTTTATTTCTTTAAATACATGTCCCATGATGACAAGATAAAAACATGGTATTGTAAAACCAAAGAATTCCTTTGCCACATCTTCCATTACCTCAAAACCTAAATCAACCAAACAGGAACTACAAATACCAGTATGGAAAACTACTATGCAGGAAGAGTTTGATGCTCTATGCAAAAACAATACATGGGAATTGGTTCCATTCTCTTCCAAGTAGAAGGTGGTTGATAACAAATGGATATTTAAAGTCAAATACAACTCCACAAATACTATGTTCAAGTATAAAGCTAGGCTTGTTGCTAAAGGGTTCTTACAGACTCTTGGCATTGATTATTTTGACATATTCAGTCTAGTGGTTAAGGCTTCAATAGTAAGAGTTGTGCTTAGCATTGTTACTATCAATGGTTGGAAAATTAGGCAGGTAGACATCAATAATACCTTTCTTAATAGCCGCCTTACTGAAGCTGTTTTCATGCCATAACCTGAAGGGTTTGTTAATAGCAGATATCCTACTTATCTATGCAAACTAAATAAAGAATTGTATGAACTCAAACAAGCTCCAAGGGCCTAGTATGACAAGCTCAGATGCACTCTACTTCAATGGGGTTTCTATAATTCGAAGGTTGATATATCATTATTCCTCAAACATACTACATCATTTGTTCTTTTGGTGTTAATTTATGTTGATGATATCTTGGTTACATGCTCAGATCAACATATTACAAAGACATTCATTACTTAACTTGGCAAAACTTTTGCATTAAAGGATCTTGGTTCTTTAAGTTACTTTTTGGGCATAGAAGTCACAATTACAACCTCTAGAATTCATCTCTCTCAAACAAATACATAAATGATCTTTTAGCTCGAGCAAACATGTCTAAATGTAAAGGTAGTGATACGCTAATGTCTACTAGTTTGAAGTTGTCAAAGTCTGATGATGAAGTCCTTAAAGATGTGTCATTTTACAAAAGTATTATTGGAGGGCTACAATATGTTACTTTAACAAGACCTGAATTAGCTTTCTCAATGAACAAATTAAGTTAATTTCTTTCTTATCCAACCCAAGTTCACTAGCAAGCTTGTAAAAAGGTTTTTCGATCTCTCAAGGCAACTTCAACTTTTAGCCTTGACTTTACTGCCACAGGTCAGTATGATATTCAAGCTTTTATAGAAGCTAGTTGAGCGTGTGATATTACTGATAGGAAGTTCATTGGTGCTTATGCTATCTATTTTGGATCTAATTTGGTGTCTTGGTCATTTAAGAAACAACAAGTCATCTCTAGATCAAGCATTGAAAGTGAATAGAGAGCCTTAACAGCTGCAACTGCTGAAATATCCTGGCTATAATCTCTTCTTGGTGAAATGAGATTTAAAACATCTACTGCACCTGTCATTTTGTGTGATAATCAAAGTGCAGCAGCTCTTGCCAAAAATTCTGTATTTTATGCTCGTTCTAAGCACATTGAATTGGATATTCATTACATTCATAATAAAGTTCTTAACAAATCCCTTGATATTAGGTATGTTCTTAACATTGAGCAAGTTGCAAACATGTTCACGTAGCCTCTTTCGTTTTCTCAATTTTTATACTTTTGGCACAAGCTCAAGGTAATTCCTAGACCTTGAGCTTGATGTGGGATGTAAAGATAACAAAAAATGCATCCTAATGCAGTGGCTAAATTGTGGTGTTGTAAAGAAGCTAAAATAGAGAATGTCACAAGTGCATTGATCTAATACTGATGCACAATAGGTAATCCAGCCAAAATCGAGAGTAATGGTTAGCAACTAGTATGGTAGTTAGAAGAAGAGCTGAGCTGAAGAGTGATGGTTAATAATTGGTATGGTAGTTAGAACAAGAGTTGAGTTGGAGAGTGATGGTTAACAATTGGCATGGTAGTTAGAAGAAAAGCTAAGTTGTAAAAGAATATGTTATGTTGCATTCTTGTATATTCTGAATTGTAGAGTCTGTAAAGATTTTGAGAATGTTCAATTGTGTTAGTATAAATACAAGTCATTCTCATTATTGTAAAGAATATTGAAAAATAAGAAATAAAGAAAATTTGCTCCTTAGTTTTTCTCTTTCATTTTCTTAGTTATCAAACAGAGTCTTTCAGGTCCTTCAACTAAAACAATGTCTTAAAAACTATTTGTCCTTCTAGGATATTAGCTTGGTGTAATAAGGATTTTAGGCAGTATAACTTTTAATACAATGATTAAATTGTTGTAATACATTATTTTTAATACAAAAGTAACTAAACAATAGGAAAATATTTGGTTTCTATTGAGAATACATTGTATTGGCAGCGAAAGAAGAAAGGAAAAGTTAATTATTCAAGGCCCTTTGGAATCATCTACATATAGGCATAAGGTGGCTATTCAAACCGCCGCCAATACTGTCTTACCACCCCTCCAAAATTAAGTGCCAAAATAATGACATTGCTCATTCGAATTAACTGTCGCAACTAGATTAGTCGATGATACTCTCTTTTTAAGTCTTTAATATTTGATTCAATTTTTTTTTATTGTATTTAGATTCAATTTATTGTTTTATTCTATTTGGATTTGATTTATTTTTTTATTAGATATTTAGATTTGAATACTAACAATTTTTGGTAGTACTGACAATTAAAGTTTAAAATTCAAAAAAAAAAAAGCTAAAAAATAATTTATGAAAATATTTGAGAAATAATTCATAGAGGAAAATTGCTAATGATTCAGCTTGAGATCCAATGATTACAAGGACAAATCCAACTACTAGTTAGGCTAGGCAACAACCCGACCAAGTTTGAATAATATATATATATATATATATATTAATTTAAATCAAATAAATCTTTGAGTTCTATAAAAATAATTGAAGCATTAATATTATTATTAAGTTATATACTTTGACATTTTGATAATCAAAATTCAATATTATAAGTGTATTTAGATTTTCTTTAAAAAGGACTTATTTAATATAAATAAATAAATTATATTTTTGGTTAAAACAATTTGAAAACTCATAAATATAGATATTATTACTCAAAAAATTCATATAAACCAAATATTATCTATATTTTAATTAGTGAAATATCTTTCACTATATAAATATAAATGCGTAATAGTAGATATAATTAGTGGTAATCTATTTGATCCATATTTAATCTTTTATTAATTATTTACTAAAATACCTCATAATTGTTTAAAAAATATTAAAAGTAAATATCATATTTAAAAATCTTTTCAATTCTTTTAACATCTCTCTATTTCTTTACAAGTTCTTAAACTATATACATATTTATTAATATTTTTCTTTTCTATACATTTATGCACTTCATTCTATTTTGGATCTAATAATAATTGGTTGATTTAAGTTTTTTTTTTTTTTAATAATAGCCTCGATTCTATGTAGGACAATTTTTTTTCTTATGTTAGTTTTTAAAATTTACTATCATTATGATTTCATTTTATTTTTGTATTCGTAACAATTTTTTTCAACATCGGATATTTATTTTCTAGAAAATTTTTTGTTATTAAAATACTTTTTTTATTAATAATGTTGGGCCAATGATTTGTTGTCAGCTCAGTCAAAATTCACATTTGATTTTATGATAACAATTGTCTCTTCTACTCGGTGTAATTCATGTCCTCATCAGAAATCATTCTTAAAGAAGGGATCAACATCTTTAGATCGAGAACAAACCAAATTATCCTCGAATTATACTTTCAAGCATAACACCTCATTCTCGTCAAGATAAATGGGTCAGAAAACCGAGGACCAATCGGACTGTCCTCTTATCATAATCGTAGATAAATTCTATTTTATTAAAGCATCTCCATAAAATTTAAAATTTCAATAGAACTCTTGATGAACCAGATTCATAACCTTGTTTAAAGAGGATAAGGTAATCGAGGATTAGTGAAACCCTTATCAAAGAATATATCATAGTTCTATTAAAAGATAGTCATGCCAAGTGTTTTACTCTAATTAGAATAAGGAAAAGTCAAAATTCTATAAATAAAGTCTAAAAACAAGAAGAGGAGGAAGGAGATCTAAAATTCTGCTCCTTACAACTAATATACTGTCTTTGCAAAAGTCCATATTCTCTTTCTTTTTTTCTTTACGAAGTACTTTGATAATACAATTATACACTAAAAAAAATTAATATGACTTAAGAATCAGAGGGTTCTCTCTCTTTTTTCTTTACGACTTAAGTATCAGAGGGTTCTCTTTCCTTTTCCTTTATGAAGTATTTTGATAGTACAATTATACACAAGAAAACCTTAATATGACTTAAATATCGGAGAGTTTTCACCAATAACCGCATCTATAATTCGTTTTCATTTTGCAAGCAATTGATTCAAACTTGAATTAGCCTACATTAGCAAGTATTTTCTCACGGAAAAACATATCACGTGTTGACACTTAATATTTAGTTCTATAGTCAAAATTAATTTTAAAAAAGTTTTAAAATTTTATTAACAAAAATTATTTGAAATATAAATTTAACCTAATCAAAAATAAATTTTTAGCTATGTGCTTGCCAATGAACCAAACGAACCATCGGAGCAATGAACCACTCCAAAAGAGAAAAAGAAAGAGGGAATTAAAGGTCATTGTAGATATATAATTATATGTTTTTGTTATCAAAGTTAATGATCAACAAAAATTGTTTAGTGGTTAGAGATGTTGAAGAAATGTCCTAGAACTATTTGTATCATATGATTTAGGGATATCATTCCTTATATATAAATATATTTCTGTAATTAATTGTAAAGTTATTTACGATTAATAAAATGATATTTATATTATTTTGCATTTATAGTTGATTTAATTTATAAATAATGTAAAATGAGATCCCGTGATGTATTATAATGTCAAAATTCTATCTGCAAAATGTTATAGATATGAATACAAAATCTTTGATTCTAACATATCTTAATCAATTCTCAATTAAAGTGATGTCATATAGAAGTATGACATTGTATGATTGGTATTTTTGATACTGCGAAGGATTAATATTGGATACTAATAGTTGGGTAACGAGTCTCAAGTTAGTAGAGCATAAATATGAGTGATACGTTGAAAAACGTGTTACTAAACGTGACTAAACGTTATGAATCACATGGGTGACTATCTACAATCAATGATACGTTATACAACCGTACTAGTGTACTACTAGTTCTTTGACCTGAGGTGTCATAACTGCCATTTGCGCTGAGGCACATCGTTCACTTGTTTCTATTGCACTAAGCTAGCTACGTTTGGTGAAAAAAGGTTACTGGCAATGAATTCTTGGTGTATGAGAAAAAAGATGACCAAGATGGAATATATTAGCTTAGGTATTGAAGCTTGAGATCCTAATCGGGAATGTCATACATGGGAAATAAAATTTTTGGCCAGAGCACGTGTTTCTGAAAATATTTTTTTGATACACGAATCTTGTATATGATTTGTGTTCTTATTTCTATAATTGAGTTAGGGGTTTAACTATTCTATGACCCACACTTGATCGGGAGTCAACAGCTGAGGAACTTTACTACATGCATGTACAACTTTGTGAGTTTATCTTGAATATTGATTCATTCCTGTCTGGGAATCGTGGCATCTTACTAAAGGTTACTCATGATCACTAGAAACTTCAGTTACAAAGAGATGTACTAAAGTGATGCAAAAGGGTTCGTATCTATTTATGTCTAGGTCATGGTAAATCCAGGTAGTCACACACATAACCGATTACTTGATAATGTTGATATTTTGTTAATAATTGGAATTAAGTAAATATGATTTACGGATATATAAAAACTTGGAAAAGATATTTTGTTATAAAGATATTTTGTTTATTTATTAATGATTGAATAATTATTATTTGATCAAATGAATCCTCGGTTGATAAATGACACTATGTGATGTTGTGAAGTGTTATGTTTTTTTTATTAAATATTGTCCATTCATTTTTAAATCAATAGCTAAGATTAATTCTTTAATTATGATTAAATAAATTAAAAAGAAAATAAATATATCGTTTGCATTTAATTTTTGAATGTCAAACATTATAAATAATTATTGTACTTTAATATTTATATATGATATAATATTAAAATATAATTTTTTAATTTTATTTTATTTTATATTGTATAAAATAATATATATATCTCTCTCTTATTTTCACTTTTAACAAATAATATATATTAATGTGATTAATATAAAATATGCTAGATATTTTCTATTCACTAATTGAATTAATGGAAATGAAATGGATTTTAGAATCTATGAGTGAGAGAATGATACTTGTAATTTATTGAGTTATTTTGAACAAAATGATTGGAAGAAAAGGCTTATACGTGGGTTGGGTTTTTAAATTGGTTTTCAATTGGAAATTAAAAAACCCTAACTAGTATTCTTCTTCTTCTTCTCCTCTTTGCCAAGAAAGCCATTGTTGAATGATGAAGGATTTTATTTTGAACAAAATCCATAAAGAAGAAAAAAAAAGAAAGAGAAGAATAGAGAAAAAAATGAAGAAAATGAAATGGATGAAAGAGTTTCATATATTTTATTCTCTTCAAAAGAACAAGTAGAAGTTTTCTAAGAGTAAAAAAATTTGTTCTAAGTTTCTAAATACGAATTCGGATAACTAGAACTCATCGTAATCAGTTTGGTGTATGTGACATGCCTAGAAGCTGACTGGAATTGCAAGAGCTTGTTCCGAATATCAATATCTAAAGTATGTGTACTTTATTTATGTTAATATTTTGTTTAAAAGGTTTAAATTTTAAAACATGTATATGTATATGTCTATAGTTCTTTAAAAGTCTTTTCACACTATCCAGTCTTTTCACACTGTCCATATGACGGTTGTAGCTCTCTCTCCTAATGCCACCTATCACTAAACCTTTTATATCACTTTAGTTTATTGAAACTTCCTAAGCCACCCATATAAATAATATAATTTTCACTTATACATAAATAAAGTTATGTTAATGCAAATTTTGTTATTATTTATGATATTTTATAAATAAAAAAATAGCTGCATATTCTTAATTAATATACCCCTAAAAACTATGCTATCCATTTTCATTTTAAATTAAATTCGTTAATTTATATGGGTTCATCGAGTTATTTAATATAAATTGATAAGTTCTATTTTTATTTATAAAAATAAAAAAGTAACAACCCACATGTTATTACCCCGTAATTGTATATGAAGTAACATAGATGAAATAATTACAAAAAAGGGGAATTTTTTAAATAATTAATTATAAAGCATCACGTTAATGATCAATTATAGTTATAAATTTAAAGGCATTTAGCATTTTTGGGTTAGTATTTTTCATTCTTTTGAAGTATTATTATTATTATTATCATTAACAATAATGTCACATAATTTTATAACATAATTTTTTTTTTGACTTTTAAAATATAGAATAGATGATAATAATATGACTGCCATTTTATTTTATATAGATAAATTTGATAAAATTTACAAATTTAATATAATTAATAATAATAATAAATAAAATGGAACAATAAAAGCAAACTATA
>JAXCLQ010000007.1:11037845-11051561 GCA_035584115.1 Cedrela odorata
TTTTTATTTAAATTTTAATATATTTTAAAAATATTTATGATAATATTTCTTAAAATACTAATTATTTTTATTCTAAATAGAATTAAATACTTTTTAAAATAGATAAATATAACTACAAAATTTTTTAAAATAAATTTAATAAATTATTATAAAAAGATTACTTTGACATAAAAAAATTTTAATAGTTAATTATATCATAAAATATCAAAAACTCTAAATTTAAATATGATATAATTATTAATTATATTATATTATTTATTTAATAATTACATAATCTTTATCTTAATTTAAGTATATAAATTTTATATTGTGGTGGTATTAAATTATCGGATTCTATGAAAAGATTGGAAAATAGGAAACGGCAACGTCCGTGGCGTGGAGTCAATAGATTAATATTTTTTTACCACAGATTTTGACTCGTCCTAAATTTATTTCTTCCGTTCTCTCCACTCGGTGACCCCCTCCTCTACCTTTTCTACTGGGGTCGCCTTTACTTCCTCAACGGCAGCGTCAATTTCTCAATTTCACCTTCACTTTTTCTATTTCAATTTCAATTTGCGTTATCGTAATCAATCATGTCGGAGATGGCGAACACAGATCCTGAAGGAATCGACGGAGTCCGCATGACCTGGAACGTTTGGCCTCGCACAAAAGTTGAAGCCTCCAAATGCGTGATCCCACTCGCCGCCTCTATTTACCCGATCCGTTCTCACCCTGACATCCTTACGCTTCCTTACGCGCCTTTACGTTGCAAGACCTGCTCCGCCGCTCTCAACGCCTTTGCCCGCGTCGATTTCACTGCCAAGATCTGGATCTGCCCCTTCTGTTACCAACGCAATCACTTTCCGCCTCATTATGCCGCTATTTCTGAAACTAATCTCCCTTGCGAACTCTACCCTCAGTATACCACCGTGCAGTACACGCTCCCTCAGAATATGCAGAATCCGAATAATCCTAATCCGGATCCCCAATTGTCTCCCGTCTTCGTGTTCGTGCTGGACACGTGTGTGATCGAGGAGGAATTGGGGTACTTGAGATCGGCGTTGAAGCGGGCAATCGGGTTGTTGCCAGATAATGCGATGGTGGGGTTGGTGACGTTTGGAACGCAAGCGCATGTGCATGAATTGGGGTTCTCGGATATGTCTAAAGTGTATGTTTTCAGGGGCAATAAAGAGATTTCTAAGGAACATGTTTTAGAGCAGTTAGGGCTTGGTTCTTCTGTAAGGAGAGCTGCCGGAGGCTATCAGAAAGCTTCCGTGCCTAGTGCATTTCCCAATTCCGGTGTCTCTCGCTTCTTGTTGCCAGCTTCTGAATGTGAATACACGCTCATTTCGGTCTGTTATTTTATTTTGAAATTTCATTAATGTTTTTACGTGCTTTGAATTGGGTATCACTTGTTCTGATTTTTTGTTTTGTTTATTCATTCTGGTCAAACATAGTTGTTGGATGAGTTGCAACCGGATCAGTGGCCCGTTCCATCACGGACTCGTCCATCGCGATGCACTGGCGTGGCACTGAGTGTTGCCTCGAGCTTGCTTGGAGCTTGTTTGCCTGGTACTGGGGCTAGAATTATTGCTTTGGTTGGTGGTCCATGTACGGAAGGACCGGGCACGGTAAATCATCTTTGTTTTTTTTTTTTTTTTTTGTTATTAGCATTGGTTTTCCTGGTTCATTGAGTCACAAGTAGCTGTCGCTGTGGTACAAATATTTATTTTAACTTCTTTGAAGCTAGTAATGCTCCAAAACTAAACTTTGGTGTAAAAGCAAATAAAGTAATAGTTGCGAGCTTCTTTTTATGATTGTTCAATCTTCAATCATAGCTTTGGCATCAGATAATTGCCTTTGTAGTACATTCGGAATTTCTCTCATAAGAATAGACTTAGTGCCAACTGTGATGTTACTTTCTTGTTTTGTAGGTTTTATCAATTTATTTCCACTAATGATAGTTTCCACCTGGCGGGTATCACATTAGTATTTTCATTGCTTCAATCTGTAATTGATGTTGAACACTCAAACTATTTGAAGACTTATATTTTTTTCTATTTACCATGGGTTAGCAATTTCGGATTCTTGCATTTTATCGTTACTGGAAATAATTTATGTTTTCTCCTTTGAATGGCCTCATTCTGGCTAGGCCAGATCTAGGTTATGGCGTTTATAATTACTGCATGAAAGTAATAAATAGTGAAATTTCTGTTTATTTAAATTACTAGGATTAAACAATATTGCGTGATTTCTCTGAGGCAGTATCCATTCTGCAAAGTTCTGGAAGGATTGAAATGTTACAGGTCTGTTTGGCATCCCTTTATTATTTTTCAAATCTGAAAATGAATTTAAAACTTTTTCATCGTTGGATCTCGAAAACTCAAAAATACAAAATGTTAAAGTGGAAAAATGGTAAAAGTGTATTTTGCTGATTTTAAAAAATGAAAGCAGTAAAAGACAAGATAATCTCTTCTCTCTCTTTTGCCAAACAACTTGCCTTGCAACCCCTATCTGCAGATACTCTTCTACTGCTATTAGCCCCATTATCAGATTTGATATTCCTTTTTCATTCAACTGAAATGATGCTGCCTCTACTTCGTTCCAATTTTTTATTTGTTGATTGTTGATTCTTTTGAGATCATATGCCATTACCATCTCTATATATTCCTTTCCTATAACTATGCTGTTATAATTTGTAATATCATTGGAATTGCTATCAGTTGCTCTAATTTTTCTTAAAATAAAATCCTGGCAATCATAAAGTTGCTAATTTTATTAGACTTTTGCAGATTGTATCAAAAGATTTATCAGAACCTGTGCGTTCACATAAAGACCTTGACAAGGATGCTGCTCCATTTTTCAAGAAAGCAGTCAAATTTTATGAAAATCTTGCAAAGCAGTTGGTCAGTCAAGGGCATGTCTTGGACCTTTTTGCTTCTGCGCTTGATCAGGTATGTATTTATCGGTCTTTATATTCTTTGCATCCTATCTTATTGGGTGATTCATAAATTTAACATTTAAGTAATTGGATTATTGGTTTGTGTTTCTAATTACTTGCACTGTTACATTTGAGTTTTCCTTTTTTGAATTAGCAGTATAACTTACATAAATATTTATGATATTGTAATATGACTCACTTCCTTTTGGTAGTAACTGTATCATCTGTTAGCAACTGTCCATGATTGACTGGTGTCAGCATAACCTATCATCTGCTCAGTCATGTAGATGAAGCAAAGATGAGCTCAAGCAGATTATTAATCATCTGCCTTTGTGAGAAATTCTGAATTGCTTTAAACTTCTTAAAGAAGCTATCTGAGATCAAAGAGTAGGCGTTACCAGTGGAGCAGGATTTCGTCACTTACTGGCTTCACAAAAATTTGTAGTAGGTTTCTAAGATGTATCTGTGAAAATGGTTACACTAGGAATATTACATATTTGAAAAAGTTAAGGAGAATAATGTTTGGGCAATTTTATTTTATTGATTCCCATTATTTAAAGTTATGAGATCCTTCTTTCTGTTAATATATCTCTGGTTCTTTTCTATTTCTAGTACTTAAAGAGGTTTGCTGCATGCTTAGTTCAGTGAGGGCTTAGTTCAGTGAGGGTTGTGATGAGGGACCTCTGTGTATCCTTTTTGAAGCTGTTGCTTTGATCGTCAGTATTAGTTGATGTCAGTTGTTTACCTGCTAGCTGCAGTTGCAAGATGTTTATGTCGTCATTGTTGGATTACAAGAAGTACCATGATTTGTTATCATTATTATCATTATGGGGGAATTTTCTTTTCAAGCTTGATCAATAATTAGTCTTGATTGGTTACCACATTTTTTCACAACTATACGAAGCTGTCCTTTTCTCTTGTGTGCTCATTTGTTGCATTAACTTCTTGTATGTTTATGGATAGACTAGAAATGTTTTTTTGGGTGCTATGCTTTTTTTTATTCTAATTATTATTTCCTTGAATTCCTACTTGATGAGTAATAAATAATTATTCTGTAAAGAATGCTAACAGTTTAATCGGTAATCACAGCTTAGTTTTTTTTTTTTGCATTGATGAATTTACTCAATTATGTTGTGACTTGTGCACACTGTAATCTTTTAGGTCGGAGTAGCTGAAATGAAAGTTGCAGTTGAAAAAACCGGTGGCCTTGTTGTTCTAGCAGAAAGTTTTGGTCATTCTGTATTTAAAGACTCTTTCAAGCGTGTATTTGAAAATGGAGAACAGTCTCTTGACCTCTGTTTTAAGTAAGTTCTTTTTGGAATATTGACGTTTCTTGTGTTTTATTTATTTATTGTTAATTTGTTCTGTTTGCTTATGAATTATTGTAAAATTGCATTTTGACATTTAGTTTTACTTTATTTTAACGAGACTTGCATACTTTGTGAACTTTTGCTTGCTATAGTGTGACTTAAGGTAGGTGGCAAGAACATCTTTTAGTATACAATTCACTCGTGAGGAAACAATGTTCTGCTTTAGTTTTTCTTAATAGGAAACATGGATAAGGTTATTGAGAGTAGAAAGAGGAATAGTAGAGTGATAAGTACTGAATTCTTTATTGAAGGACAATAAATCTAAGGATACTTTAGCGGCTGGCTTAGGTTTCCAAGAGGGGTAATGGCTGAGAAGAAGCATCCTGAATTGCTCTTGTTTAATTATATTCATAGACAGATGCTGGTGGTGGCTGGGCTACAGTCCAGCCAAGTTTGGAAAAAAAAAAAAATCATATGAAAAATATTATTTTGGAATCCTATCTATATTTCTAATAATGAATGAATGTCCTTACAGCATACCAAGTTTGGAAAAAAAAAAATTCATATGAAAATTATAATTGTAATCCTATCTATATTAATGAATGAATGTCCTTACAACATACAAAACTCGAATTGCAATAGCAGGATAATTAGTTGCAACTCATTCCACTGAAATTTTAATCTTATGAATCGATTCATTACTTGCTTAGTATCTCACATTTGTTAAATTATTAAGAAAAACATATATTAATATCATATTTACACAACTCAATTCTCTCCACACCTCTTTCTTTCTCTACAAATTCTTAAATTAATAATGAATTTTCAATACCTTTCGCTTCTATACATTTACGCTTATGTATGTTTCATGTTGGATCTACTATAATATCTTTCATTTTGTGTAGAGTGAGTTTTTTCTTATTTTAATTTTTGTAATTTAATGTATCTATTATGGTTTGGTTTATTTGTATGATATAATTGTATTCTTGTTCATCCTTCTGAATCCACTTAATTGTGTAATAAATTATAACCTTTTGTATGTGTGTTTTTATAAACATTTGTGCATTCTTTTATCTCTTTTTTTTGGAATTTTTTATTTTAAGAGAAAAGATTCATTATTCCTATAACAATGCATTTCTTTTTTATTAATTATATTTGGTTGTATCATCAAGGTTGTCTTTAAAAAAAAATTATTGGATTTTTTAAAAAATAAAATAAAATTCAACCCAGCCTATAACCGTTTGTGTGTGTGTGTTTTTTTCAAACATTTGTGCATCCTTTTCTCTTTTATTTTGAAATTTTTTATTTTAAGAAAGGATTCAGTACTTGAACAATGCATTTCTTTTTTATTAATTATACTTGGTTGTATCATCAAGGTTGTCTTTGTAAGCAGTAATCATCTAGAATCTTGGCATTTCTCTGTAGGCAGTTTTGATTTTGGAAAATGTAGCAAATACAAGCTTTGCTTATATGAGATGTGTGAATATTACGAAACATTTGATTGCTAATTCATTGATTCTGTGATCGCTCTTCAGCTAATTCATTGATTCTGTGATCGCTCTTCAGCTAATTCATTGATTCTGTGATCGCTGTTCAGCTAATTTAATTGCCTAGAAATTGCTTTAAACTTCTCTGCAATGAACTATGAATGTTGCTTGAGGTTGCTACTTGTGTTTGCTTTTCTCTCGGCTTTAGCCATGGGGTCTCTTTTTGTGTTTGCTTGACTTCTAGTATCTATATATACTATTCATACTATGTGGTTACATGCTTAGCCCAACAAAAATGTCCTTTATTTCATTTGTTTATATACTGTCAATATTCTCAATAAATTCTTATAGGACTTATTCTTTGTTCCGTTTCCAGTGGCACACTTGAGATTATTTGTTCAAAGGACATCAAAATTCAGGGTGTTATTGGACCTTGCACATCTTTGGAGAAGGTCAGGCTGCATTCAAACATTATTTCTTTAATGTGACAATTCATCCAACTCTTTATCCCTGTCCACGTCTTAGGGCTGAGTTGAACTTGTGCATGAGTTTTTACGCTGATTATTGCAATTCTTGCAGAAAGGACCTAGTGTTGCTGACACTGTTGTGGGAGAGGGGAATACTACTGCTTGGAAAATGTGCGGCCTTGATAAGAGCACTTGCTTGACGGTATTTTTTGATCTTTCATCTAGTGAGAGATCAAATACTCCAGGGACTATAAATCCACAGTTGTATTTACAATTTCTTACAAGGTATGATGGACGGTCTTATTACTAGTTTTATTTTTTCATCTAATGTTAACTCACCTATTATTGAATTCATTTGTGAGTTATCGTAATTTGGTACCTTATTGCAGTTACCAAAACCCTGAGGGTAAATCAATGCTCCGAGTTACAACTATAACTAGACAATGGGTAGATAGCGCAGTTAGCTCTGAGGTTAGTTCCTTTTTTTAATATATTTTTAATATGATTTGGGCCAGTTGTTTGTAATTATCTGTTAATAACTGCGCATTTATTTCAATATTCGCTGATTGACAAAGCTTAATTTTTTTGTTTGTGCTTTTCCTTCTTTTAGATTCATTGATGCTTTATTTCGTCTGCTTAGATCTGGTGTCTCATTTAATATATACATATATATATGCATGCCATTTTTGGAAGCTTCATTATCTATAATTTGCTTCTCCACAGTTTGCAGACATTTTATTTGCCTTTTAGACTAAATTGGGTGTTTACTTCTTTTTATTCAGCTATATATGGAAGTTATCTTGCGACTCATCTTGTGTGTGTAACTTTTATGGTAACTAACAATTAATAAAGGACCTAAACTGAGAGTTGTAACAAACTGAGTGTGGACAAAGACATTGTGCTCATCGGTCCAGTTTAATGTTTAAGGATTTTTTGAGAAATTCTAAACCAAGTGTTCATACTGAAGGGGAAGAATTATTTTTGCAGGAACTGGTACAAGGTTTTGATCAAGAGACTGCTGCTGTGGTAATAGCAAGGTTAACATCCTTGAAAATGGAGATGGAGGTATTTATTCAAGGTTCTCTTTTGGCTGTTCATTTAATTTTATTTAAATGTGTTTTTAGTTCCCTTTTCCCACTTTCTAGCTTTTGCATATGACAGTGACCAGCATCATGGGTCATATTTTCATTTTTAGGAGTGAACTCTCATCTATAATTGGGATTTATTATTATGATGGTAACTACATAACAGAAGACCCTTGGATTCAACCAAGAGGTCAAAGATTCAAAATGCCTTGGAGCCACCTACCTAGAGATTATATCCTATGCCTTTTTTGGCTACCAAGTTTCTAGGGCCTGGCATTAGTCCCTGGTTTAGAACACAGTGTACATCAAAAGGCAGAGGAATTTCTGGGTATTAAAAAGGAAAAAAACAATGACATGCATCATCATTTTTTGTGCATACGAGCACAAAAATGGTCAATTAAGCTATTTGGAGCTTGAAGTTTCACTGGTGAATTTTTTTTATATAATAAAATATTAATCTTAATTTGACCTTATGCAATTTTATCAAACTCTTCATTTTAATTGCATTTAGTAATAAATGAAAAACGTAACCTGTTTCTCGTCTAATATAGTCACTGGTCTTGATCTTTCTCTTTTTTGGCTAAGAAACAAAGATGTAATAAAATCAAAAAGATGTACAAAGGGGACAAGATGTCCAAACAAAAAGGGGACAAACTGTCTAAGAGTCCCAGAGGGGAACAAAGACTATGCAGAGTATAGCTTAATTCAAGAGTTTAAACTCAAAAGGCCTTACAAAAACTATAAAAACACCAAAACTCTCTTTAATCTTAACTTACCCTTTACCCTAACTAGGTTGTCTTCCTTATCATGGAGTTTGTTTTGAGCAGGAGGGGTTTGACGCCACTCGGTGGTTGGATAGGTCACTCATTCGTCTGTGTACCAAATTTGGTGACTATCGTAAGGATGATCCAGCGTCCTTCACATTAAACCCAAGTTTTTCATTGTTCCCTCAATTTATGTTCAATCTGCGGCGATCACAATTTGTACAGGTAATTTGGTTTGCAACATTTTTCTTGTTGCTACTTCTCTTTTATAGTTAGTTTATCTTATGTAAACATGCATGCCTAATATGCTCCTCTTTCTCCCTCTTTCTTTTGGAACAGGTTTTTAATAACAGTCCAGATGAGACTGCATATTTTCGCATGTTGTTAAACCGGGAAAATATTACCAACGCTGCTGTCATGATTCAACCATCGCTAATATCATATTCATTCAATTCGCTGCCCCAACCAGCATTGTTGGATGTGGCTTCCATTGCAGCTGACCGCATCCTCTTGCTGGATTCATATTTCAGTGTTGTCATTTTCCATGGAATGACAATAGCACAATGGCGTAACCTGGGTTACCAAAATCAACCTGAACACCAGGTATGTACTCATCTCCATACTACCTTGACCTTGGCCTTGGCCTTGGCCTTGGCTTGAGACGAATGATGCATCATATAAAAGCGTTGGCTACATACTTCTTATAAGTGGTGCAGGCCACATGCAGAGCTTGTTACTATAATATGAGAAAACTTTTATCTTGCTTGGATGCACTTGGATGCACTAGCTCTAGAGGGATTGATATTGAGAACACCCTTTTTTTTTTTTTTCGGTTTTTTTAAGTTTCACACTCCTTAGTCCCATTCCACCGTACACACAAATGCAGATTAAATAAATTAGCACTCCGAGGTGGGTGTGAAGGGGAATCAATCCCTTGACTTCTTGCTTCCATGGCAAGAGGCCAAACCAACTAGGCTATCCCCTTGGGGACATATTGAGAACACTTGAACAAAATTCCTTTGACTAGATAATTTTTTCTTTTGGTTTTCACATCAAACATCTCTTCAGCATACCATTCTTCTTCTCTTTGCCTTTCAGATCAGCGTTTGCAAATCGTTTAATACAATTTACAAGCAATGCCACCTCTGTTCTTATTTTCTTGGGGAATGTCCTGACTGAGTTCCAACCTTCTTGCAATTCTGTTAGAATATTATTCATATTAACTCATTTTTGTTTCTTGTGATATAATTTTGGAATGCAAGGTCCTTTGGCTGGAGTACTTTGTGTTATGAAGATGAAATTTTGTTTGCATGTATCTATACTGCCTCTGCAGTTTTGCAGACTAGCTTTATTATTATTATTATTTTGTGATGCTTGATTGCCACTAATATCAGAAGCGAATGTCAAATACTTTACAAATCCTGTGTGAGCTTGAAAAGGTTGAGGAACTCCTTGAGTTGTATTGGCTTGATATATCTTTCAAGTTACTTTGGCCAAGTTGATTTAAAATTTCTAATATATATATCGTTGTTCTGGTACTTTCTTAAGTCTTCTTATGGTTGACGAATTGCAGCCATTCTTGATCTCTAACCATATCCCAAATGAAGCATTTTTGTTATTATTGTTTGATTCAGCCATCACCATGAGCTTTGTCATCTGATATTTTGCTGAGAAAATACCAAGCTTTTACCAGAGTGCAAAATGAAGGAATATTTAGATATTATTGACTTCGAATAACTTTGTATTAGAATCAAATTGATAATTTGACAATTTTGAATCTATTTGCTTTTCTTTCTCCTTAAATAAATGAAGACTTTGGCCCGAGTCTCCTTAAGCTCATAATATTAATAGATGTATTTTGCGGTTGAAAGGGATTTTCAACCCTCATATCAATTAAGGTCAATTGATGGTATCCTGTATGCTTGGTCACAGGCTGGATTTGATTTGGAATTACATAAAAGTATAACTATCTGATTTTCAGCCACAATACAGTAATGGTTGTTACTGAAATAAAGATCATTACAGCCACTTGTACTAAAAAGGCAATGTGGACTTTGATATGGTGGAAATTTTAATGTTTGACGAAAATATTGTTTACTCTTTTTATCCAGGGATTCTCATTGCCAGATCGAACTTTGATTAGTTGGAGACTTTTATTGGACTTCTGTTGAGATTTCAAATGATCATTGGTGGGCTGGCACTATCTTTATAACTTGTATTAACCTTTTTTAATCTTGTGTTATTTCACAGGCATTTGCACAGCTTTTGCAAGCACCTCATGATGATGGTCAACTAATTGTTCAGGATCGTTTTCCTGTTCCTAGATTGGTGGTTTGCGATCAGCATGGATCCCAGGTCTTTATATTTTTTTCACCTTAGCTTTTGATGCCTCGTAGAAAGAACTGAAGCTTTTTTTTTTCGATAAAGGAAAAAAATGTTCTTTCTTAAAGCTACGATAAAACGTCATTCATTGATAATTTAAATTTAGAGGTTTTATCATATATCTCCTCTGAGATTTGTGGTAATTTCATTCTATGACGAGTTTTGTGGAATTTCACACTTGTCTCACCTCTGCATTGCTTTGACCGTAAAATATCCTTAATTTGTTTATTATTTACAAGTAAAATCATAATTTATTCATTATTCTTTAGTTTTTAAAATTTGTTAGGTATACTTTCTAAAACAAACAAAATAATATTTTATTAAAAAATCCTAGTCATATATATATATATATATATATACAAATTAATTTAGAATTACTTATTACTCCATATAAGATTCTTAATCTATAATAAAAAATAACTTTATTATATAAATATTTGAATGGTGTTAATTAATTAATAATAATAATAATTATTATTATTATTATATTAAAATATTATAATTTTTATTATTTAGAGCATTTTTATACTAAAATAATTTTATTGTAAGATTTTAAAATTTTAAAATTTTAATATAAATTATTTTTTAAATAATATGATAATATATTAATGATATTTATTTTAAGTTAATTAAAATTTTATATTATCAAAAATTTAGAATATATATTAGTACCTAATATAAATAAATTAAACAAACTCTAAAAATTAAATAAGGATGAGTAATTTAGAGTTTTACTTATAAAGAATAAATAAATTAAGAGTATATTTGTTTTTTAATTAGTCAACTTATGATCAAAGCAATGTAGAGAGGAGGTAAGTGTATATTTTCACAAAACTTGCTACAAAGTGAAATTACTACAAATCTCAGGGGAGATATCTGATAAAACCCTTTTCAAAATATATATGTGCAAAATTGTAATTAGATTTTTTATAAAGCTATCTGTGTCACCATTGTGATAATGGGAGTTTCAGAATGTTACCATAAAACATGTACTTGGGAGAGTCAATCATTGTAATAAGAGTAAGTAATAGTACCTCATTAAAGAATGTGGAAGCCTTGGTAGCACATACAAAAACAAAGTAGCTGATTGGTATTTTGATTGGTGCATTATCTTAAAAATAGATAAAAGGATTTGGCGCTTTAATTAATTCTTTGCAAGGGTTTAGGTAACAAAAACTGCTTCCTGACATTATAAATTTAATGGGTTTTTAACGCTCATTGGTCGTCAATTTAACTACCTCATGTTTGCCTAAACTATACTTATTTGACCAGTGACTTTCTTCCTTGTAGAACATGTCTCACTTCTGAACAAGCTTGATGAAGTTTAGATACAGTGTGCAACAATCTTATACAGCTATGGAATGGCCTAAATACTAGCTACACAAATGAATCTTTCTAGTTTATGTACATTCTCCAAAAACAATAATATGATGGTCTGCCCTTCTCGTTTAGATATTTTACCCTCATTGACATGGCAAATGATTTAGAGTGTGTTTGTGTAGATTGCCAAAAGCTCATCTTTAGTATTGGTACAGTGCTGGAATTTCTGGTGTTTTGCAGTTCTTCATCTACATCAATATTTTGTGTCAAACCTTCTTTTTTTTTTTTTTTAATGTGCAGTGACTTTAAATTCTATATGTTTAATTATATGTTTGAAATTGCGGACCCTTTAATTGAACTGGTATCCTGGAAATTTTATGAACTTTTGTCCTATAAAATTTATTGTGGTTTTATTGTTTAATGACATGTTGAGTAGGCAAGGTTCTTATTGGCAAAGTTGAACCCGTCAGCTACATACAACAACACGAATGAGATTGCTGCTGGGTCGGACATAATCTTTACAGATGATGTGAGCCTCCAAGTGTTCATTGAGCATCTTCAAAGGCTGGCTGTGCAATCTTGAGAGCAGAAAAGTAGTTAATGGGTGGTTTTGGGTATGGGGAATTCCCTAGTATGAGTTCTGTATACCCTCTTTTATCCTGATGTTACGTACATTCATTTGTTTTCCTTTCTTTCCATTATTCGGATAGAGAGATTAGACCCCACATATAATTTGAAAAATAAGCATAGCAGATATCATTCTTTGAGGGATTGACGGGAGGTTTTTGCTTCCCTGAAAGAATAAGAAGGTTCACAAAAAGTTAAGTCAAGTGGAAAGAAAGGGAATTGCAATTTAGAGACATCTCTACTTGCTTCGGCAGTGAGTGGTTAATTAGGAAAGATATTTTGACAGATTTTGGTTTTATGTATCCAGCCAGGTCAGAGATGTGTTTTGTGTAATCTGATTTTTTTTTTTTGTTTTTGCCCTTTTTTCTAGTTAAAGTTGTATACTCAAATGGGGTTAATGATCCTACTAGGTTAAGAAGATGTTCAGTGAGGCAAGTTGTTTTGTTTCAGACTCTTTATCATAGTTTTTAAAATTTTTTTGCGCATTTTAGTTACTTTATATACCAAATTATAATTCATGTTCAAAACCATTTTTTTTTTCTGTATTTTGTTTTGATGGAAGGAAGAATGGGTGTTAGTTGAACTGACTTTATTATATCTGGTTTATATTACGATAGTGTGTGTGCTTTTTACTCTTTATTTTTCTGTCTTTTGCGATGATCTTCAACACCAAACTTTTCTATACCCTAACAATCAAAATCTCAAACAACCACAAACGAAAGCCTGGCAACGAAAGGAAGGTTGTTTATATTTAGGATACATGTGGCAGTATTAATTAACACTATATGAGTGTTAAATGAAGAAATAAGTACTTGTTTGTGTTTGATAATTTGTTATAAAAGTATTTATCAAATTTAATTAAGCATTAGAGGCAGTTATGGAATTAGTGCATAATTACATGTTAATCAAAATAACATTTAGAATACTTTGTAACACTTACTATTTTAATAAAGTTATCTGAATAAATTTTTCGAAAGGCACAAATTCATACGTACTTTCAGTATAGGCACTCAGTCTCTAATGTTGATCCCCCTTTCCTTTAACCATCGTCTTCAGTAGCTATAATAGCACGAAATTATGATTAGTTTCCCAAGTAATTATATTTGATTTTTCTGTTTGGCATAATTTTTCAACTAGAGTTTTTAGAGTAGATTCTGTCTAAGTAGATTTTCTAGTATAAATTATGTAATCAACTTAATGGACATTTTGTTTTTGAAATTATGTTGTGTATTCAAAGAAATAATTTTTTTAAAAAAATAAAAATAAGAGTATTTCAGACAATTTAATTTTTTAAAAAAGTACAAAAATTTTTACTTTCAAAAATTTAAAATTTGAGCTTCTTACGAGAGAA
>JAXCLQ010000007.1:11051661-11064327 GCA_035584115.1 Cedrela odorata
CAGACAATTTAATTTTTTAAAAAAGTACAAAAATTTTTACTTTCAAAAATTTAAAATTTGAGCTTCTTACGAGAGAACTAAACTTTTTGTTGACACTAAATAAAAAAAAAAATTGAAAGACATTAAAAAGGCTCTTTTAAATCGTAAAAAAGTCATAAGTATTAAATTGATGAAATTTTAAGTCTCGCATTTTCAAATCTTAACATTAAAGAACAACAACAATACAGAAAGTATTATGACATATTCAATCTAGTAGAGTCTCCATAAATATTTAAAAACTAAAAATGTTAATAGTTATATAAAGAAAAAATATATATATCATAATCTTCGAGAATATAATGTTCGACTGATATTGATTTTAACGGATATCATTAATTCTCTTTAAGTTTGCTCTTATTGACACTTTCAATTTATCCATTACACCTAAAATACGTTACATCTCTTTTTAATTCTAAAATACATATTTTTAGACTAATGATGTGTGTCAAAGTATATTTTAAAACTAATAATGTGTGTCGTAAATTTGTATTTTAAAATTTTTATCATATATGATGTGATATTTATAAAATGAATGATATATTTTTATAATTTTTAAAATTATTTATTACATTATTTTTATCACTCACTTGATGAATGTCATATCGTTTGGAATAAAAGTTTAAAACATATAGTATTATATATATATATATATATATATCTTTTTATGTTAAATTATATACACTAAAATAAAATTTAACTAAAAAGAATTATTATTATTATTATTATACTCTTACAAACTACAAAGAATCAAAAGCTAATTTAAAAACATGAAAGCAATAGTTTTGGAGCGTAAAAATATTTTTGTTTTATAGCGCTTTTTTTCTTTTTTACACTTTTAAGAAAATATATTTATTGTTTGATTATCAATTATATATTTTTTCTAAATATTTTTAGTGCTATATTATTTGTTTGATGATGATGAGCTTAATTTAAACAAGTATCTATAAATAGTAATATTCAAAATATATAAACAAGTATCTATAAATAATTAAAAAAAAAAAATGTGCAATTAAAAACCTAAGTTTTAATAAAAGATATATATTCAAAGTGAGCTTCTAAAATTAATAATATTTTTATACTTAACTTTTTATGAAAATAAATATTTTAAATAAAATAAATAATTATTAAATATATTAATATTTTTGTTCTATAAATATCTATATATATATATATATAAAGAATTAATATTGTTATCATGACTGTTGTTAAAAAAAAAGTGTAGTAAATAATCTTCTTAAGCAAACAACTCAAACTTTAAATCTTTAATAATCTGAATAATAATAATAAAAATATATGAAATTAATAGAAGAAAAACACTAATTCATGTATTTTCTTTTTAAAGCACTTCTCTCTACTACTATATTTATTTTATTGGATTTTACAATTCAACCCCCAAACACTTATATGAATATTTACAAAATATAAAAAATAAAAAATATTTATTATATTAATAAATACCACCAAATGATGTTATGATATATCTATAATATATTTTCAATATTATTTTTTATCATACTATTTATAATAAAAAAATCTAGTAAATATGACCATTTATTTATAAATTTATTAAAAACAACGAGAGTATTGAAAATTTTTAATGAGAAATATAACTTTTTTAATAAAATAAAATAAAATAAAATAATAAAAATTAAGAATAATATTAAGTATACAAATTTTTTCGTACAAACTTATGTATAAAGTCATATTATTATCACGTCTTTTATATAATTTATTTTTATTTAATATATATATATATATAATAATGATATAAAATTATTGTATCAGTTAAGAGTTTGTATGTGTTGGTAAAAATTAATCTAACATTTAAAATAGTAAAAAAAAAAAAAAAAAGTAAAATTTATTAATTTTAAAATTTTAAAATTTTGAAAAATTATATAATAATTTACAAACAATTATTTTATAGAAATTACAATAATCCGATCCTAATCCATTTTGGGGGTAGCGTAGGCCTCCATGCAATCCGTTAAACTAACCCCGCTTCCCTTACAAACCCCGCCAAAATTCAAATTGAATATCGAGTGACAGTGACAGTCATCTCTTTTCTCCCTCACCGTCTGATAACGAAACACAAAAATGTATTCGTACCAATCACGAGAAGCCGAAGACCTGCAATCTTCGTGTTCACAAGGCCACAGATCAACGCTCTCTCTCCAAACTCAACAAGGCGGTGGCGCTTCTATCTGTCTTCTCTGTCTCTCAAATCTCATCACAACTCCACGCGCCTCAACAATCCATGTCTCCTACGCACTCTCCCAGCTCTCCTTCGCACTCTCTCTCCGTCCTCTCTTATCGTCCCACGCTCACTTCCTCGTCTCTCCTCTCGTCTCTGCTCTCTCCTCCTTAGACGATCCGCCTATTGCGTCACAACTTATTGATTTAATTACCGCTCTCTCTGCCTCCGCCGATGCCGAAATTTTCGCCGAGTTTGTCTCGCGCGTTTCGTATCAACTCTCCTCCGGCGCTTTGGCATGGAGCCGGAGGCAGCTGTATATGGTAGGTATCTGGTGTGATTGTTGCTACTTATGTATATCTATTGTTGGTTCTCGATTGTGTGTTTGGTTTCCGAGATAATGGAGGAAAATGAGAGAATATGAATTTTCTTGCTCTACTAAAAGAAATTCAAAACGAAATTTAAATGTTGAAGTTTTAGTTTTATTGTGAGTAACATTCTGAGAAGAAATTGAAAAATGGAATCCAATAGACTTTGGTGGAGTGGAGATTCAGGTTCTACCAGTAAAATTGAAGTCCGGAAGTTTCGGTTCCAAATTGAGGTAAAAGAGGAAGTCGGAATTCTTTTGTTTTGAAAATTTAATTTAATTCGTAAATTAAGTTATCTAGTTCATCTAACTTAATTGATTCTATTAGACTGGAGGTTTTAGATCATGTGGTCGTTACCGTTTGATAAGCTTATGCTTCTTTAGAATTTTCGTCGTTTGTTATCTGAATGGGGCACTTTTTTTGTGTAATGCTGTAAAAGAATGGAGAAATATGAGAATTGAAGGTCTGGTTTTGTTTGCTCTGCTCTGCTAGTATGTTCAGTGAAAATATGAACAAGGAACTTGGTCTAGTTAACTGTTCTTTTGAGAACTTTTCAAAATATAATGGCAGAATAAAGAAAATGCAGCATATCTATTGGTTTTAGATTGTGAAATTAGTATCATACATATGCAAATTCAAATTCCTTGGAGTTACTTTATATGAAGCATCATAAATGTATGTACACAATAATGGGTCCTCCTGAAATTTGGCAGCAAAAACTCTCCATTTGATGTTTTTTTCCGTGTGATGATTTTTGTAAATTCAATTTTTGAACTGCTATTGGGTCTTCGATAGGATACTCCAGTGCAAAATGTGAACGAGCTGTTTAGGGGAGATAATTCTGTCAGTAGCTCTTTTTCTTTATTCAAACCAGTATATCTACCTCTTCTTCCTGCAAATTCTCAGTGATTTTCCAACTAAAATGGGGAAGGTTTGATTGGGACTGAGACTACCAAAGTTAGTGGTAAAAAGTACCAAATCCAGGCTAGGACAGTGAGAAAGCAAAGTCAGATGCTGCTTGATTGTGATGAATTATATTTTTACCTCCTTGCAGAATGTGTATGGGTAATTATTATAAAAGTTAAGCCTTATTTATCTGACATATTTGCACCTGTTGTTGAATCATTTATGCATTGTAATATCATGAATGACCTAAACTAAATGAAAGGCCAAACAAATAAAAAAAATGAATGCATCAAATTGACCTCAATATTTGTTATGTATGGTCAAAGTTTAGAAATATGCATTGAATTCCACATTTAGTGTCAGATTGCATATGAAGCAAATTTGCTTATTCCTCAATTTTCTTGTAGATTTCTCCAGTTTTATACCCATTTTTTTTTTGGTCTTTTTCCATGCAGCTTCACTGCTTTGGGGTTCTCTTAAACTGTCAAACAAGTAATCCCTTTGTCCACATTAAAGACAAACATGCCCTGGTATCTAATCTTGTTACAGGTCTTGAATTGCCAAGGTAAGAAAGAGAGCAACCTGGAAAGGGAAGATCTTCCATTGCCATGCATATGCTGTGTTATAAACTAGTGCTATTTGTTCCTCCAATTGCAGTGAGGAAATCCGTGGGGAGATCCTTTTTGTTCTGTATAAAGTATCTACTTTCCAATGTACATCTATGGATGATGATGGCACAGATGTTCTTTTTGCTTTCTGTCCTAAGCTCTTGCATCTTTCACTGGAGGCCTTGATGAAGACCCAAAAAGACGACGTCCGCTTGAACTGTGTAGGTCTGTCATGTTCTTTTAGTCATAGTTTTCTTCTCCTATTACAGTTTTATATGACCATCAGGTTATTCTTTTTCTGAGACCTTATTGAATGAGCACTGAGATTAAACTATCATTTTAGCTTGATGCCAACTGGGCAGCAACTCTATTAACATCACTTACACATTTTTGTAGTATGCATGTCTTGATTTCACTGGGAAGATAAAGCTTCTTGTAATTTCCTTTGGTCAATAGCTAACATTCCAAGTGCTAGAAATTGATGTAGGGTTGGTCTGTGAACAGGTGATTTTGAATAACCATTCAATGAGATCCTAATTTTATTTTGATTCTATCATAGGAGGTATATAGTAATCATTGTAATGTAGCGTTCATGAATTCGTCATCACCAGCATCATAGTTGCCTTCTCCCACTAAAAGGTTTTGGTTATATATGCCAGCACTTTTGACGATTCTTGCACAGAAAGGGTGTTTTGTACATGCATATACAACCGGCATAAGCAGCATGAGTTTTGATGAGACAGAAAACTTCATGGAAACAACAGACGATGGAACAGATCAGCCTTCTATTACTCTGTTGTTTGCCGAGGCCATCAAATGCCCATTGCTTTCATCAGACAGCCAAGTCCAAATAAGCACACTAAATTTGATATTCCATTATTTGTCAAGGGAAGGTGCTCCAGGCAAAGAGATTCAAGTTTTGGTGGAAGAAAACATTGCTGATTATGTATTTGAAATACTAAGATTGTCAGGTCTGTATAATTACTCTTGAAAAGCTTTCTATCTGACTATAGTTTGGGGCTGATCAACCTCTAAATATTTTGCACAGAATACAAGGATCCAACAGTCAACATTTGCCTTAAGGTGCTTAATCTTCTTTCGATGGCTGAGAAAGCCTTCAGACAAAGGCTGGTTGTTGGATTTACAACTTTGATTGCAGTACTGAATTATGTAGCTGAAATTCCTTTCCACCCTGGTCAAAGTCAGACACTGAAGCTCATATGGAACTGCATTTCTGATTTTCCTGGAATAGTATCAACTTCTCATGTTGAAGAATTAATTATTGTTTTGACAAGGATGCTTAAAAAACATACTGATGGAGAGATGAGCATGCTTCAAGAGACATTTGTAATAGCCTCCTCTATCTTTGTTGCTCTTTTGAAGTCGCCTTCGTTTCACAGGGCTGCAAATCTAGCGGCGTCAGTTCAAGAAGCGTCAAAACATGCTGTTTTAGCTTGTCTAAGTATATCTGAGAAAGATCCTAGTCAACTTTTGCATTCCTTGTACCTCCTTAAAGAGGCATACGCATACAGTTATGGGGAGCACTCCACTGACAAAACCACCAGCATGGAACTACAAAATTCAATTCTTGATGTATGTACATCACATTTATTACCTTGGTTTGTAATGGCCATTAGTGACATAAATGAGGAGATTGTTTTGGGGATCCTGGAAACTTTTCATTCTATACTACTTCAGGGTTCTGATATTCAAATCACTGAATTTGCAAATATCCTGGTTTCATCTTCTTGGATCAGTTTGTCATCTGGATGTCTGGGATTATTTCCTACAGAAAAGATAAAATGGAGAGTATATCTGATGCTCAGTTCACTTGTGGATGTTCTCTTGGGAAGTGATACTGGGCAACCCATTAGAGATGCTGCTTTACACATTCCATCTGATCCTGTTGATTTGCTTTTTTTACTTGGCCAAAAGAGCTCCCATAATTTCGAATTGTCTTCTTGTCAATCTGCAGTTTTGCTAATTTTACATACCGCTGTTTTATATGATGACAGGTAATTGAGCTCTCATTCCCATTGTTTCTTGTAGATTTACTTTATCGTCTGTTTTTCCCCATGTTCTTGAGATGTTCTTGTTCAGGCTTGCAGATGAGAAGTTGGTTTTAGCTTCATTGGAACAATATATTCTTGTCAATAGTAGTAATTTCCAGTGTGGTACAGCTGATTCATCGACTATGATGTGGTTGGTGAATCTTTATGGATTTTATAGGAGTCTTGCCAAAATGAACGATCAAATCCCCTACAGTCTGGAAGCCGAGAGGATACTGTTCTATCTAGTGAATGAAATTGAATGGGATTTGCCTTCGGCAATGATTCACTCATTATCTCTGAAATGGTTGTTCCAACAACAGAAAATCAGCAAGCAACTATCTTACCAAATCCTCAAATTCTGCAGAAACAATAGCTCAAATGTGACAGACGTTGTCCATGGGAGAAGTAGTGAGATTATAAATGAAAAAGTGATTGCAGAGTTAGTGGCAATGGGAGATAACTATGGAGCTTTGCTTTTGGTATGCTTATTTATACAGCTCATAGAGGAAGAAGGACAAGTACATGACATTATAGCAATAGTGAATTTCATGGTATCTGCCATTAACATCTTTCCCGCTGCTTCAGATCAATTGTGTTTGCATGGCATAGGGAAAGCAATCAGGGCTCTTTATAACAGTTCAAGCTATTCTTCTTCCTCAAATATATTCAAGGCCATCTCAATTTTAATGTTTAACATTTTACGCTCTGTTCATCCGGAAGTTCTTTCTGGTTCTGATGAGGGAGCCTGGCTTGGGGTAACTATGAAGGTGATTATCTTATCTCTAACTCTTTTGAGTTTGCTCATCAATCCAGGGAACTTAAAGAACCTTTTTGCTGCTTCTGTAGTTAATTGAGTACTTGATCTCCACAATTGCTTTGTATAGCTGGACTCAGGAAAGTCTACTGGTAATCAGCATTCTTTCCTTAATCTTGTACCATTCCACCAACAATGCACTTGTAGAAGCTTCAAAAGCCATAGTTCTAAATACATCGTTGGTCTCTACAATCAATAGCACCATTGATGCTGCTTGCTTGAAGGGACCAGCTTTGACTGATTATGATGAGGGAACAAGCACAGGAGATTGTCCAATATTTGTGCTGTTACTATCCTACTTCTCCATGAGAAGGTAAGTGCCTCAGTTGAATGCCTCCTCTATGATTCCAACTTCTAAAAACTAACTTCTTTGTTGCCTTAGTTTGCACAATATTTTACCAGGTGCTGTGGACTGGCAGAATTTTCTTGATCCATTTAACATGAAGCAATCTCTTTCGGTTATCAACATCCGCTGTCATGACTTGTGCAGGCTCATGTATTTTGGGTCTCCTTTAGTCAAGCTTGTCTCTTCATATTGCCTGTTAGAGTTGTTTACCAGATTATCAGACCAGGAAAATGGAGAACATGAGGAGCTGGAATGCTCAATGAGTTTCCTAATGTCCATAATGGCTGTGCTAGAAGGCCTTGTTTTCTATAGTGACATTAGAGTGGCTATGAACTGCGGGCTCTGCCTATCAATGATATTAGGGTGGGAAAAACTGGATTTACAAGAAAGTAGAATTTTTGCGAATAATTATTGGTGCAGGCTGATTGTAGAAGAGACAGCAATGTCTTTGATGGTTCCATGTTTAGCATCAAAATCTTTCTTTAATCATCACAAGCCTGCTGTATATGTTGCTGTTGCATTGCTAAAACATAACAAAATTCCTGGGTGGATAAGAACTGTGTTTGATGGTCCCTGCATATCTGGTATAGTTGGAAACCTTGTGGCTAGTAATCTAAGCACTGAAGTGGTACTTCTATTTCGAAAATTACTAGATTCTGGGTTCTTGAAGGCTGAGCAAATTGATAGTCTCAGTCATGTGCTCCAGGTAACAATTTTGGTTCTCTATCATGCGCTGTTGCTCTCTTAATCTACTAAACTCAAGGAGCTTCATATAGATTAAGATCTGAAATTGAAAGAGAATTCATTTTCATATATTATAAAGAACAAAATTTCTTATATCCTTGTCCTCTTGGTTTCATATGAGAATCTTTCCACTTTCTTGTCACCATGTCTTACTTGTAAGGCAATAATTTGAATGGTTTCATTTTCCAGGATATAAATGAAAAATAATGCTGTCCGATTTAACATTATGTTCACTTTGGTAATGCAGGCATGCAGGAAATACATGTGTACCAACAGTACTAAAGATGACCACATGGATGAGCATCCGGACAAGACGTTTGCCTCAATGGATGATTTGGGAGAAGTACGTGAGTATCTTATTCACTTAATGTCATCTCAGTCTTCCGAAGATAAGGCTCGTAGGGGATTACGAAATGGAGACAAAGGATTGTTAGAAGAAATAGAAATGTTTTTTTATGACATCAACAGTAGAGGATCATAGCTAAGAATATGATTTTAGTTCATATTATTTGCTCTTGTAATTCATGGTCTTCATGATTATTTGAGGCACTCTACCTGAGAAAGTAGAAGTCATGCAAGGCACTTACTTTTAAGAATCAAATCTCCAAATACTTTTAAGAATCAAATCTCAAAACTCGTACGTGGAGTCTACAGGTAGTAAAAAGACATAGTAGGTTTATGCACGTGTACGTGAGACATTTACATACATACATAAATATAGTTGTGTGAGTATGCATATATCTGCTTAAGTAATTAATGCACATACAAAAGTCAGAGCATTCGGATTGATAGTAAATCCACAATTAGTTATCCATTCCATTATAATCTTAAGCCGTCCGTTGCTATCAAGAAGTAATGGCAATTGGCTTCATTCAAAACCCTTGCGACAGCTGGTCTCTTGCGGGCAAATTTTGAATTGAAGGGGCTAGAGGGTATCTGTTAACTTTAATATTACACAATGGATAAGTATTCAACTTTATGTTGCCTCTTGAAACTCACGCATGTATGCACAAACAAATCTTATGATTAGTTTATTGTAAAATGTAAAAATATGTGAATTTTAGATGGACTCCGTATTTACTTGATCGATCAAAGAGCGTCTAGTCGTTTTGAAGTATCATCTTGCAGAGCATGAATCTTATTGGAGGCTGAAACAAAACATTCTCATGTAGTTGTTTAGGATTGAGAGCCTCAAATTTTTTATAAAATTTCTTACACTATTTATATATTATTAGGTTAATTTTATTTAAAAAGTTAATGTTATATTTTACACGTGTATTAATTATGATGTATTAATTATACATATAAGTGTAAAATATCAAAATGTGAGAGTTGTCGAGAACTTTTGCAAATACATAATAGAAATCAAAACTTCTCAACCATTGACTTGATTTTTACTTCTATACTTCATTTTAATTTCTCCAACCAGTAAAAAAAATGCACCCCGCCAACTTTTGAATGATTCAAGACTCTGCTTTTATAACACCAAAAGGTTAATGGGAAGTGCCAGCAGATTTCTTTTAATCTTTTACAGCATCATGGCACAAAAACAACTCAAATTCCATCAAGCAATTACAAATAATACACATCGAAACACATCATTCAGATGCATCCTGAGAGGACCTGCGAAGTTTAAGAGTCATTTGCAATCAAAGCCACCTTCGATTTTGCTTCATTACTAAATCAATGAGGTTCTGATATGTCCACCTCTTATTTTCTCTAGCAATCAGCCCAAGGGATGTATATACCTCTTCACAGTCACGAAGCCCTTCCCATATACGGTATGAACGGGAGCAATAGTGTTGATCTTTACTGATTCGTAAAGGTAGCCATTCCTTCTCCACATTTCTAGGCCCCAGTTCCATCGAACTCAATCCTACTTGCATCAAATAGTATTCCAACAGTGACTATATCTGATTTCACCCGTCCTATTGGCGGTTCAGAGAGCAAGACTCTCAAGCTCTTGAAATCTTTCATCTTCAAATAACCTAGAAAAATAATGTTTGCACTTGTACATTGCAAGGGATGTTTGCATCTTCCATCTCCTGCACAACAGAATCCATGCCTCTTCGACTCAAAAGACATGAATGAGAAAGGAGACACAGACACCAAACAAGCTTGGTCCTGTCAGTTCTCGAAGCATGATCGTCTCCCAAGTCATCTACTCTCGAATACATGTAGTCCTTAATATAAACCTCGGCCAATCTCCTAATCAGGTCCTCATTTAAAGGAGTTCTCGAGTTCAATAACCTTTAATAAAACTTCCCCATCTCGTCTAACACCCTAAACTTCATGTAAGCCTCGAGCATTACAACCAAACTAGAGGACTGGATTCTCATATTTTTGTTTTTCGAACACATGCTTTTTATACTCCATCCATTCTTTTGATCAAACCACCGCGTGCAAATTCTGGAACAACCAAATTACAAGTAACATGATCTGGAGAACATCCATCTAATTTCATCTTCTTCCAGCACATATCAATCTCGTCGTACATTTTATATTTCCCATAAGCTTGAATTAGACCATCATAGGTACTGGTTTCCGGAACCAAATTCATTTCCTTCATCTCATTTAGGAAAAACAAAGCATCAACTTCCCATGAATTATCAAATTGTAAATTTCTAAAGAAGGTTTAAGGCCATAAGCAGGGGTGGCGAACTTCAATTCGGATCGGTTTTGGTTGAAAATTCAAAGGTCTAAATAAAATATTAATGCAATGAAAAGATTCGATTCCTATACATAATTAATTATATTTCCGTTAAATCCAAAAAAAAAAAAAATTAATCTCAATTCTTACATCAAAATAATAATAAAATTAAAAAAATTAAAACAATAATTTAACATTGAAATTATCAAATTATAACAAAATAATTACAAAAAAATAATTTAACCAATCTAATATATCAATTAACATTTAACAAAAAAAAAAAAAAAAATTCAAAATACTCATGCAAAAGCAATATCAGTTTAATAATAATAAAATTTAAATTCATAAAATTTAGATAAATATCCAATAGAATACAATTCTTATACATAATTTGATTAAACATTATCCAAGATTGCTTGATTTTGTGACATCATTCTCACCATAAAAAATTTAAATTGTTCATAAATTAGCTTATGCAAATTTATTTAAATAATGAAAAAAATTAAATCAGGTAAAATCAGACTATATTAAAATCTTATATTAGTTTAGTTATGTTTAAAGTAATAAAAAAAATTAAAATTAAAATTTCAAAAATTAAATATAAAATTTTAAAAATCTATTGAATCGCTTCGGTTTGATGATTTGGACCATACTCAAACCATATCCTAATCCAATATTTATCGATTCAATTTAAAAAAAAAAAAAACTGAAATGGATCCCACACATTTTTAAACCCATCATCCAACACATTTTCAAACCGATGTAAACTATCGGTTCGATTTGGTTATGCCAACCCCTAGTCATTTCTTGAAGTGCACGTACAGCTTCTTCCATCAAACCCACTTCACCTAAAATCCCACAATCTTTTGAGAGTTGAATTAATTAATTCGTGATTTATCTATGTTCTTTCACATATCAAACACCTGTTCAAACATCCCAAGTTTCAGCTTTTGCAAGATATCACCAACTAATAAAAGAAAAGAAAATCGGGATTGCATATAACATAGCACCGGGAAATTTTGATTGGACCTTGAGCAATTTTTGAGGAAATTGATGACAGCCAAGAAGTGATGTTTGGTCCAAACCTTCATCCTGTTGAAGAATTTGCATAGGGCGCGAGTCATTGTTGTTAAGTCTCTGGATCAAATCATTGAGCATTTGGTGTTCATGGTAGCTCTCAACGAGAAGGGTAGTGTGTTTTGTTGAACTATCATCAAGTGATGGAGCTGATGAGAAAGAAGAATAAGTAATGGGTGGTTTTGTGATTAGTGTTTTGGAGAAGAAGACGTCGCTTTGGTTGCAGCTTTACTTTACAATTATATTAAATTATAATATGTAATTTTTTTGGTGTATATCGAGATTTTACGTAGATACTGAGTTGTTTTTTTTTATGAATTAGCTAAATTTTATTATAACTTACTTTGAAAGATTGTGGAAGAGTTCATTGTGTTATTGTTATTGTGATCGTGGTTTACTTTGTTACAAATATGAAATAATTTTGTTACAGAAACCATGGTATATCATGCACCCAAATTAGGTTATTGTATTTGTTTTATTAAAAATGTGCTACAATGTTAAAATTTTATTTTTGTATGCAAATCACTTTTTTTTTTTTTTTTGTATTGATTATGTTGATACGAAAAAAAAGAAAAATTCCTTATTTAATACTGAAAATCTCGACATTTTGTTATAGTGTAGATAAAATATCGAGAAATATAACAAAATTTAATTTCTTAAGGTTTTGTCAACATTTGATATATATTCTTGATAAAACATTAATAAATTTTGATGTTTTATTAAAATTTTGAAAAATACCGAGATTCTTGACCAATGTCAAGATTTCTTGACTTTTGTCGAGATTATTGAGAATGTCTTGGGTCTCCTTTAACGGCGGTGACAACAATCTCCTCTCGGGGTGGCATCTTGGGTCTTCTATCTCTGGCGGCAGC
>JAXCLQ010000007.1:11064427-11077579 GCA_035584115.1 Cedrela odorata
AAATAATCTAGGAGGGAAGCTTTTTATTATTATTATTATTATTTAAATATCCTTCAAAAATACATAAATCATGCATATATATAAATCTTTTTAATTTTTTTACACGAATATTCTGGTTGAGGTAAGAAATATCTCAAATAACCTGCGTGAAAGAAAAAAAACAAGTTTCTTTCTCTATTTTCTTTTTTGTCTACAATTTTAAATTAAATTTTACAATAAAATCAATCCTCATATTAATTAAGAAGTGCTTTTTACATTTCTAAAATTAAAACACAGGCGAAATAATAATAAAACATAACTTAAAAATTCACAATTTTTTTTATAAATTACAAATATGCATAATCATGTACTACAAGAAGTTGTGTATTATAAAAACGCATATTATAAACTAAAATATGATATTAAATGACTGACAACTTACATGAACAAACACAATATGATTGGATGCAATTATTCGATGTAGTACAATTTTTCTACAATTTAAAGCAAATGAGTCCACTAATCACAACTCGTTTGAGTTAGTTACTGCAAAATAACCTCTCACGCTCTATACACTTATTTTCAACTACAAAAGACATTTTCCAACATCATATAAGGCTATTAAGTCGTGGCATGAACAAATAAATATTGTATGAAGCATACCTCGACAAAACGATGAAATAAATAAAGAAGTCGATTGACAGAAAGTATCGACATGTAGAATTAAATGTTGGGGACTTTGTGCTTGTGAAAATTCTGCCCCAACAATATAAGTCTACACGTTCTAATGGAATCTATGATACTTCACTAGTTTATCAAGTTGTTCAAGATTCCTTACATGTTTTGGATGAGTGTATTACAAGGTCAAGTGCAAAGAAAATCAAAGAGACAATGAATGAGTTTATTCAAAAGATCATGACTGAAACCATACATGAATGACAGTCAAAGAGCTCTACATTATGGAAGATAGGTTTACGAGATGAAGAACCAGCCTTGGTGCATACTCTATAAGTCATTGAAGCCCAAGTTCATGAGTGAAAACATGAAAGCATATTTGGCCACATTATATTCTACATGCAGGCTATATGTAATTTTATTTAATTATTTTAATCTATATTATTGTTATGTTAACGTGCTAGTTCAATTAATTAAATAACTTATAATTATTTTAATTTAATTGTTTATTTTAATGGGTTGGTAAAATTAATTAAATAGCTTATAGTTATTTTAGTTCCATGTTTTAGCTTGTTTAAGAGTTTTTTAGTATTTAAAAGAAACAAAACTTATTTTTGTATGGGTTGCTGTAGTAACCGTGGGTGTATTAAGATTAGATAGGAGTCTTTGTTTAACAATGACATGCATGTTTATTGGTGTATAAGGGTAGTATTAAGGTTTTAGTATTTAAACAACTTTAACATGTTATTTTGTTACATCATTTGATAAATAAAATTATGAAACTTCGTGTGAATTTGTGAGTAATTTTTCTTGAAATCTTGCTTGAACTTAGGCTTATCAAAGATTTTGCAATCACGTCATCTCTTTGCAACTTAAGTCCTTGAGATGAGTTCCTCAATATGTTTAAGGTTCGTAATCTAATCATATTAACTTTTCGGGTTATGATTCACTTATTCATAAATTTTTAGGCTACTTTGCCTACGAGTTCACATCACGTTCGCTACATAAAAGGCTAGTTCAAAAATACGATGGTCATTTGTGGTTGCCAAGTGGGCAGACAATGTCTCATACAACGTAGAATTGCCCTTGAAGCTTAGATTGCATCAGGTGCTTTATGTAATTTGTTCGAAGTCTTACCATGAAGATGCAAATGACCATAAACGCAATAAACTTAGAGAAGATCTTCCTTGATGATTTGATAGTTTAAAGACCTAATTATCCATCTAGTCTTGAGTATTTCATCAAACGTAAGGGCTTACTTGACAATTCGAACTCAAGATAACCTTATGACAGTTCGAAAACAAAGTTCGCAACTACTAGCAAATACAGGATAAGGGTGTTACTTGATTGAGTGGGGAAAAATATTATGTCTTGGGCTTTTTCCCAAGCCCATGGGTTGAATTTGCTAACAAAGATGTCATATTTTTTTATATACTATTAGAAAATTTTGTATGAATTAGAAGATATTGTAAATATATCAAGTATCTTTATAATTATATAACATTGTATGATTAATGACGGTATTATTTTTGTACGATCATATTTTCCAATTTTAAGAATTACGTTTAAACCACTCATTTTAAATCATTAGATAAGATACACAAGTTTTAAACTCGATTATTCGTTGTAACTTCGAGTCTTATTTGATCGAAGCATCCAAATATTTTAACAAAATGCTTTTAAAACTATTGTCATCTCTCTTCGTTTCTTTCTTTGTATTTTTTTTCAATATTATGAATGAAAACAAAATTAACTTAACTACAATTATTTCAAGTTATGAGTCTAAAATCGCATGGAAAAACCGTTCATTATCAGCACATTATACAATCAATTATATTACACGATCATCTTATAATGTTATTTATTAGTGTTTCATATAGACAAGTTTTATAATAAATCCAAACGCTAATTAAAATAATCATGTAAAATATATCGATCAAATAATTTACATGCAATATATCTACCAAGCATATTGGGTTACAAATCGCACAAGAGAGAATAACATCTAGACTAGAAAAATTGACAATACCGCCCTTGTACATTCAAAATAATCAATTGTCCCCTTTCACGAAGCCTCAAACAACAAAAGATGTCTAAATATTAGTTTAATTTTTTAAATTTAAAATGTTTGAAGGTTTCTTAAAACGAGAAAGCAACCCATTTGTTATTTTCTATAAAGGAGAACATAAAATCCATCACCTCTCTTAACAAACCAACCTTACCTTAACATGCAGTAATATGAATCATATTGCAAATTATCACAACTGCAGCACCACATGTATAAATCCAATAACAAGTCCACAACCACAACATTCAACGATAAACCTACAAGATGACCAACATACGTATGTATATACAAGTCTACTTTTTTAAGTACTAGGTGGGAAGATTAGCAAACGATGACCAGAGATCAAGAGCACCAAAAAGTAGTGCAGTGAAAGGTCGCCCCAATTCTTCACTGTCCCTACATAATAATGTTTTGAAGCACTTACCATATCCTAGTTTACAGACGAGCAGCAGACAAATTGTGCCCAGTAAGGTCTCCCCTTTACTTTCCTCTTCTCTCTCTTAATGTTTGCCGAATAACTTGCCGGAGAGTTCACTTCTTTCCTGGTATCTGTGTTGGCAAATTCAGCTGTCGGCACTTCAGGACCCAACATTGAGCCCACTGTTGTGACAAGAGCATTATTTTCTTTAGCCACTTTATCATCTTTTTTATTTACAGGAGGGGCTTTATTTTCCCTAGGGTTTGGTGACTTTGGCTTCGATTCAAGGTTGACCTCACCCAAAAGATTCTTCGGAGGAGCGTGTTGCTTTCCTGTACTCCAGTTTGTTACCTTGGCAATAATCTCTTCATTCTTATTTCTCCCTTGTGACTCATTCACGACATGTGTAAGAGAGGGAAACCAACCAGCTTGCGAAGAAGCTTGTTTCTGCTCTAGGTTCTGTACCGTCTCGATATCAGATGTGGCAGCTTTCTGATCATTCCCACCTCCAGGTTCAACCAATGTCATGAAAGATGGTGCCTCATAAACATCAGATTTTTCTGACCGTTGTCTCTCAGTCGCATATTCTAGTTTCTTCGAGTTCAATTTCTCTGCTGATGCTAAAGTTTCAGCATCAACAACAGCAGGTATGTCTGACTGGGTTGAAAGCACTGAGCCATGATCAAAATAAGCAATGAGACCGAATTTCAGAAACCACTACAGCCCTTTTGGGCTAAAAATCAAATTAAAATTTTCTTCCTCATAGATAAAGAGTAACAAATTTGAACAGAGAGAGTGATTTCATAAATAAGCTAAGTGGACATTCCTCAAATGTCTACTGATCCACTATGTAATACTCTATGGAGTTCATCAAACAAAAACAAATTAAAATATTAACATTAAAGCAGATGCATTAAACAATTATGAGTATAGATCATCTCAGATAAGATATGCTTTAAAGCACGAGTGACACGCGCACACATACATAAATTATCATGTGCGGATATGTCAGCAGTTTCTTAAAATCCAGACCATTAACTCTTGAAGTCAGAAGTTGCTAGAAGACCAAAATAGCAAATTCTAATATTTTGATTATACAATTCTTCACATCAAGGGTTGAAGATATTGTTTTCTTTCATCAAGAGTTGTGGGTCCAGATTTTAACAAAATGCAGAAGTCCTGATCAATCTATTTATACAAGGACTCTATGTATATATGTAACATTCTACAATAAATTTAACAAGTGAAATCAGAAGTGCAAGAATAATCATATCATATCAACTTGTAAGAAAAGTAAGATATTCAATTTTTGAGTCCTGATCAATCTTCCATAAGTCACATGCAGAAAGTAGGTTGGTTAGAGGAAAATAAATTAGATTAAAATTTTCAGTTACCCAGCCAACACAGAATTCCCAATAGCCAGATATTTCATTGAGAGAGATCCAAGTGTACCTGAAACAGAACCCCAATTGCCTTCCAAACTATCAGTTTGGCTAGATGTGTCAACAGAAACATCAATCGCAGATGCACCAAGCTGATGCTTAACAAAGTTATTACCATTGTTTTGTCCTTGTGAAGACAGATCAATGCCAGAATGTCCTGTACTGTGCTCTCTGACATAATTATCATCAACAGAATGCAGCAATGAAGTTTCAGTATCTGATGGTAAAAGCAAAGAAGCTTTGGTTGCATGGTCTTCTGAAGTTCTCTCTAATGAGTCAACGTTTCTGCTATGCTCAGTATTAAACTCTCCCAGTGCTTGGTCATTGTCTTTGACTTCAAGATGCTTTGAAATGTCTGGAGTAACTGAAACTCCATTGATGTTTGTCAACTTAGTTTTGGGTAATTTCATCACAGACACATCCTTTACATCCCCATCAATAGCTTGGGATTCATGAAGATTGCAATCAGATTCAAAAGCTGATTTTGTCCCCAATAAAAGTTTTTCCACTGAAGTTTCCTCCTTACTTTCGACTCCCACTGCAACACATTTTTCGATTTTACCTTTTTCAAGATCACCAGCATCATCACTTTCGCGTAAAATGATTGCTGGATTGACTTGGAATTCAGGAAGATTAGTAGCTGCATCAGAATTTGTAATCATGTTTTTGGCAGAATCTACCTCTATAACCCTTTCTTTCTTGTCGTTTCCAGTCTCACACATTTCAGTTACCAGATTCTTGTGATTTTCAGCGTCATACAGGCCAATGACAGTGGTATCCAAAGAGGCAACCATAGGATTCACATTATGTGAGACCATCGCAGCAGTTTCCTGAACACACACATGCAATGAATCATCAGAAACATCAAAATGTTGCTTTTCTACAGAGCTAACTGGATTGCTTTGCTCCATCCCAATCGTTACAGCTGCTGAAGGGGCTCCAAAATCATCTGATCCTTCAATGCTAGTGAACTTGACATTAGAATTGTCACTTTTAACTTCAGTGGAAGGATTTCCGACCACAACGTGGTTATCTTCTACAGCTTGCATATCTGAAGCAGACACCTTACCGACTTCATTCAACTGCATCATCTGTACACTAGCAAGATCCTCCATAGAAACAGGATCCTCAACATCAACTTTCTTTTCTGTAATTATTTCAGCAGAATCGCAGGTCACAGGCTGGTGTAATTTCACTCCCTTGTAATCTTTAAAATTTTCAAGCATGGTCTCAGCATGGTCTACCACAGGAATACCAGCTGGCACAGAAAGTTCATATACATTTTCATTCCCTTCTCCCTTTACACTAAAATCCTCCATTGAATTGGAAATAGCTAAGTCTAGTCCTTGTTCAGCACCCACCTTGTTTTGAGCAGTATCACTAGCACCTGAAAGTTTAACAGATTCAAGTCTAGGCATTGGATCACCCGAGGACATCTTAGAAGCCATGTCAGTACCATGTTCTTCCTTCGATAGAACTTCAGCAGCTGACATAGGATCTGAAGTTTTCTCCATCTCTTGACACTTGGATTGTGCCTTAGATATTTGGCCCTGATATTCAATAAGTGAGAAAGGAGCTACATTGCTTTCTGAATTGATTACATCATTTCCCTTTGCATCAGTCTCTTGTCCAACATATGTCATCAAGCCATCTCTCACATCATCGCCAGCATTCATCACCTTATTCTCTTGTGAAACATGCATTGATGTTTCAGGTTCCACAGGTTGGAAATCACATACCAACCGACTTTTATCATCAGTTAGAATCACAGCAGATTCCTCAGTAGAGCTTGAAGCATGAACTTGGGACTCCAGATTACTTTGTGGCAAAGCAGTTGCATTTTCAGGAACCTCAGGATTTTGCATTTGACTGCTATCGGTTGAATTACTTGATGGTTTAATGATATCTACACAGTTAAATAAGAAAATAAATAGAATCACAATTTAAATAAATATATATATATATACATATATTAATTGAATGAAAATAGAAATAGCGTTGTCAAATAACATCACCATATAAACTTAGAAATTTGATTTATGTTATCAGCCCAAAAATACCATTTTATGTGCCAAGCACAGCATTTTGTAATTTACTCTTAAACAAGTAATTTCTTAAACTTTGTGAAAGAAAAACTAATATTTCATACTAATCACTTGGGCAGAAATGAAATGCATGAATCCAATGATGTAGTAAAATAAAATGTTAGAAAACTACTTTAAAAGGAAGACTTATCTAACTGTTTTGTATCTTGAGTGTCATTATTTCTTACCTTATTTTAATTAGAGATCCTAGTTGATTTAGGGCCAGGATTTCTGTTTAGTGAGGATTTTAATATTCAATATACAAACAAGAAGTATGTAATCTTTATATAATATTTTAATTATCCATAGAAGAGATTACGCCAAGTTTGGATTTGTTTGAATTCCACAAACAACAAGTATAATCTTTATATAATATTTTAAATACTGGGGAAAGTACGCAAAGCTGTAAATTTGTATTGCAAACTAACTTCTCTTTGGTCAAGTAGGAGCATTAAATACTCTAGTTCCCACGGAGGTAAGTACAGCATACGTTCGTACATAGTTGCATAGAAACTATAAAACATAAATAAGCGATGTCAAAATGACAAAAAAAAAGGATCAAAGCAGTTCCCATCTACACACATAATCATCCTCAAGCCTAAATCTAAGACTTGATATGTATTTAAAGTCTGGAAAGACTTTTCTCTCTCATTTATTCTAATTCTGACTTTCCATGGTTTTTTTTCAATTCCACTCTACATCTCTCAGTTTCTGGAAATTTAATAAGTCTTACTATTTGTTGCAAACATATCCTTTATGGCCCTGAAATTTATCAGGTACCGAGAAAAAAGTATTAGAGTGCCTGTAATCATAGACTCATCCATACAGCCACTATGGTAGTCTTCAGCTCACAAGATATAATCATCTCCATTAAGTTCAACATCAGAGCTAATAAATAAATTAAAGTCCTCTATATCATCTTTAAAGCATTTTAATTTTCCCTTTTTTTCCCACCATAATTGTGCACTCATCAAGCTTGGCATTTACACATCACATAATCAAATATCCCTAATGCACAAGTATCAGGTAGTTATGTTGACTCTTACAAGTCTTCAAAGCATAGCATTTCATACCCTGACATTTTCAACTAAAAGCAAACGTTTTTTTCTTGGTCCTTCAGCATCATACAAAACAGAAAATGTAAAGAGCAATAAAGGTTTGAGTCCACATAAAAATTCCCAAGTGATGATGGCATTGAGAAAAAAATATATGATCAAATACAAACAAATTCCGTAGATTTAAAAATAAAAATAAAAATAAAACAAAAATAAGGCTTAAAAATCCCTCAAAAGTTTTATGTCAATTATAATCCTATAATTAAAAAAAAGTATAAAAGCCACTTCTATCATCCTCCAATCCACACATGCATTATGCATCTAAATGCACAAATGAGAACCAAGTGAGAAGTAAGAAGAAAGATATAAAGCAATGTAATTTTTAAATTAAAAGAAAAAAAAAGAACCTTGTAGTAGAACATCGGCAAATGGAAATGCAATTTTCAAAAGAAAATGAAAATCAGCCTTTCATCTCCTCCATATTTGAGAAAAAATAAAAAAGAACAAGGTAACGGAAGAGACCAATTACGAATTATAAACTAAAATGTGTAATGCAAACATAGAACAACATTCAAGTTTGAGATCGTGATATGATGGTCAAATCCACCAATTACACACAATAAACTAAGGCGTAATACATATATACATCAGCAAACTCTTCAGCTGCTATGTTCCTTCACGATCTGCTTGCTATAAGTAGTAAAATTATCTTAACAATTGGGAATAACAATATAGCTACAGTTGACAGATATAGGATTATGAATCGTTTCTGATTTCAATTGCCATTCGTTAAGGTTAAATCTTTCCATGATGCATACAAGGCCATCCAACTCAGCACTTAAGATAATATGATTTTATAATATGATCAGTTATAATTCATTACAAAAATATTGAACCTCAGAAATACAAGTAAATTTACCAAACTAATAATTTAAAAGATGTAAAATAGAGCAGATATCAAAAAATTGCCTATTCCTATTAAAATCTTACCAGCAACTGCAGTATCCTTAAAAGAGTGAAACATTGTAAAATTCTTCTCCAAACTCTTTTCAACATATGTTGCTGTTACTTTAACATTATTTGGATGTTCTTCAATCCCAGGAGTAAAAACACCTTCAGGAAATTCTGTCACAGCATCAGAAAACACCTCATCTTCAGATCTATTCGACCTTTCGCCAATTCCAACACTATCCCTCCCATCATTACTTTTCTCTGTAAGTTTTGGACCTTTCACAGCCAAATTCAACAACAGACATACATTATTATATTAATCGAATAAATATAACCCTAAAAATCAAACCACTTACCAATAACTCAGTCAAATAATTAATCTAAATATAAAATTTTCCCTACATTTTTTCTTCTGAAAAAGAATACAGTCAAAGTTTAAGAAAGGAGTGCTCACTAGGGGTTTCGGGATCATCATCAGAAAGATTATCATCATCAGAAGCATTAACACCAACAGTATGATCCTCAGAGACAGAGCCAGAGCCAACCAGTTTGTAACCTTCAATTGTTCCACAAACTTTCTTATGAGAACGCCTGTGTTTTGCAGTTGGGCGTGTTGGAAATGGCCATCCACATCGGAGACACAAGTGAGCTTCATGACTCTCGTGACCCACTGTAAAATACGTCAAATATTCATCAAAACTTTCCCTTCAATTTCTAATTTACAAGCAAAAAGATCACAAAAATCACAAAATGCGAAAGAAAAACGAAAAAAAGGGAAACAAGTAATTAACAAGCTATTATAATATTATAAAAACCTGGTGTTGCTGGCATCTTTTTGTTATCATCTTGGTTATCCTTATCCATCTCTAGGGACGAAGAAGACAGCGAGAGATACAAGAGAAGAGACAGAGGAAAGCGAACGGAGCAAGGGTTTAGTTAATAAGACGACTGTAAGACTTTAAAAAAAAAAAACAGAAAAGAGTGTCAACTCAAAATAAACTGTGACGAAGGAACAGACGGACCGTGGCGACTTTTCCTTTTTCTTTTTCAACGTGGGTCTAAAATCGAAATATGAAAGAGTTTTGAGTCGTACGGAACATTCATAAAATAAAAAAAGAGTTATCCAGTACCCATGTGCGCATGTTATATGCATTATAATTATGTCTTAGCGAGCTATTATCCTCTACACTCAGGTTCATCGTAAAACCCATCTTATTTATTTCTTTTTTTAAGAATTAAAAGAAGATTATAATTTTTATTAGTTATATTCAAGCGACCTATTTTACTGAATTATTATTATTATTATTATTATTATTATTATTATTATTATTATTATACATCACTTAAATGAGTATATATTTGATAATTAAAAATAATATTTTTAATAATAATAATAATATATTATTAGAGTAACCTGATTATTAAAATGAAATTATAACTTTTAAGTTTTGTCACACGAAAATCTAAAAACTTATCACATAGTAGTACATGCTTGTAAATGTATCACCTAATTATCACAGTCATCTAATAAAAAATTTATTATGAATAAATCTATTTTAGAGATTGTTAATTAAAATAGTGATTACCTTATTTATTATTATTATTATTATTATTTTAATTTTAAATTATTGAATTGTAGAGATTAATAATTAAGAATTTAAGTAAACGTTGAAGTCATGTCTATAAATTTTTGTCTTAATAAAATAATATATTTGAGGAAATAATTACATTAATAATATATAGTATAATTATATAAATTATTATTTAATATCAGTACCTTACGCACAACTTTTTGGCCTCCTTGATTGATGATTATTATGCCTACAATTAACAGACTGCTGTGCTGCTTGTATTTTATGTCCAGCATTATAATATTTGTCACGTTTGTGGAATTTCTCGGTTGTCGGCGTCTGTGACGTAACTGTATCCCCAAATATTGAAATCCTAAAGCCACCTAACCTAATGCTGCCGGCACAAATAACTGCTTGTTTTTAAACAACTTTATCCAATCACAATCCATTGTCAATGAGATACGTTCCCTACAAGTGATTTAATACGCGCTCTATTTTACTTTTCGATTCATGTCGTTTTATATACCATAACTCTCTTTGACCCACACAATCCAACAGAGATGTAATACGATGTACCCAATAATATTAAAAACCCAATACGGGAAATACTCCTCTGCGTCAAGATACGACACACATACTGTATACCCTTAGTTAAACCGCATGATTTGGGACCGCCTTTGGCCTTATCAAATGGTATATATTATTATTTTTTTTTTCTCTCTTTTTATTGTGCTCTCTTATGCATATGATTGTAACCAGATCACCATCGTAGCCGGTTTCAATTCTGGAGAGAGTTACCAGAAAACTTTTGTCCGCTTTGACACGTGTTGCTTAGATTTTCTTTTGTGGTCCAGCAGTTGCAGGCTTGCGGTTAGCAATAGAAATGTCTATGAGCCAGCAAAACGAAAGTTCAATTGTGGGCACCTAATTTTGGTCGCAAATTCACAAATTTATTATTATCTAATTTTTATAAGATAAATTTGATATATCTTTTAGTAAGTTTAGGATAAATTTAAAAAATAAATTTAAAATTTATATCAGATTTAAAACGAATAATAGTACGAATAAATATTTGTGAGTATTATTAACATATTTTTTTTTAAAGTACTAAAATAATATTATTTTAATATTAAATATAAATATTTACAGTATAACAACACTCACAAAATATCAAGTGACCGCTAATTTTAGTATTTTTTCTCACATAAAATGTCCAAAATACGTTCTCTTTTATCCTCGGTTTGATGCTGCATAAGTAAATTGACCATCAAAATTTTCAGTTTTGGTACCCATTTTTTGTCAATATTTGTAACATATTCTTGTCGTATTTGTTTCTACAGCATCATAAAAGATAAAAAAAAAAAAAACCTTCGTCAATTACTTAAGATAATTTCCTCAATTTTGCTCTTTTCAATTGGTAAATTCTTTTTTAGGTAAATATTTGGTTTTACGTGAAGCATTATTTAGACCAAGCTTACAGAACTTGAGTGTTTTTCTTTTCCTCCCTTTTGTTGGTTCTTGTAATTGGTTCTTTTTGTGTGTGTTCTTTTTTTAAGTTGATGTTTTGGGAACAAATAAATTGTGGGTATTGAAAATTGTGAGATTTTGGTGAAGTTTTTGTTCAATTTTGTCAGTTTTAGGTAATTTTACTCAGTCTAGCATGTTAACTAAATCTGGATTTCATTTCATAATAATAGGATTATATGGAGGAGAAATAAGAATGTTGTGGAAATGAATTGTGATGCATCTCTTAAGATTCAGCGTAAAAATGTAAGATTCGGCTTCAGTGAATATATGTTAGACATTAGTTGAAATATCATTGACACCTTGGTTGCCTCAAAACTGTAAAATATGTAATGTTTACACCTTATATTGGATTGAATCTTTTCTACTTTAGGTATTTTATATGGTTGCACCTACTAATTTTTTCAAGTTGTTCATTTGTCTCGTAATGTAGTGTGAAAGTTTGTCAGTGGTTTTATCTTCCTAGCTGACTAGATCTTTGATGGTACTCGTGAAGATGCATTAAACTCGTTTTGTAATTTAGTTTGTACAATCTTATGATAGTGATTTTTTATTCGTTTTTTTTATTATGTAGTTTGTTGGAAATTTTCTTTTCAACTGATTTAAGGTGATTTTTTTTTATTTGTTTATAGTTGAACCCTCCAGCTTCAGAGGCATTAAAAAGAATGCACATGCTCGCTGAAGATCCCAGTATAGTTGCTATTATGAACAAGGTACTTCTAAATGCTATGTTTTGGTATTAGTAGTCAAATACTCTTAACTTGCATTACTTTTAATAATTTCATTTCTACTTTGATAGCATCATTGGTGTGTAGGAATCATGACTGACGTTGGGCCCAGTTGGTTATGTCGTCACAAGTCCCGAATGCATTCTTGGTTTTATCAAGGCAATGCCCATTTTAAGCATGTCGAAATAGATGATTGTATATTAAGGAATTTAATTATTGTTATTAATTTTATTTTTAATTGTATATATTTTATATTTTATGTGAGTAATGTATTTTATTTTAAATTAATATCAAAAATCTTATTAAAAATCTGTTACAAATCTATGAATGTCCTTATAGGTTTAGAAAATATTAAGTATTCTTTTAAACAAATTTAGTAATAAAATATAAAATTTATTATAAATTTGATAAGTATTAAATTTTTTTTTTTTTTTTTGTGAATACAGAAATGAATTTGAAAATATTCTCCCCAATTCAATCAGATGTTGTCATATCCAAACAGGCTGGTGTTAAAGATTGGTCTGGGCATGAAGGACATATTTAATAGCATAAATTGAATTTTAATAATAAATAAATTCACTTCAAATTTATAATTAATTAATATTATAATACTTAATTATTAATTTGTTTATTAAATTTATATATTCTAATATATTT
>JAXCLQ010000007.1:11077679-11108601 GCA_035584115.1 Cedrela odorata
AATTCTAATATTTCACATTTTTATACTGTACAATCTATTTTAATTTTGCAACCGAACACAAGACAACTTAATTTTAATACAGCCTCATGAATTAGTGCAATGTAGTGTGTTGCACCAAATGGACCCGAATACTATTTGTGTTGGGTTTATTTCTTCTTCTTTGTAACAGAACACATGACAACTTAATTATACGTGTTGGGTTTACATCTTCTTCTTCTTCTTCTTTTTTCTCTTTTTTTTTCAATAATATTTATTTTTTTTATACTAAAATATGAATTAATCTAAAATCTGAATAGACTTAAATATTTGAATATGAATGATATATATATATATATTTATCTAAAATATGAATATAAGTGTTAAATTATTTATTTTTCAATAAAAAATACGAAAATCATTACTTTTTTATATGTACCTTATTGGTGGGGCAAAAAGTTGTTCACTGTGTAACAAATTTTGATTGATGAGAGCAAATTGTTGATGCGACACTCTTGCTTATATATGTTGTGGCACTCTAGAAGATCGGACTGGCAAGCAGCGTCGCCCATATTCTAATATCGAGAATCAAACCCAACATTCTTTGAGGTATGTGAACCAAAAATAAGCTTATTATTGCAACTTTGAACGGTTTTGGTAAATAACTGTCGTCGTATTTGATACTAGAAAAGGCTTGAATATGAATCGGTGTAATGGGAAGGAGTAAAGTTTTGTAAATAATTCCAAGAAAACACAAGGAAGGCTAAAGAGATCATAGAAAACAATCAAGATGGTTAATTGGACTGTTTATCCAAGTTGGACGTAACCATATTGTAGTTTATACGATATAATTGCCTAATCGCTATCTCAAGGTTTCACTATCGAATGGTGAACTTTTTGGTGGCAATGTGGATGGAAATATAAAATAAGGGTTGTGACCGAAGGAATTAAGATTTTGGTAGAGACAAGGTGGTTTTTAATTTTTTAACTAGAAAAAAAAAAAAAATAACAGTTGAACAATGGCTCTTGTAATTTCTTAGACCGTGTTGAGCCTCTTTTTATGCTACAAAATGTAGACTATTTATAGGTTGTGAATATTATAGTCACCCAAACTCGTGTTGTGATACTTAGTAAAAAAGAACTTTTCTTTTTAAATTTGGTTATCTTAGATAAATTTTAAAAATTTAATTAAAATATGATTTTAAGTATAAAAAAGCACTTTTTATGCACATTTAACTAGGAAGATGATTTCTTGTGAAATAAGGGACCTTATTGAAAAAAGAGTTTTATTTAAAATAAAAGGCTATCACAGTATGAAGGTTTGCCAATAGACTTATGGATTGAGGTTGTATTTCCTTTCACTTGCATAGTTACATAACATTCCCTTTTGGATTAAGGTCCCCTGAGTGGGTTTAGAAAAAGTTTTTGAGCAATTGGATCTTACATGGAGCCTACTCATACATTCCATACTACAACCCACGATTCAAATCCCGAATGAGTAGTTTGGGTCCATTATATTTTATATTACCTTGCCGGAAAATGGTGCCATTGTGGACCAACCTAGCTTGGGCATAAAATCAAAGTTTGAGCATCAACATTAATCCCTCTTGGTCATATGGGTTGCACAACTGCAAATGAGCATGTCATATAAACAATATGTTTGGTGAGAGAAACCAATACATAATGTGACATATTAGTTTCTTCAATGGTAAACATTATCGTATTTGATATGTCAGGTCAATAATTCCTTTGATAAAATGCAATAGTATAAACTATGGCATCATTGTTGTTTTTGAATTTTATTTTGTAAAAATACCTAGAACTTAGAGAGTAATTTTCGTTGAAAGCTTCCTATTGACAATTATTGATGACTTCTCTCATATTTAACGACCTTGAATAACTTAGCCATTACTTTGAATTTTTTTCTAAAATAATTTTATTTTAGACCTCATTTACGTAAATAACGAACTTCAGATATTCTTATCAAAATATCAAATTTCATGATTTTCGAACAATTTTGTCCTTATAAACATTTACACTTAAAACATTAGACAACCACACACAAACTCATTTTCATCACTTTTCATCCACTTACAGTTTCATTTTCTCACAATATTCTAACTTTATTTTGTGCAAATCGAGTTGGAAAGATTTGGGCATAAGGTTGAGACAACATATATAAACACAAAAAAGTGAGTTATTCTAACTTTTGTTTGATTTCATGATTGATAGTAGGATTTGTTTTGGGTATATGTTGAATTAATTTGTTAAATTTTGGCCGTGAAAAACATTGAAAAACCTTGTAATAAGAAAACCCAGTACATAAAAAAACCTCTAGAAAAGACAGAAAAACACCTGTAATTAGGCTTGAATTAAAGCCAGCAATTGGCTCGATTTCGAGCCCACAAGTGTTGATTCGATTTTTTTTATTAGTAATTAAATTTATTTAATTTAATGTGTTTTTTCTGTTACTTTTACACAGGTATGAATGAATTCTTTACTGTAACTATTGAATGTGGAGGATCATGGGTTATTTCCTTGAATGATAAGAAGAAATACATTGGTGGAGATATTCAACTTTTAGCCACACCAAAGAATGTCAACTACCAACAATTATTACTCCTAATACAAGACTGCTTTGATATAAATTTGGCCGAATTCAATATTGATATCAAAATGGATTTCAAACATGGCAATTATTCAAAATTTCTTCTTAGGTTTTTTTATTCTCTTGTTGGAATATTTGTTAATAATGGAAAAAAAATAAATTAATTATAGAATGTTGGCTGAGTATTTAATAAAATTATATTGTATGTCTTACACATATTCTTTTACTATATTTTTATTGTAATAGATATTTTTATTTTATTTATGTTTTAAACACAACGCATATACGATAAATATAATTACCAAACACATTTTTTTATTCTTGATTTAAGAGTTAAGTAAAATCATCATCATAATGTCAAGTGAAATCGAGCTAATATGAATGAAAGTAACATAATAAACAAAATTCGTAAATACAATAGGCTAGGCACATAATATACAAAATCCATACATAGAACAAGTAAATAACATTAATGTAAAATCCCACAGTATAAATCAAAGGTCATCTTCAACTTAAACAATGGCCCATGATTTGAGGTAAATTCCTATTGTCGACCTAATCTCAAATGATTGATGTACTAGCAAGCGAATACGCCACAATCTGCATTGCCTATATTCTGATAAGGCAAATTACTATAAGATATATAGCCAAAATCTTGAGGAGTATTAGTCACATCTAGCCTCACTTCATAAAACCCACCCAATTGTAGGACGTAAGGCAACAACTTGCACAACGGCTAAAACGTGTTAGTCATCTCATGATAAGAATGCCTCAATGGTGTTGTGTTATACATTGTAATGTAATGGAGAGACAAGTGCACGACACAAATAATCCTGCAGTCCACATATATTAGTAGTGCAAGAATGAAAACAACGTCTACAAAAGTCCAAGCCTTTCACACCCCATTTGAATCATCTTTAACATATTGCTCTATCTCTTGACCGGGTGGAAAAGTGCCCAACTCCAATTGCCTAGAACATGTCTCCCGCCACATGAAAAAAGCTTGCTTCAAATAACAAAATGTATAAGGCATTACATAATAATATGAATGAAGTAAATTTAAGCCAAAATTATAAATTTTATGATACAGATACATATGTATAAGTGATAATAGGTAACCGTCAACCACTGTGGCACCATATTATGACATTTCGATTATCGGTGAGCAAGTAGATACAAAAACTCGTTGATTTGTTAACAAAACAATAGGCTAAACGTCACATTTGTTGTAATTAGTTGTAAGAAGAAATATACACGTACAATTACAGTAAGTAGACCACTTATAGTATCTTTCAACTGTGAGTATGAATCAGAGATGCAACAGAGCCACTCTGATGTCAAGGTCACCGAATGCGTCTTTATACATGCATTCAGGTTTTTCAGTCACTAGATATACTTAACATACAAATGATCAAGATAGAATGCCAAAGGATTGATGACAGGTCGGGCGATTGAGGTAAAAGTCGATTGAATGAGACTTGATGATGTCTCTTCAAAGGATTAGATTACAGGCTTCGACCGTATTAACCTTTTTTGTATACTTGGCCGAACCAACTCTTCTGAAGCACTAGCATAAGCTTGTAATGAATGTTCGTCAATTGCCTATCATGGCCTCTTACTAGATCGACATGTACATCATCATGCAAATCCTCCTTTAGACACAACACATTACAAATTTAATGAGTTTTAATTATTAAAAAAATGAAAAGAGTTTCCCCTATAAATCAAACATGGCCAAAATTTTGTGAAACAACGGAAAATAAAAACACTCCAAATATGATTGCCTAACTGAATCACCAGTAACCACAACAAAGATATGGGCCTTAGGTACCCCCACATGCCAGCATCAATACTAACATACAATTTAATTATAATTACCTGAGGTACTGAACTAGTGAGCGACAAATGAGGATCATTGTAGTGTTGCCAACGAGTGGAAACCTGCATCCACTCATGAAAAGTCATACACAACTTATTAATTTCATCCCTAAAATGTGTTATATCCTATCTAACATCCTGTCTCAGGTTTTGAAAACCATGTCTAAGGTCTTATACATCCTCTTTAAGCTCGTGTCTTAGATTCTAGACATCTTGTCTTCAATCCTTAAAATCATGTCTTAAATTCTAGATATTTCCAGTCAATGCTGAAAGGTTGTTTGGGTGATTAGTTATGTAATTAGGGTTTAAACATTTTAAATATGCAATTAAGGTTCTTTTGACATAAATTAATCAAAATTAATAAGTTAGGAGCTAACATTTGGCTTGATGAAAATCAATTTAACCCCTAAAGCTTGAAGTCTTCAAGAAAAATCTACTACTTAAACTTGAGTAAGCTTAGCCTTCTATCAAGAGAGAGAGAGAGCTTGAAATTTTCAATTTTAACACTTAAAATAAAAAACTCACACTTCATTTAAAAATAGGCCTCTTTATATATTAATGTAACATTTACTTAAATGTCCCTATGAATTATTTCAATAACAAAACATGTTCTAAAACTTGTTAAACAAGCTTTGTAATAGTAAAGTGAAAAATGAGAAGTTCATCCACATTAAACACTTTAATGCCAAACTTGTCCTAAAGTTAATCAAACAAACTTTGACTAATTTTATTTAATTCCATTTATATTCTTTAATGTTAATAGAATAATGTAATTTACATTAAATTAGATTTAGGTTAATTTATTAAGCTCTCATGTGCGTTAAACTATTTAACGTATAAACTATTTATACTTTTCGACTAAATACTATCTCCAAGAGTGCTAGCTCTCTTGTAGATAATATTTAATATCTCTTATAGCAAATCTAAGCTCAAACTTTGATGTGACCTCTTAGGTTCATTATGGTGTTAGCTGTAAGCCTGTCTCGAATTCTTTCTCAAAGTGTATTCGTAAGCTTAATGAGTATGATTAACATCAAGTAATATGCCATAATCCCTAAACCACAATGAAGAAAATCTTCATTGAACCGTTTACATTTGATTGTAGTACTGTGTGTATAACATCCTTCCATTGGTCTAATCCCGACTAAATTAGGGTTTATAGAATGTCAAAATCCTAAACTCAGTATCCTCTCAGACTATTAGTCATTATGCACTGAACTTGTCACCACGAAACTATTTCGTGTGCCCTATTTTTTACTCTAGCTAGAGATTTGGGTTTCAAGCATTTATCGATGTTCGACTGGAAACTCGAATTCGAATCGAGTCAACGAAAACTCAAGATCCTGTGCATCGAGTTAATGGATCCCATCTTGATAGTCACTAATATCTCAGCATAAACAATACATGACTAAACCAACTTATTGTGTAAGACATGATTAGTTTCGCACTTATACACCATATGAACTATGTGCATCCATATCGGATGACGACTATGATGTCTTGGGTCAAAGGACTACTTTGCACACTATAATAATCAAATGATGAATCATTGACTGCACACATTTTATATAATTCATAATTCCTTTAGTCACGTTTAAAAAATAATTCTCTAACTGCTAATTCATACTAATGTCTTAATGACACGACTCTTATCATTACTCGTACTAATGTTATCTCATGATATTCATCAGAGGCATTCGGTATGCCTACTGTGTGATATTGATTAGAAATAAGAAACAACTTATACATATAAATATGAAACACTTTCTTCATTAGTAAATATGTACAATATATATTACTGTATGATTTAATACAAAATATCTTGAAACAGACAATACGAATGGTTTCTAAGGCATACAACACCAACAAATGCATCACAATAATACATTAAGTCCCTTAGGAAATTGTCATCATAATGCCAACTATATTGTTCATGGGAAGAAACCTGCGATGTTGGTGTAAGTGTATGTCCCAAGAGTTGACCGAGTGTATGTCCCCACAATTATACATCCTAAAGTTACGTACGTCTGACATCAATACATATGATGACTACATTACACAAACAAGAACTTGTAAATAAAAACCATATATGTGGTGCATCAAATCCAGATGCGTGGGTAGCGCCAATGTTAGCGTCACTCGTATACTAGTCATCGTGAACTACATGAGGTGTTTTTATCGCGACCGATTGGTTCTATGAACAAGCTATCCCATATGTACTGTTAGGCTCAATGATCTCAATCAACTGCCAGACATACTGACTCCCTATCTCTTCGAGCTTCTAACATGGGGAGCATCCGAGCTAGTTGTAGAAAATATAGATATTTATTTAGGAAAATGTACGTATGACATGATGAATTTAACGGAGTTAATAAATACTAAAGAAATTTACCGAACCATTTAAGAACAAGTGTGTGGATATGGACTTCTAGTTGAGATGCTTCCTCCCTAACTTCTACCTCAAGATCCGTAGGATGTATTGTCATCTTCGAAGTAATGCTTTCATGCTCGCTAAGCTCAATCTCATATGTCCACACCTAGATAATAATAAAATAGAAAAAATGTTAAGTACACCATAAATAATGGCTTACAACTTAAGTATAACTAATTTATGGATAAATATCTAGAATATAATAAGCTGCCTGAGCAAATTATACCTCTCTCTGAATGACTTATCAATTGCCGCTAAGCGTGGGTGTCCCTCTTATACTTAAAGAAATGTGCTGGGAGTGTACGTCCATGATACTGAAAAGAATATTTCCATATGACGTTGCTCTATGGATGTTGATTAAACTGCTCAAGATTGTCCAGTATATCCAATAATTACTAATTTGTATGGTTCCTGCTACCTCAACAATCATAACCTCTTTAGCAAGTAAAAGAGCAATAGACGTACCATGTACAAATCAGGAATACTCAAAAAATCAAAGTTGTCGTAAACCCATTCTACATCCTCAAGAGTAATGGCCACCCAACCATTGAAGTAAATGTTCCTCAGTCAAGTACTCTTAGTGAGATACTCAATTGGAAAGTGTCTAAAGTCTAAGTTGGTGATCAAACCAAACTCTATGTGCTAGAAATGAATGATTCGGTCACCCACAATGAGTCGCATCTCGTTGTTGTTGCCACTTGCATGGACCTCATGCAGTAACATATAGTGAACGAGATTGCCTGAAAAATGCTGTTCTTGGATGCCCAAAAAATGTCTAAAGTAGTTATGCATTTCGAGTTATGTTGATGTCAACTTCATTATGATTTTGCCTATCATTGCCAATCGAGATAATGAGGTTAGATGGCATGAAAGTGGTCATCTAAACCAATCTTCAGCTGTGGTTGGCTTTCCCTTTCTCCCTGTTAAAATTGTACAAATAATTGGTTATTAATAAAGAATACTGCATGTTAAAGGATATTACAAAATAATAAAACAAAATTATATGTGGAATGTAAATTATATGGACATATTTGCATAATTTTAAAGGAACCAATTTGAGATAATAAAATATTTCAACAAAAAAGCTTAATTAGATAACAAATCAAAAGTTCGGCTTGGTGAGCTCAAAATCGAGCTCCCTAAACAGCACTCGAAATTGAGCATTTCAAGCACTGCCATTAGCTTGAAGTGGCACTATATTTGTAATTTTTTCGCAGATACGAAATTTTCCTCGCCAGATCTTTCAAATATGAAAAAATATGATTTTAATAATTTTTTTATTTCTACTGCAATCAATTTACAATTCATGAATTCAACTCAAATCAATGACTAAATTTGCAATAGTTAATTTTTTTCCATGTAAATCCTGCCATAAACTAGTCGCCAATATCAGTGAAGTAGTTTTCGAGTTGGGAAATTGAGCTCAAAGTGTGTATGATTTTTGTGTATGTTATTTTTTGTTTCTATTTAATTGTAAATAGTTATATGAGAATAAAATTATTCGAAAATCGTGAAATTGGATATTTTGGTAAGAGTATTTTGAAGTTGGGTATTTATGTAAATGAGGTCTAAAATAAGAATATTTTGAAAAGTTTTCCCTTTACTTTTGAAAATGATATAATAACTAGTTATTTACCTTGAGTAAATTTGAAATTTTACTGGCTATATAAAGCCCATATATCTTCTAAAACTGACTTATTGCTCACTTTTAATCTTCTACTACTTGCCCTGTCTAAGAATCTTTTTTTCCTTTTGTGCTTGTATTTGAATCATACTGATTTGTTTGTAGTATTTTGTGTTTGTAGGAATTTTTGATTAATCACCATTGAATTCCTTAAGCTTTTGTTTGTTTGACCATCCAATACTACAAAGGGTGTATAATAATATTTTTTAAAGTTATCGGTGTATAATAATATTTTTTAAAGTTATCTTTTAACTAAGACATCAGTTTTAAAATCGACTTCTATTTGATTGTTATCAAATCTTTTTTACTTAAACATCAGTTAATAAACGTTATAAGAAATAATTAAAAGAAAATAGTTTTTAATAAAACTAATGTCTATAGTGTAATATAGAAACTCAATGTTGCAAAAATTAAACCGATATCTTATGTTTCATTATAAATATTAGTTTTGAAATTAATGTCATAGCTACTATAAACCAATAACATGGTTTTTAATGTTACAATTTTTATTTTTATTTTTTGTTGATTACAAACATTCATTCCATTATTAAACTAATATTTATTTAGTAAAAATTATAAAATTATAAAATTATAAAATTGTATTTTGTACTTTTGAATTATTATTTAGACATAAATGTAGTTTGAAAGTTCATAAGAGGATTGGTTGATGTAATAATTGCTAATGAACAACCTGTCTTACAAAAGGGCATTCACAGCCAGGTAGAACAAGACTTCTTTCGACCATTTAGAATGCATAATATTTTGTCTACAACCCTTGAAAGAAGCCTAAATTGTAACATAATATAAGGGGTTGGCCAATTCATCACTCATGCATTATATTTTTTCATTTCAAATTGTATTGACATTACAAGGGAAAAGACTATTTATGAGTGGAAGTTTGCAATGATGGTAGCACAAATTAAGCTACTAAATGCGCGGTTGGATGCTAAAACAATTACCGATGTTAGAAGCTACAGTCATCTAGTCAAATCTGGTGGTATTCTTGAGGTATTCTTGAGGTTAACTAGTAAATCTCAAACATTTTAAGAAAAAGAAAGGATAGTTAATTTGTCATATTCAACTTTCACGTTTGCTCTTAGTTGACTTTTTTTAACTTCTTATTTTTATTTAAAAAAACATAATACAAACAGTTTTCAAGGGCTATCATATCAAACAAATGTGACAAAGAAAACTCCAAGGAAGAACAACTAATTTCAAAATCAGGGCAATAAATCCAAAGAATACCACTCCAATAGTTGATTCTAAAAGATCTCTTAGACTCACTTTAGTAGCCCCTCCTAGAAAATCTCTTAAATTCAATTGAAACAGATTTAGTCCAAACTCTATAAAGGTAATCAAACCACCAATGAAAGAGAAAAAAGAAGTTTATTTTGTGTGTGAACCACATTTTCCTGTAGAAAGGCTGCAATTAAAGAAGAAAGATGTGATTAAACCCATTGCAAGAAAACTTGTTCTTAGAAGAAATACAAAGAATGCTACATAAGATAGAAAGAGAAACACTACTGAGTTGGTAGTGTCTGAAGTGGTTGTGCAAATTTGTATGTACAAAAGCCTCAAAATCAAGCACGATAAAGCCATATTTGGTCATATACATTACATTATACTCATTTGTCAATATGCAAGCTATGTCTAACGTGTGCATTGAGATATGGATCAAATAAACTAATTTCAGGATGCTTAGTGTTATTGGACAAAATTTTACTTCAACTAGTAATGTTTTTCATATTTTTGACTGTACAAACTATGCCTATTTGCTTCGCATCTCTCTTTAATTATATTGATATTCACTTTGCACAACTATTAATGTACGAAGCAAAGAAGACAAAAAAAAAAATAAAAAAAATGAAGACTTGTATCATATAAATAAACAAAAAGCAAGGAAAATATTTAATCTCATTAATATAAGGAAAGCAAGCACAAAATTGGGATTCTTTAACTAATTATTTTTACACCTTTGCTTCTTCATGGTCATCTCTTATCTATTTTAAACAATTTTTAAATATATTTTTATATTTTTATTTTCTATTAGATATTAATAATCATCATTATAATTAAAAGAAAATTGAAGAGATGTATCTAAAAAAGAGTGGCATTACCTTGCAATTTGAATAATCTTTGTGAATAAGAGGAAGATATTAAAAGTTTGAAAGTTTTTCTTTACAAGAGATTTTCTTGCTTACTTTGATGATGAATCCAATTTATGTGTTTGTCCTTACTAGATTTCACTTATTTTTACTATTTGCCTTACTTTGTTGAACTAACATTCTTTCCAAGTCTTGCAAAACAACCTTTGTTTGATGCTCTTAGCTTTGGCATATGATGTATATTTCTTAACTTATTGGCCTAGTAGTTATGTTGAGAATTATACATACCATATACAGTGAAAATTTAAAATTTATTTTAATTAATTAGATTAATTTACATACCAAGATCATGTAATTTATCATACTTTATAATATCAATAAATATAAAATAAAGGAATTAAAAATTTACAATAAAAGAATTAAAATTTTATCTTAGATTTTCACCACCAATGAAGCTAAAATAATTATTTCTCAAATTTTCTTCATATCTGTAATATTTAATACCGTTTTGACCTTAGAGACATTAGAATTTAGATTTTTTTGTGAAATACAAATTTCTAAATCTCTAAGTTTTCTTTCCAGAGCCTTTTAAATTGTATAAATCCCATGATAGAGATTAAATTTATGGCAAAACTACGAAAGCTGAACGAGTTTTAATTTTTAAATCAACCACTCAAGTGTATGATCTCTAATGGTAATCTACACAAGGTACAGAACTAGAGTTTTAAGATTTTTCCAAATCTTTATTATATAGAGTATTTTTTCTTAAATGCAAGTTCTTGAAAAGAGATAAATTAGTATTTTAACTATTTGTGAATTTTTGGTTAAGACAAAATTTTCTCATTCACATTATTTAAGACCAAAAGGGGTTTATATACATTTTCATATTTTGATTTTTCAAATATTAATTCAAGTAGAAAAATTATTAAATAGATTTATAATCTTATTAGTAATCAATTTTTAATTTAAATACTATTTAATTAATCTAATTAATTAAATAATATTATCCTAATCAAGTTAGAAAATTTATAATTAAATACAAATATTTTACATAATTATAATTTAACCCCAATAATTTTTAAAATTAATAAATAAATTCTTAAAGATTATGAATTTAACAATTAGGCACTTAATAATTTATTTACATAATTTAACCTTAATTCTTCAATACTTTTTAGTTTGTGACCTATTAGATTCTTTCTTCAATTGGTAATGGAGATAGTTATAAACTTCTTAAGTCTAGATAAATTACTCTATTAAATCATGGTTATTAAAACTTTAACTAAAACTGATAATATAATTTTAGAGTCTCTAAAACTTATTTCTGAACTCACCATGGCCATGGACTTTTATTATCATTTATGTCAAAATAGCATTACTTGGAATATCGACTCTATGTTATTCAGAATGGCAAATCCTTTATTGATCTCTCACAATCTTCTCGTGTTTTTTATATTGCCTAATTATTATCCTATGTGTAATTTCGCTATGGATGACAGAGGTGTAATGTCAGAGTATATATGATCGACATACAAGGTACCATGAAGATCTCAAGTCTAAAGATTAGTAATACGAATGTAACTTAGAGAAATCTTATAGACACATGGGTAATACTCCATATGGGTTTCAAGTGGATTAGTTCGATGTACTTGTTCTCTAACAAGCATCCATATATTAGATTAAGTAAACATATTTACTAATAGCTTATGAGATTAGCTACCTTCCTTCTCCAAGGAAAGAGACATTACATATGCCGATATAATTTGAATTTATCAATGTCCTAATGTTGATAATCCTACAAATCAATAACATTTAATAATAACAAAATCTCATAAATTAAATTTAAATTAATTTTTTTAATTTTTACTCTAAGGACTTTATATATAAGTAGTCAACATAGACAGAGTTTATAAATAAATTATCAATTTTATAAATCAATGCAATAATGTATAATTAGGTATTTGTCCCTATTAGTTCTAGGGTATATAACCAACAAGTTATACATATTCAAACATCTTGACTGCGGGTTCTTATCTACCCTTCTGTGTGTGTAGAGACAATTTGAATTAGATTTACTAACTCTTATTTATATTATATTCCTTAAATCATTGTATAAGATTATTTAACAATTATCCTTTCAAAGCTGTCCAAAATATTGACCTTCGAAGTAAGGAGATCAACATTGCTGGAGTAGATAAAGTTAGGGCTTGCCCATCTGCTCATAGGCTTTACTAGATAAGCACTCTAACCTTCTTTGTAGAATATTGGAAAAGCAATCTATTACAATCAAATAATCCCACTATGACCAAAAATAAACATCAATTAATTGTTTCTCAAACTAGAAAACAAACCACAACAATGAACAAATGAAAATCCAAAAAAAAAAAAAAATCATTGCTAGTATATAGATTAGTTGAGGTCTTCACTGTATGCATCATTTTTGTTGCTAAAAAGCTCTTATGAAACACAAACATGATTATCCCTGCAAGCCAAAAATCATCTAATACTTCAAACTAAAATTCATTACCTTAACAATAAAAATAAAAATTACATACTCTTCCTACCTATTAAATGAACTAATATTATTTAATCCCATGCAATGTAAACCCTAAGAAATGATGATTTCATTTATTTTCATTGTGAGAGTATATTAAAGTCTTTTAAGAATGTTAATGCATATCTTAGATGGAAAGCAAGATGTTGAGGCTTGAAATTGGGTTATGAAATGTATGATTGCTTTCTTGAATATTTGTCTTTTATGATTGTTTATGATTCAAGAAAGGTTAAGGAAATATTTAGGACTATTGTTTTGATTTTATGTGATTGTATTAAGTATAAATTTTGTGATTCTATGTGAAAAGAGTTATACTACTTATATTCTTGAATTGAATTAAGTGATTTTTTTTATTATAAACCTATTTTAGGTTTTATTTTTATAGATTTATAAGGATTGTTTTTAAGTATTAAAATTCGTTGATCAAAAAGGAAGCCTAAGCTATAAATATGCGAGATTTATGTGAGATTTTGTTTTATGTTCTTTAAGAGAAATTTTTGAGTAGTTTGGTATATAAACCTTATTCTTTGAATGTAAGTTTAAAAGTCATTGAATGACTTTTATTTTCGTCCATGCATTGTTCATGGTTAGTTGACACATTATTGATGATTAATTGAACTACAGACAATTTCATGATTGAGATTGAGTGTATTGTATATTATGGGTTTAACATAAATTGGATTTTTGTATGACACCTTACGCTTACACATACGATGATTTCGCCAGCCGGTTAGCGAGCGGGGTCAAAGGGTAACGCCCTAGCTAGGGGGCAGGGGACGGAGCCCCCAGAAAGAAAATAGAATTGATTCTATAAAATATGTGGTTTCAGCTTAAAATTTTTGTGAAAAATCTATCTTTGAGTAGGAAGTATCGATACATGGGACTGAGAAGATAGATACATGAACCAAAGTGTCGACACTTTCATAGAAAATATCGATACTCTATAAAACAGAGAGTTCAAAAATATTTACAGGATGAACCAAGTCGACACTTTTATTTAAAGTGTCGATACATTGCAAAGGAGTCAATACATGAAGGAAAAGTATCGATACTTGGGATTGAAAAAATTTTTAGATTCGAATTTTTATGAAAGTATCGATATATGAGTTAAAAGTATCAACATCTTCACAAAATAGGTCGATACCTAAGTATAAAATATCAACACTTTTGGTGAATTTGGGTAAAATTCGACTGATAGTTTATGAATTTTCGAGACTTCTTAAGGACACTTTGATTTTTTCTCCCAATTATATATATACCCAAAGGGGGAGTGGACTTACTCCCCAGTGTTCTTCATTCGCATTACTCGCTCTCTGTCTATAAAATGTTTTTCTCTCCCTATCTTTCTTTATCTCTCAAGATTTCTTCAAATCCTTGACTTATTATGGCAAATTTCTATTGTGAAGTGATTACCCATCTTTCCCTCTTCGATTTTGTACCAATTTGGATTGGAAACAGCAAGAGGAAGTAAGGAAGGAAGTTAGGTTCAGAAGAGAATTTGGGAGTTTTTCGTTTAATAGGTAATCAAAGGTTTCTAGGAACTTCCACAGTTTATCTGTAAGTGCATTAACCAGTTAGAAGCTTGATTTTAAGATCTTGAACATGTTAGAACTTAGAGATTTACTGTTCATTCAATATTTACATTGATTTTCGTGTAAAAAAAATAGATTTGTGTTAATTTGGGTTAATTGGAGTATATAATGATTAAATAGATATTGGATATTATTTGAAATGTGGATTTTAACTTTGGGTTAATTGGAGTATATAATGATTAAATAGATGTTGAATATTATTTGAAATGTGGATTTTAACATTTGGTATGATATGAGAAGTTGGTTCGGAATATGTATACCTATTTTAGATAGAAATGTGACTCGGAATAAGTTGGCCATAAGATGTCATTTAAGCCTGGTGATATGTGTCAAACTAAGAAATTTTAGACATGTTTTCTATGAGTATTGCATTTAATGCATTTATGTGTAATGATTTGAATCATGGAAGTCATAATTATATATATGTGTGGTATTTGAATCCGAAAACTCGAGAGAAGGACCGAGTAGGCTAGATGACCCTTAGTGGGAGTGGTTATCCTTCCTTAGTATGAGTAAATTTATTTATACAAGAATATGTAAATATATGTGTTATATATACATATATATATATATATATATGTATGTATGCTTATGTGCTAGACAAGTGATTTTTCTTGTTAAAAAGAAAATTTGAAATGAAACTGTTTAACTACGTTTTTACTTTAATATTGGGGTAGAATATTTGTTTGGTCTACTATTAACAGTTTATTTGATATATATGTTGAAATGTCCTTAGAGGCACGATTTGATTTATATGATGTTATATTATTGATTTGAAATTGATTTAAATTATGCATGTGTATTGGTGATGAGGTCAGTAGGCAGGATATTGTTATATAGCCAGTAGGCATGTTTTTATTGTATCTATCAAGAGACAGCCTATGAATGGACCTATTGAGATGTCGTATAGGTGAGTGAAACCGCAATGGGGTTGGTATAATGAAGAATGTCCATGGCAAGCCCACTATGTTAGATGTGCAGATATTGATACCTTATTAAAAGTCTTGGTAGCTTGATAGAGATATCTTGAATTTGACGAATATTACGAGGAGAGTCACTTGTGTCACCAAGTTGATTACTCGGGACTAACATAAGTGAGACGAGCTTATATCTTTATAAATGCATATTTTACAGAAAATAAATAATTTTATTAAGCATGTAAAGTAGTTTTTTATTTGTTAAGAACTTATTACATATGATTTTATGTATGAAAGACTAACTGATGGTTTTGGAGTTTCCTTGGTTAAGATAGCGGTCGAGAAAGGATGACTAACTCGGTTTGGTTGTTTAAAACTGTATGTGGACCTATAAACTATTTTTTGATTATTGGTTTAAACGACTATATATATACTTTTGAATATATTGCTAAAGTATATCCTAATATATGAATTTTTGAAAATGCGTGTGCATGCATGTATATTTTTGTGAATTTATTTACTCACTGAATATATTCATATATTCACCTTTTACCTATTTTAGCTTTCAAATTAGGTGCTTTAGCACTACCTAGATTAGTGATAGTCGTAAAGAGCTGTCAATGCTCTAGGTAGGTTTCTCTTGACTCATTTATATAGTTTGTCCTATTGGATAGATTTAATTGGACTTTGTAATGTATTTGTAAACTAAATAGTTTGTGCAAACATTTATCTAAGTTTAACCCAATTGGGAATGATTCCCATGTTGATGTTTTACCTAGTTATTATGTGTTTTGGATAAATTGATTATGGATGATCAATTTTTTGATAATGATCTCATAGATGAGAGTTCATGATTTATAAACTGTTTTCAGTTTTTTTTTTATTGACAAGAAAAAAGAAAGTCTTACAAGCTTTCTTGACGTATTTTGAGTGTATAGGATATATCATAAGGGTTTGTGACAGTAGTCACGGGTAAACCCCAAGTTCTGGGCGTGATATGCAATATTTAAGCAAACAAGTAAATCTCACCTTAAATGTCATATCATGGTTGATTATGTTTAGATGAGAGTACTTTTGGCTTTAAGGGGGATAGTAGTACCTTGAGTAGTGTTGATTCTGGTTTGAGAAGGATTGGTTCTAGCTTGAAGAGGGCTAATACTAGGGGTAGATATTTGAATTATTATGTCATATTATATTTGTGTCATGTCAAATAGAAGTCAATTCAAATATGACCTATTTAACAATCATATCAAAAATTAAAAACACTAACCTGATATGATTATTAAACGTTTCTAATCGTGTCACTCATTTAATATACATATTATATATATATTGTAATATATTTATATAATACTTATGATATTATATACTTAAATACTAACAAATTTTATTCTAAATATAACTATATATCTTTTAAAATGTGATAATACAACTATTTTTTAATATAAAAAATATAAAATCAATATATTAAATGAAAAATGAGTTAGTATATTATAATTAATTAAATAGTTAATCATATTATAAATGAGTTCACGTGTCAAGAATTCTAAACTCAAACCTGACATGATTATTAATCGTATTGTTATATTTACTTATTTAATAATCGTATTATTTTATATTAATCCGAATTCGCAAATTCATGTTAGGTTTGTATCAGTTTGACGAGTTGTGTTAAAAATTGTCATATCTTGCTGATACTGTCTTGAGTAGTGTAGGTTATGGCTTGAGGAGGGTTAGTGTGTCCTTTAATGTTGGTTCTGGCTTGAGAAGGGTTGATATTGCCTTAAAGGCTGGTTTTGGCTTAAAGAGTTTTGGAATTTGCAGCATTGGTGTTAGTTCTTGATATTCTTGAAACACACGTAACAATAGTTAGTGAATGTGAAAATGTAATATCATATATGATAGGTTATAGATTTACTTGCCTTTATGTTGTTGTGAATTTAATGTTGTTTTTTTAGCCTGAGATGTCTATAAACGAAAGTAAAATGTAAATATTGCAATTGATATTTTCAAATTCAATTACAAGGAATTGTTTTTGTACAAGTACCTGTGTTGTCTTAGCATTGCATCTCTTTATGCTGTGATCAAACCCTTGGTACTTCCTACATTTAATAATGGTTTCCTTGTTATGTTGCATCTCTCTTTGCTCCATAATTTTTATAATCTTTGGCATGCCAACTCTTTCTTTCCTTTCAGGTGGGTCAATTATAAAGCCTTCAACAACTGGCTAAATTGATTGATTAGGTAATGGATGAATTGTTACTGCATATATAGTTATATATGCAGCAATTGTCAGCTTATGGTTCACATAATTAGCTATATCTTCTTGTCTACATGCAATACATGACATCATATGCTTACAAGGAATTCCATTAATTTGATATACACTATAACCACAAGTTCTCATTTGCAAGTCAATAACATAAGAAGTGTAGTTTTCATTTAACACTTCATACTCAAATTCTATAATTTTCGCAAATCTCCACTCTTTCCTTAAAACATCTAACTTCCTCTTAACATTCGGTGGAAGTCTACCACTCTATTTTTTAGATTAGGACGAACGTTTTTGCAACCGTTTCATCAATTTCTTATTAGCAAACTCTAATAAGCACAACATAGGCTGCCCTCTAAAATCATTTAGCTAGCTATTCCATAATTCAGTCATGTTGTTTGTCACATGATCACAGTTGATATAATGCTCAAACATATGCCTAGTGTCACCGGCCGACTTTCTCTTAGTCGAGATTTACCCCCATACGATACTTACTAGCGCGTTCCAACTAGCAAGTCAGCCTAGACAAGTTAATGCGCCGTAAACTCAAGAGGATTAGTTGTCTACAAAAGAAAGACAAGAGTAGAAAACAAGCGGAAACAAGCTATTATCGTAATCCAACATAATTTAATGTTTTATTGATAAAATATGCACAAGTGTACAAGCCATTAATAGGTGTACAAGTATTGAATACACAAGCATCATTACATATCGGGCCAATACAACCAAGCTTGACTTATTCATGTAAGCATCACATTTCTATCTACCCGAGGGCGGAGGAGTATACAGCAATGTCCCCGGAGTGCTGATGGACAAGGCCCTTCTAAGACATCTAGCCATCCCTCTTGAAGAGGGTTTTGAGACATTATAGGTGTGGCATGAAGAGACATAACCCATGTCTCAGTTGTCATACCCCTAAATAATACATATAATAATGCATTTTGATTTGCGGCCACGGGTTTACTAGTTGGCTCTGACAAGCAAATACGTGAGGCCCTTCCATCCTCCCCCACCTAATCTATCGTCATCATCGACGATGATGCTTTCTCGAAGTCTTCAATCTTCTGTTGAAACTGCTCCAGTTTTTCGGCTCTTTCTCAGTTGGTTTCTTCTTCACCAACGGTCTTCCACTTCACAAGGAACTTTTTATGGTGTCGTCTCTCCTTGGTCACTTGACTCTATGTTAGAGTCTCCTTCATTTCTTCGGTAGTTTTTTTCTGTGGCTGCTCCTAAATCTCCTCTCTTGCAGGTTGATTGTGTGTGGAATCTTCCGTGTCAGCGAGTTATGACTTCAACTTGATAATATGAAAACTGGGCGCATCTTCATCTAGGCTGGCATCCGCTTCGGTTGCACCAAGTCTTCAGGCTTGAACTTGAATGATCTTCTATTATTGTTTACCCATTTCTTCCTCCTAATGGCATCTTTCTCCAAACTATGCCCGAGGAACCTTTCCCCTATACCTCATAACTGTGTAGGGTAGAAGTAGTTCCTGTCTTCTTACTAACTCAAAGAGACTTCCATTTGTTGATGAGTTCTTCTTCACACTGAATTAAGACTGTGTCAGATAATTGCGCCCACTTCCTCTGGTTGGCATTGATCAAATGGTACAAATACTCTTCCAGCGCCCCACTGAATCCCTATGTCTTCCCATCAGTTTGCAACTAATGTAGCCCAACCGGAAGTTCCTTCTCTTGATCAGTGTACCTCTGCTCAATTTTCTGACAACTTTCGACTTTCATAAGCTACGAGGTAGCTTTCTTGCGACAAAACTCCCCCAAATGCAAAGCTAGATGCGTCGATCTGCACTTGCAATGTCTTACTTATCTCTAGCAGGCTAAGAAGCAAATTTCTCACCATGGCTTCTTTCAAGTTGTTAAAACTCTTCTACACTTGTTGGCGTCTTCCAAGGTTGCACTGTGGACCATACAATCATCGCGACAAACCACTATAAGCGGGTGACGCGTGTGGTTCTTGGTTCATTCCTCTCTTCAGTAATCTTTACCTGATGATACTCCAACCACAAATCTAGCTTTGTGAAGTAGCTCGCTGAATTCAATTGATCAACCAATTTCGTTAATGCGACCGTCATCTTGTTGAGAGCTTCTTAGTCAACACACAACCAAAAACTCCTATCTTACATCTTTTGAACCAACACTCGAGCTCCGAACAGTGCTTTTGGTGGCCTAATGAAATTTGTCTCCAACAGTTCATCTAATATTCCCGAAGTTCAGCTAGTTCTGGTTGAGTCCTTCTGTGAAGGTGCGTGAAGGGGTTTTCGCCTTTGACGCTCTCCTTTGCTAAGGTCCTAGGGTAGTTGCCCAACATCACTCCAGCAAACTCCAACAAACTATCCACAATTTCTGATGGAGTCAGCTCTTCTTTCTTCTTTGCGATCGAAATTGATATGAAAGGAGATCCTCATCTTTTAATCCCCTTCTTAGATTGAAGTGCGGATAAGAGTTTTGCTTTTGTCAATTGCTTGACTTTGGTTGGCATCATTGCAAGCCTTTTCTCTCTTGATCAACAAGCTACCGATAGCTGGAATGGGGTTACGTCCTTCCCCAACAATGAGTCATTTCTCGCGATGGCAACAAAGTCATCTACTTGCAAAATAACAAGGTCTACTTGACCTTCACAAGTGCTGATCTTCATCTGCACTTATTTTGTCAACTCGCTCTTGGGTAAGGCTTTTCAGAGTTGACCGCCTTCGTGCAGCCATTCTGCTCCTAGAGCTTTAACCCAAAATGCTTCATTTCAGAAGTAAAATGACGTTGTAAGTGGCTTAAATGACCACTATAACCCTTTCCATGTAATGGCCTCTGCCCTAGGCGCAGTTACAACTTTTTTTTTTTTACAGGGGCCCGCCCTGGTTTACTGAGTCATAACCATTACAAAATGATGTTATGAGTGGCCCTAATTTCCACCATAACCCATTCTGTGTAATGGCCTCGGTTGTAGGCACAGTCACAACCCATTATTATGCGATTTCACCCTGCCTTACCAAGTCAACCATTATAATCCAACGGCTCCGGTCCTAGATGAGGTAACAACCTACTATTTCGTAGGCCCGCCCTAGCTACCGAGTCACAACCGTTACAGCCAACGGCCATGGTCCTAGGCACATTCACAACCCACTATTTCGTAGGTTTGCCCCAGCTACTGAGTCACAACTGTTGTAGTCTAGGGTGCCTCATGACTACTGGACAAGACTCTTTCTCTCTGGCCCTCCTCTGAGGTCCCTAAGGGTTTTATCACTCTGCAGGTCCAACCCAAAATTGGCACATTTCCACGGACCTTCACAGGTTTATACCTCCATAAGTCCAGCCGAAAACTGGCACACTTTCATGGAGTTCGCCTCCTTCGCTACTCAAACTCGAGATCTCCCTTTTAAGAGCATTCGCAAATGAGTAGGAGTATCAATTCTATAAAGGTCCTTTCTTGCGACCTTCTTGTCTTTTGGATAGCTCATTTAGAGCATTCAATATCCACGGTGCTACCATATGGATTGTCTCATTTGTCTCTCAATTACTTTTCAAATGTTTCTTGCAGTTTATCTCTAACTGTCATAGCACTTAGTCTTACCATTCTAAGGCATTCAATGGCTCTATGCGGCCATTGTCTATCGATTACTACTCACTAGGGTCGCTCCCCCACCTTTGTTAGAGCCCCAATCTCTAGGCTTCTCTTTCCCATTCTCATTCTCTCTTAAGATGGGTAACGACTTTTTGGTTGGGAGTCATCATGTGAGTAATCTAACAACCATTCAATGACTGCTTGTGCGACTGGGAAATCTCGCACCCCTTTGTTATTGTAACTTATCTCGTGCCCAAGATTGAAAGTTTTCCATCAAGTAAAACAATCAGCCTTGCTCAATTACATCTTAGATATGTAACATCAAACTCGAGAATTTCTTTACAAACTCACAAACTGTCCCAGTTTCGAGTCAACTTATGTAATTGCCTTCGAGCAAGGTATGCAACCTTTTTGGAGAGGAACTTTAGCTTTCATTTCAAGTCCTCCACCACAACTTGCCATCCCCGAACAAGTCCATGGACGCTAGGGTCACCTTGGCATCTTCGAAATCTATCTTCACATTCCGAAAGTATTGTTCGATGTCAAACAAATGTTTTTGAGCAAGGTCTGCCACATTTTCGGAAATGAGGTGGTTCTTTAACTCTCATTTTGGGTCTTCCAACACAACTTGGAATCCTCGCACAAGTACATGGACGCCAAGCTTACCTTGGTGTCTTCGTAACTTGCCTCACAGTTCAAAAATGTTGTTTGACATCTAACAATGAAGTTTTCCAGGATTTTGACGTCTTGGGTCCCCCTATAGCCTTTCGGTTCCAATACCTTCAACCGAATGTATTCTAAGCTTGGAGCGGCTCCCGACTGAATTGCAAGGAAACGAGCAATGAGGTTTGACCTTCTGTCCACTTCCTCAAGTTGTTCCTGCAACACGCTCACCGCATCGCAGTACTCCTTCGCTCTCTTAGATATCATTGCTTGCATATTTGTAAACTGTGTTTCTAACTCTTCGAGACATCCCCCATTACACGACTCAAAGCTAAAGCTAATGACTTTCATTTCTCGTATGCTCACCTAAGAACTCAAGGACTCTAGTAACGTCAGAGTTTGTTTCAAGTCTTCGGTATCAAACGAGCTCTTTCTACTATGCCGCCTCTAAGGCTCGTTGATGCTCCTCTAACTCGCCCATTTTCTTTTGAGAGCATTCAATCGAATTGTTCTTACGGAGATAGTTTTTGTAGACACTATCACCATAACCTTGAGCTCTGCTACTAACTATCACGGGCTAACTTTTTCTTAGCCGAGATTCACACCCGTACAGCACTTACTAGCGCATTCCAACTAGCAAGTCAGCCTAAACAGGTTAATACGCAGTAAATTTAAGAGGGGTAGTTGTCTACAAAAGAAAGGCAAGAGTAGGAAACAAGCGGAAACAAGCTATTATCATAATCCAATATAATCCGATGTTTTATTGATAAAATACGCACAAGCTTACAAGCGATGAATAGGCGTATGAGCATTGAATATACAAGCATCATTACATATCGGGCCAATACAACCAATCTTGACTTATTCATGCAAGCATCACATTTCTATTTACCCGAGGGCGGAGGAGTATATAGCAATGCCTTCAAAGTGCTGATGGATAAGGCCCTTCTGAGGCACTTAGCCATCTCCCCTAAAGAGGATTTTGAGACATTGCAGGTGTGGCATGAGGAGATATACCCCATGTCTCAGTTGTCACACCCCTAAATAGTACATACAATGGTGCCTTCCGATTTGCTGTTATGGGCTTACTAGCTGGCCTTGGACAAGCAAATACGCAAGGCCCTTACACCTAGCCCACTCTCTTTTGCCTATCTTTACAAGGTAGTTAAAAACATCTTGATTTTGAACATTAGTTGTTCTTTTAGCCTTCGTATTCTCATTGCAATCTTTCTCTATTGTTGCTTAGAAGAGTGTTCTACATACAACATCAGGATATTGCTTTCTAAGATTGCAAGAAATGTGCCCTACACAATGCGTCATTGTTGTAGCATCCCAAAATGTCTCAATTACATTTAGTATGCCTTTTAGTCGATCAGTTATGAAAGTCATAGCACTGTTATTCTCCACTTCTAGCCACTGATGCAATATTACTAGGAACCACTTCCATGAATCTACACATTCTAACATGCACACACATAAAGCTAGTGGAAAATTTTCATTGTCTGCGGCGTAGTCATTGTTGGAAGTAGAACTGAAACGCCCCTAATTTTAAATTTTCTTGGTAAAGTTACTTTTACAAAATGGATATTTTTCAAAAATTTAAAACCTATAAATAAAATTTAAAACAATTCCAAATGAATTTCCAATTCCAAATGAATTTTCAATTCTAACTATTTCCTCTCAATATCAAAATATAATCAATATGAAGTATCCATCCACTAATTATAAAACAATACAAAATTATACAAATCATATTCTCATATCTATAACAGTATAAAATTAAAAAAAAAAAAGAAAGAAAAACCACTAGCTGAAAAATCACTAATCTTCTTGATTATCATGTGTCCAGCATCACCTATAATCTAAAAAGTGGGAGTGATCTAATGCTCAATAAATATTTATATCTAATGACAATTTTTTTTAAAAGAAATTTAAAGATAACAAAATATAATGTATTTTCTAAATTCCTATAACATCATAACAAATAATATGTTTTAAAAAAATTAACATCCATATAGAATAACACATAATATTTATTCTTTTATCATAAATAAATTTTATTTAATTAATTTTATGCGTACTTTTGAGGCATTAATTTTAGAGTTTGCTACCTATAAATGGTCAACATATTTTGGGGGCATTATTTTCAGGGATCACCACCCATAAATAGTAACACATTTTTGAAGCATTATTCTCAGAAACTGTCGCCCATATTTTATATTTTCGGGCTTTTCCCATAAGATATAAATCTTGCTCAAATTTCATATTTGCGAGCTTTCACCGTAAGATATAAATCACGTCCAAAATCACTAATACTTAACCAATCACGGCTATATCAAATCCACATTCAATAAATTGCTTAATTAATAAAAACAATAAAATTTAAAATTTTCCATTAAAATTATGAAAAATTAATTTCAAATAAGTGCTTTAAGCAATCCTATATGAAAAATAACACATGTTATTGAAATTCTGTTGTTGAATTTATACAATTGAAACTCTCATGTAAAATATATTTAAATTTGGCTCAGCAAACAATTAAAAGGATCAACACATATACATTCAGAAAATTCAAGTGCATGTGCTTGAATTTTAAAAAAATAAACACCCTACTTTTCAATTTTTTTAAAAAAACTAAAATTAATCCAATTGTGTATAAACACTTACCTCAAAATTCAAACAATTGACCGCTTTATATCTCTACTAATTTGTTTCCGTCCTTATAATCACCTTATAATTAACAATAATATTTACTAATCCAAAGAATAACAATTAGATTCTCTACTTTCAACAATTTCACTACCTTTAACTAAAAAAAGAAATATAATTATAAAGATAATAAAAATTCTACGAAAAGAAAATTCTTCAAAAATTAATTATAAAAAATATTAATCAATTATTATGACATTGTAGTTAATAATAATATTATATATTATTTTTTAAAAAAGAAAACAAAATTATATATAATATTACGGATACATATTATCAGTAAGATCCAAAATTGTTGATAATTTACAAAACAAGCTAAATTCTTAGAAAATTTAGAATATGGCCAAATTTATTTTCAAATAGCTTCTCTTCTGGCCAAATTTAACAAATAACTTCTAACTAATCACAGATTTTCACATTTATAAATATAAAAAAAACCCCACATAGTTTTAAAAGCAAAAATTATTTTATTTCTTTACAGTTTAATAACATAAATTAATACGCTTTTATATTATATAAAAACTTGTAGTGAAAAATTTATCACAAATTATAAATTTTAATCTATTTATTATTTTTAATTAAATAAATGAAAATAAAAAGAAAATATTAATTTAATAAGGTATTTATAACATCATCAAAAGATAAATTATGTGTGTGTGTGTATATATATATTATAAAAAAACTTAATGCATAAAGCAAAATAGGATAAAAATAAAATTTACAAAATTAGCTTTAAAAATAATAAATGGAATGAAATTCTCTTCTGTCTAGCGTTCTTACGTCGACAAAAAGAAAGGAAACAATGGTTGGTTCTGTTTATTTTGCTTTCAAGTTAAAAAGAAAGGTTAAAAGACAATTGAAATTTTTTGAGCCACGAGTCTTGTTCTATTCACCATGCAATCTCAATGCAAAAATTTACCAACACCAAACCTGGCTGTTTGTCCACCACTTATGCCATGTTATGAATGCAATTACACTTGCCCAAATCTTTTAATGGTCTTCCACTAACAAATATAATAATATAACAATAACAATGTTACAAGAACTCCCTGAAAGGACCAATAATAATGTTACAAGAACTCCCTGAAAGGACCCTTCAGGAGACATCCATCGAACCCAATAAATCATCTATATTCTCTGAGGAAACAATTCTTCAATGCTTGGAAGTTAAACATGAATCTTTGAAATTGGAGTGGACCGATACCCAAAACACTTTGAAACATTTCATATAAATTGGAAGTCACAACAAATATCTCATGATAGTATGCAGCACCAGAAAATTTCAACTTCACAAGCACCCATAGATTAGTTTGTGGTAAGATTTCAGCATCATCTCTTAGTTTTTGGTAAGATGAGCCATGGCTAATTAAAGCATTCTTCAAGGCCCTTGTCTTGGCTCTGTAAATCTTTTTCTTATGGCAAGTCACTCCCAAATTTAGTCCTCAACTCTTCATTTATAGCTCTTGGTGGTATTTGTGGACTACTCTTAAATGCATATTGAAACTCGCCTGGAATCCAGTTGTGTGAGCTTCTTTTGTACGAGTGACTGCGTCACATGTATGTCGATTCACAAAAAGTCGAATCTTGAATATTGTCCCACTCTTTAACAAAGCAGTATAAATGAACCAAGGGCAGCTTGTACAACACATGATGCCCAAAACCTTATCTTTTCATTTTTAATCCTTTTCAACTCAAACCCTTCTTTCACAACAAACTTTCTCAAGGCTATTCTAAATTCTTCTAATGTCAAATTCTGTGCCTAATTGCAAATTGACTTATCCATTAGGACCCTCAAAGATGATGTTATCTTACTATCATGATCTTTATCTTCAAATGCGGACAGAATTGTACCTCCACTATCTGCAAACTTACAGTTAAATAACAGATCATTTTCTTCAGCACCCGTCACCGTCATTTGCCTCCATAATTCGCTATACTAATTTGTATAATTCGCTATACTTTAGGAGTCGCCAGTTGTCCTTTTCTCCTTATTTATAATTTAATTGTAACTTTGAAATGGTTAAATGAAAATATTAAATATTAATAAGAATATAAATAAATTCTACAAAGAAATTAGTGTTATCAATTTTTTTAACTAGCAATTATAAAATAAGCTATAGTTCTCCAAAATTAACAATTTCAAAGTAAGCCTTGGTTTGCAAATTGAAAGGGAATTTTTTTTAAAATAACCATATTTTTAAGGTTATTTACAAAAATAGTTAACTTTTTTTTTTCTTTTTACCAATTTAGTCAATTTCACAATTTTTAGACAAAATTGTTCTTGTAAAATCATGTATTGTAAATATTTAAACCTCTTTGGTTTGAAATTTACACACTCACTCGAAATCACACCAATTCTCAACTTAAAATTATTTCAAATTCGACAAATTTAGGAGACATTTTCGTGAACAAGTAAGTATATTTTATAAATTTCATGAATTATTTGTGATAATTTTATGAAAGTAAAAATAAAGAGCTAAAATAAAAGATTTGTAAAATTTTCAAATTTTGCTAGAAAATATTCCTAAATCCAATAGAGATTCGGGATGCAGTTGCAAGGTGCCACCAGTAGCATGGGCTTGATTTCGAACCCAGTTCCAGATCGATTCTAAGCCTAAATCGGTCTAATTGAACCAACTAAACTGGTTTAGTTTTGGTTTAAGTGAACCGAGCGAACCGAAGAAAGTTAGATTGATGTGAACCCGTAGACAAAGTAGCATAAAAATCCACAAACAAGTAAATGCTAATTCGGAAAGTCAAGATGATCAGATTACGAACCTTAAACCCATTGAGGTATTCATCTCAAGAACCTAGGTTGCAAAGAGATGACGTCATAAAGGATTGCAAAACCTTTGATAAGTCTAAGTTCACATAAGAAATTCAAGAAGAATCACTTACAAGTTCCCACAAAGTTTTAGAATTTTATTTATCAAGAGATATTGCAAAATAAAATCCTAAGGTTGTTTAAATACTAAAACCTTAATACTACCACGCCAATAGGCATGCATATCCTAGTTGAATTAGGACTTCTAAATCTAACCTTAATACCCACGATTACTGTAGCAATCATTGTTACTGTAGCAAGCCTACAAAAATAAGCCTTTTTTCCTCGAAGTATTAGGAAACCCTAAAACTTTTGATTCCTTTAAACATTAGATAACCCTAAAGTCCTTGTTTTCTTTAAACAACAAGAAACCTTAAAACAAGCTTAAACATGAAATTAAAATAATTATGGGCTATTTAATTAATTGTACCAATCTCTTAATATAACAATAATATAGATTAAAACGATTAAATAAAATTACATCAAGCTCACATTTAGAATACAATGTGGCCACATATGCCTTCATGCCTTCACTTTTAGACTTGAGCTTCTATAACTTGTAACACATGCACCAAGGTTGGTTCTTCATCTCGCAAGTCTATCTTTTATGTTGTAGAGCCTTTTGTCTGTCATCCATGTAGAGTTTCAGTCATGGTCCTTTGAACAAGCCCATTTATTGCTTCTTTGATTTTCTTTGCACGTGACCTCATAATAGGTCATCTAGAACATGCAACGGATCTTGAACAATTTGATCAACTTATGAACCATCTTGGATTCCATCATAGACCAGCTCAGTTGGGTTATTTTTTATTTTATTTATTTTATTTCTTTTGTAAATTCTTACATTTCATATAAAATCTTTGTTTTACTATTGTTAATAATTTTTTTTATTAATAATAGAATTTTTGTGCAATTCTAACAGAAGAAATGGGAAGTTGTTCACAGTTAAAAATTGGTTCAGATGATTGCTAATATGTTGACCTGACCTCATTATCGCGATTGGCAGTGATAAGTTGAATCAGATTGAAGTTAACAACAGCACAACTCGGGTTATTCACACATACATGTTTTGGACATTTTTTAGGCATTCAAGAACTACATATTCAGGTGATCTCATCCATTATATGCTGTTACGGGGGGTTTATGTAGATGGCAGCAACAATGAGATGACGTTTCTTGTTTGTAACATAACCATTCGTTTTTCGAGCATAGAGTTCAGGTTGATCACTGGTTTAATTAGTACCCATAGGGAAATCTCATGTGGTAATCTATGATTAAGTGTTTGTGACGTGCAATTTCTACACAGTATGCAAAGCATAGAAGGGACGTGTTGCGATTAGAGGCGGTCGATAAGCCACTTAGAGGTAAGTACAATATGCTCGGAATGTCAATTGCATTTTGGGTATTTATTAATAAATTAATTCTACTTAAGTTACAAGCATTTATTTATGGTGTACATGACAGTTTTTTTCGTATATTATTTTCTAGGTGTGGATATACGAGGCTATGCTTAGTGAGTAGGGTAACCTTGTTTTGAAGATAAATAACAATATTGCACGGATCCTGAGGTGGAAGATAGGGAGGAAACACCTTGACAAGAAGTCATTAATCACACAACTATTCTCACAAGTCTCGGAAAATATTTTTATTTTCTAGTAACCCATTTTAAATATCCATGGTATACGTATACTCCATAAAATTGTCTTTCTTTTTTCTATAGCCTCTATAGGATAAATCTGATCGTTTCCATCAAGAGCAACCGCCATAAACAACATCCCCTAATATGTTCCTTTTAAGAAAGTATTGTCAATAGCAATCACGGGCAGAATGGAGGAATGAAAATCGCAGATACATGTTTCTATATGAGTTGTTGTGCTCGGGTTTTTGTCTTCTAAAACATGACAAAACTGTGGCAGTAATTGAAAAGACTCAGTTAGATTACCGCATGCCAACTTCGTGCTTCTTCCCTAACTAGCTACGCCTTAAGATAGGACACAGGCACTCAAAACTTTCAGTGTATGTCATCTCGAATGTTTTTTAATGTGTAAATTCTGTTAGGTCTTAGAACTTTTTCATCGCATGTTCATTGATAAACCACTACTTGCTTGACGGTGCCTCTATTGCTATTGGTCACTCCGATAGCACTAATATTTCTCATTTTCATTTGTATGAGTCTCGAATTCACTATTTACATCTGTTAACTGCACACTTTGCCTCGAAATGGTCTGTTGTGGACTTGGCAATCTTTAATTGAAAATGCTTCTTCAGTGCCATTACACCAAATGCATCTTTTAAATCTTTTTTGGAACTGAAAATCTGACTAACACAAATGTCACTAGAATTAGAACAAAAGAATTCATCTTACAATCTGAAAAATATTGGTGGCATTGACAGCAAATAGTGAAGATAATTTGATGGCCCCTGTATGTCATCTTGAAATCTCATTGAATTGCTTCTTTGTCTTAGTCGAACACCCATAGAAGCCGTGACATTGGCATCGTTGTCACAATAGTTTCTACTAAGGGTACTCTTTGTATTGTCAAGAATGTCATGTATGTCAATGCCTTGAATGCAGGGTTGACTATCAAAATAATTATTTATGAAGTCCTTATTGTATCGATATAAGAAGTATCTTTCATGAATCACTGGATATAGAGTGACATGCTCTGTAGGAGGATAATGTTGAGCATGACTTAATTAATTGCTCTCCCAAGAAGAAACAAATGGTTGCACATAAATCATTAGAATTTCAAGTTGTAAAGGAGGACTGCAGACAACTATATGGTCGGCAATAACTATGCGCTCCATAGTGATATACAACTGACTGAATAATTGAGATTGTGCAATAGCCATGCTATTGACAAAAGCAAATACATACATCAGAGTAATCTTTTATAGCCACGTAAACAATTAACCTATTGTGTAAAATCGCAAGAGTACGAGTCGAACAAGTAATAGAGTGATGAGATAAATATCGTCCCACGAGAATTGTAGTAAATTAATTCCCAAGACTTGGCATAACCCAAATTTTATTTGGCTAATAAAATTTGATGGATGGAAAATTAAAAGTAAATTTAAATGCAAATAAAATAAATGTGATTAAATTAATAGGCTAAAAACTCTAGGGTTATGATT
>JAXCLQ010000007.1:11108701-11132542 GCA_035584115.1 Cedrela odorata
AAAATACAAAGAGATGTAATAATTTATTTAATAAAAACAAAATCAACAATATATAAGTTAAAATTCAAGTTTAAACATATAAAATAATATTATAAAATAGAGTTATCAGAACCCTCTAAGGGTGTGTTTGTAACCAATTTTGATATCAATACTGAATTCTGTCGGATCTATCTCTTGTATTAGGCATAATAATTGTTGATAGTTGATATTCCTCGGTATAGCTAAAATTTGTACATCCCTACCAATTTATTCCTTAACACCGTCCGAGGATGTTCGCCATGATCTTCCATATTCAATAGTTACTGTAAAAAACTCTTTAGCCATACTTGTGAAAGAATAACAAAATGAATATAAGATGATATCACTATTAAAATTAAAATTTCAAAATTTATTTTATTTGATAAATATAGTCAAATTAACATAAATATAGAATTGTCCTTGAAGAAAAAAATAAGATACAAATTACTCAAAAAAGTTTTCAAATTAACAATTAACAATTTTAGTTTAATAAATAAAATTAATAAAATGAAAATGTGGAGGGATTAATAAATTAAATTTAAAAAATTAATTTTAATTTCAATAAAAATTTTAAAAATTTAAAAAACCAGAGGCTCGAAATCGAGCTCGCAGTATTGTGGTTTACTTTTCGGTGTTTTTCACTTTCAAATTTTAATAATGTTATTCAACATATAATCAAAAAAATCTTAATATCAATATATAGTTATTAATCCGTGAAATTAAACAAAAATAAGGAAAAATATACACAATTTACTAGTATTGATTCGTGAAATTAAACAAAAATAAGGAATATTTAAAATAAGCACAACAACTTACTTTTTTTTTTGTAAGTTTTTTCAATTCGTTGGAATATGCTCGAGTTTCTATTATCAATGTTTGAATATTGATATTGGATTTTTGAAAAAATTGGAATTCTAAAGGGAGAAAAAATTAATAATAATAACAAAATAAGTGTCAGTATGTGTTTGTGTACATAGTTATATAAGGGCGATTTTGTCTGAAAATTATAAAATTGATTAAGTTGTTAAGAAAAAAAAATTAAGTTGGCTATTTATAAATGGCCTTAAAAATATAGTTATTTTAAAAAAATTTCTAAATTAAATGTTACTGGGCCTGCGTTGTAGAATTAGAATTAGTGAATGACAAAATAGAATTGATGTTATCAATATAAATATACTATAACTGGGTAAATGAGTTTTTGACCAATATGACCAAAAAAAAACCCCTCATTTATGTTTATGGCACACCTTCCAAATATGTTATATTTTAGGTCAATTGTAAGGATTTCAAACAAAAATGTCAATGTCTCTTGTTTTCCCTCTAAACACATATGTTTACAAACTGATTCTTCTTGTTTTCCTACTAAAACACAGAGCACACAAATCATTCCCCCTAAACAACGACGATGGCAACAAAGGTAATGAAGGCGACGGAAACTGGCGACTCCAGCACATCCTCTATAATCTATATGCCCAACATTTTAGAATTTTAAAAATGAAAATGAAATTGCTATTTTCTTGATTTAAGACGTAGGCAATGCATGACCTAAGTTTAGAAATCAGTTTAAGGTAATCGTATTGCAAAATTATTGATTTTATTTGTGAATACTTACATTGGGTAATCGGAAAAAAATTGAAATTGATGAAGATGACTGAGAGTGTGCTATCTCCTTAACTGAAATTATCGAGGGAAAGATGATTTCTGTCGAGGTGGACATTTGACATTCCTTGATCCTCGACGAAAGTCATTGAGGGAAGTTAGAGTTTCATCAAGGAATGCAGAATTCCTCAACGAAAAACATACATTCCTCATTGATTTTCATCGTGGGATCCAAAATTAGTTTAATTTTTTATGCTTCCTTTTCAATCATCGAGGGAGGTATAAATTGAATTCTGGATCCCTCAATGAAATTCATACTTTCATCGATTATATTCGTCGAGGGATTTATAATTAATGCAATTTTTATACTTCCTTTCCAATCATCGAGTGAGGTAATGATTTAAATTCAAGATCCCTTAATGCTATTCATCGAGGGATCTAGAATTAATACTATTTTAAAGCTTTTTTTCTAATTATCGAGGGAGGTATGATTTCAATTCTGGATCCCTCGATGATATTCATTGAGAATCCAGAATTGATGCAATTTTTGTGCTTCCTTTCCAATCATCGAGGGAGGTATGATTTCAATTCTGGATCTTTTGATGAAATTCATACTTTCCTCGATAATATTCGTTGAGAGATCCAAAATTAATGCAATTTTTAAGCTTCCTTTACAATTATTGAGGGAGGTATGATTTTAATTATTGATCTCTTGATGAAATTCATACTTTCCTTGATGATATTAATCAAGTGATCTAGAATTGATGCAATTTTTATACTTCTTTTACAATCATCGAGGGGTATGAATTCAATTTTAAATTCCTCGATGATTGTCATGATCGATTTTTTTTTTTTCATGATAATTACAAAAATAGCATTAAGTACTAGAATGTAAGATTCTCAAAACTTAAAAGGTAATATGCTAAATCAAAGTAAGTGAGATAAAATGGTGTAAATAGTTATGATTGTGGACCAATGTAATAATGATCAAACCAAGCCTAAACAAGTAAGAATGCAAGCCCACGTAATAAGCAAGATTGTAAACCCAAATAAACAAGAATGCAAGTCCAAAAATCAAGTCAAAATCTAAGCCCAAATAAAGCCAAATTGAAGCCCAAACGTTTTATTAAATGGAGCTCCAATATTATTGATCAAGCCCAAGCCCAAAATTGCTATGTTTAGTCACCAAAATTCTAGAATTCTTTACACTTATTTAGAGAACTATTAGGCAAAAGAGAGAAACAAAAAAAGAGAAGGAAAGAAACGTAAGAGAAGAAAGAAGGAGAAAATTGAGATAAAAGAAAGGGAGGAAGAGATAAAGAAGAAGAGAAAAGAGAGAGAGAAAGGGGAAAAGAGGAAAATGAGAGAAAAAAGGAAGAAGAGAAGAGGAAGAAAGAGAATAGAGGTGTAGCAATCGGAAAGAAGAAGGAGAAGAAGAGAGAAAGAAAGAAAAATAGAAGAGAAGAAAAAGGAGAAAACAAGGAAAGGAAGAGGAGGAAAAAGAAAGCGGCAAGAAATTTACTAACTTTTACATATTTTTAGTAACTTAAACGCTTGTTTTGTGATGTGTATGTAATGGGTGTGTAAATTATGTAGTTTATAGGCTTTGAGAAATGGTTGGCAGTGCATGATACATGTATACATGTATGGCAATGTTTTTATGTGGAAATATTGTGAAATTTGAGATATAGACATGCGAAAGGTGTTGGTAGTGATTGTACATCCATATAGCAGTGTTTTGGCTGTGTTTTAGGGCATGAAAAATGTGCAAATTAAGTGTTATAATGCATGATTATAGTGTCTAGGTTATATTGAAATATAAGGTAGTAAGTCACATATAGGTAGGTGCATATTGGTTGCTGAAATTTTTTGGGCAGGGCTCAAAAATCAGAAACAGAACGAGTTTCGGACATCCAATTACCAAGCCGTAAAATTATAATAGAACTAGACATAAAAATGGATAACATAATCGAAAACCAAATTGATTTGTGTAAAGATAAGTGCACAGCGAAATTCAAAAGTGGCTACCTTGTTATGTTCCTGCACACTGTCTCACTCTGCGCAATGTGAAGAAATCTATTCATAATTCGAGCATTCAGATTTGAAATCTGAATATGTAAAAAGCCATAGAAATTAAACTTATAGGAGAATATTCTATAAAAAAATTTTCAGCTTAAAATTCATTGTCGATTGATCATAGCAAAAATGTGAAGTTGTCTTCTGTTAGTGAAGTGTTATCAAGAGTAATCGAAAAATGAATTTGTGAACATTTGACTTAGATAATTTTGATTCGAACTTCGTAGCGATTCAAATTATCTTAATTTTGTCAGGGTGGATTGTACATGTATAATATAGTTATTTATTTATTCATTTATGACTATAAATTTTGATGGAAGTCATGATTGTAGATTGTCAACCGGAGTGCCCATCGACCCTGTCTTGAGTTAGACTAGCCAATTTTTAACCGATGAGTGGATAACTATTTCTCAAAGATTTTCTAAATTAATGTTTAAAATACATGTGTTGAAAAACTTGATTAAAGTCTTAAAACTTGCTTTGGTCATTGCTTTAAAAATTTGTGACCGTTATTATTGTTATTGAATATTGTTTTCGGGTATGCCGATGAAGTGTTGGGTTATCGTAAGCTTATGAGATGTGATTTAGATTGTATTACTTGAGAAAGGATATTAAGATGTTCGTTGATCATGTATAAACGATTTATTTTGCTAAGTTAAAATGTGACTATAAAATTGTAACTTGAACCTAAGGTTAAAATACATGTGGTAAAGGCTAAATTAAATTCTTTAACTTGACTTGGTCTTGGTTTATTAAATCCTGTAATTGTTACGGTTATTGAAATGATTTTCGAGGATGTTGATTTTATGTTAAAATATTATGAAATTACGGATTGTGATTTGGGTTATGATGTAAACCCTGTTTTTGTGAATAAAGGACTAAATAAAGACTTTCTAAAGTTTTAGGTAATTTTAAAATTTTTAAAAGTAATAGGGGCCTCAACAAAATTTGTCAAATGAATTTCTCTTTTCCAGTAAGTCTCAGGTCTTCATTTATTCTTCACCAGAAAACACTTTTTCTTCATTTCTTCTTCAATTCTCAGCCTAATTCCTTGAAATCTAACCGAATTTCTTGCAGATTTTCATTGCCCAATTGATTACAGTATATTCCTCTACGATTTGGTATCACATTTGGACTAAAAATGGCGAGAAATGGCATGAAAGGAAATTAGAGTTTTGATGTGAAATTGGGGGTTTCCATTTTAAACAACTATTTTGAAATTCTAAGGACTCCAATAAGTTCCAGGTAAGTCAATTAAACCATTTTAAGCTAGATTTCATGATTTTGAACATATTAGAAATTAAGAGTTATTTTTCACCTGAATATTTATGTCGATTTTCACATAGAAAATTTAGATACGTGTAATAATTTGGAATAATTAGAAGCATGAAGTAATTTTATAATTGTCGGATAATATCTGGAATGTATGCGGTACGTTATAGACATAAATCTGAGTTAAGAACACTCACTGTCATGGGATTTCAATTGTTGAAAATCGGTTAAATGGTACCGGTTAGTAAACCTCGAGAAATGTGTATGTGTTAACTAAGGAACTTTAAAGATATTTTCCACGAATCTTGTATTTAACGCATTGTATTTAAATTTGTTGGAATTGTAGAATTTATTATAAATATATGTGGTAATAATAGGTTCAGAAAATCCACAAGAAGGGTCGACTAAGCGTGAGGACACATAGTGAGAGTGGTTACCCTCCCCTAAGTTGTGAGTAAATTTATACATACAAAATTATATAAATAGAATGTATGTGATATTTATATGTACGCTTGTGTGTTAATCGAATGTTTTGAAATGTTAAATTGAAACTTGAGATAAATGATTTCCATATACTATATATTGATATTAGGAAAACATTTGTAATGGGTCTACATTTTAAATGTTATTTTGATATACATGCTGAATGCCGTGGAGGCCTGGTTTGTTTATGTAATGTGAAAACCTTGATTGAAAATAAATTGTTTTAAATTGTGCATGTATAATGGTGATAAGACCATTAAGGCTGGATATTGTGGTATGGCCTTTGAGTTTATTTGTTATTGTATATACATGAAGGTAGCTTATGGATGGATCTATGAGAGGCCGTATAGGTGAATGGAGCCACAGTGGGCTGTATAAGAGGGATAAGCTATGGTAAGCCCACTGTGTGCCGTGTACGTAAGTGCTATTATAGAGACCCTATAGAATATCCTAGCGAATTGATAGGGATCTCATGGAATTGACGGTCATAACGAGGACAGTCACTTTATTACTAAGTGACTACTCGAGGGCCAACATCAGTGAGATAGACGGTAAATTTTATAACGATGTGTTTTATAAATGATTTCACAATGTATAAGAAATAGTTTCTGCTTTATAAAAAATGCATTGCATATAGTTTTATGTATAACAGGCTCACTGATGGATTTCGATGTCACCTCTACTAAGGTAATGGTCAAGAAAGTATGGCCAACACATTTTGGATGTTTAAATTAAATGTAGACCCATAATTTGTTTTACTGTCACTTATTGTACATGAAATGTATGTATGTATTTTGAGCATGACATATTAAAAATAATCCAATATCATAATTTGAAATTGTGTGTACATGTATGTATATATGTATATATGTATTTACTCACTGAGTATAATTGTATACTCACCTCTTACAATTACAATTTTCAGGTTAAGAGCGTTAGTCCTAACCAGACTTGTGGTAGAGGTAAAGAGCTTACCATGCTCTTGGTAGGTTTATTTCTTCCTTGACTCACATGTGTCATTTGAGTTCACTGGTTATGTATATTTTTGGTTATGTATAATTTTGGATATGTATTTCCTGGGGATACATGTAAAGTATATTAACTAAAAGTTTATGTAAGGAACTATTATTTTGTTCAATTCATATGTAAATGATTTTCAGAAATTGATATGTATATTAATCAATTATGTTGTGGATAAATTGATCATGGAGATCAATTCTTTGTAGTTGATAATCCCATGAATGAGAACTTTGTATATAAAACTGTTTTCAGAATTTTAAGATTTACAAGTAAACCTTACAAGCTCTTTTGATATATTCAGCGCATAGAGGATGTATCAGAAGGGTCTGTGGCGATTATTACAGGTGGACCCTTAGGGCGTGACATATGACATGTGAGAAAGAGATATTGAGATTGATTGTTGATTTTGTGGACATGATCTATATATTTCATGAATTTAAAGCATGATTATAGTATTGATTTCTGATATGGTTTGCGTATTCTTAAGTTATCTCAAAAGACCATGTGCACATATGTAGCTATTGACTTAGAACCAGGGGGACGATGATACATAATACTCTTGGATTCCCCTATCTCAGATGTCATATTCCTAAGAGTAGTGACAGTAACTTGGAGGATGATGATATGTAACGCCTCAAGGTACTAAAAAATTCATATATGTATTTAGGGGGACGGTGATATGTAATGCCCCTAAACACCAGATTTCTTTTATTAATGTATGTTGACTATTAACCCTACAAGTACTTCAAATTCAGCTTATGATTGTGTTAAGTATTTATCATATGTATATACATATATATAATTATTTTAGTTTATCTGACGCTTATGTATTACTATTATTTTTAGCATCTATTCACTGAGTTTCCTTAAACTCACCTCCTACTCTCCAATTTTGTAGGACCTTATGTCTAGTAAGCTAATTCAACATTAGGGAGACACAATCTGAGAAACGAGTACACATCGTAGTCACCAGGGTTATTAGGTCTATGTTATGTACAGTGTTGTATGGTTTATTATGTTATATGATATCCAGTTTGACATTGAGTATTGTATTTATAAACCTGGTTAGTCCATTGTATATTTAGTATATTATGTACTGTGATATAAGCGCTTGTGCTGTATATAGTATCATTTAAGGCATATCGCCCCTTGAGTTGCATAAGTATGTTTTATAAAATGTGTTGTGCATACATGTTTCACATTACTATTTAGACAAGCTGTGTAAGACGTAGGGTGATAGGCTGATTTTATCACTTGTTGGTAACATCTCGGATTTTAGGATGTTACAATGATATTCATCGAGGGATCCAAGATTGATGCAATTTTTATACTTCCTGTATAATCATCGAGGAAGGTATGAATTCAATTCTAGATCCCTTGATGAAATTCATACTTCCCTCAATGTTTTTATCGAGGGATCCAGAATTGATAGCTCTGTTTTATACTTCATTTCCAAATATAGTACTAACTGTGTTTTTTTGGGTGACATTTTGATTTATTTATATTTATTTTGTAATTTTGTCGGGAATAATAATGAGCATTAGTAGGACATTAAAGACACCGCAAAGTGCCAAAGATTTGGTTATTATGAATGTTAGTTCATAATGTATTATTGAGAGAAGTGTACACCATTAGACCAGAAGCAGAGCAGCAATTATGGCTCTTGGTATCTGATCGCGTGATCCAATTTTTTTTAATTTGAATTTGAGTTGATAATTGGCCTGAATTTTAATAATTATCCAAAGGAAATGAATATTCTAAGGAGTAGAAGAAGTATACTTTGACTACGAGACAAGTTTTTTCTTAGGGTGTAGTAGATTAAGCAATTACAACTAAATAAATTGATAAATGAGACAAACTTTAGCATTATGGATGATTAAGATGCATTAAAGATGACGCTAATTTTTATTTTAAGAGATTCTTATTAGGAATGGACAGTCTTGGGAAAGTGGACCCGTTTGTGTTGCAATTGGTAAATGATATGACCGCATTTAACAGTTATCATTGGGGCATTATTTATGAACACTAACTCATAATACCTATTGCAAGTATTAATTGGGAAGGTGAAAAAAATTTAAGGAACAACATAAAAAGAATATGAAACACAACTGTGAGCAATACAACTTTGAAGGCATTCACATTGCATTTCAGGTGTGTATGTTATAGTTTGCTTATGATTTGATTTTCTCAATTACATATTTATTTTCTCTGAAGTTAGATGCAATTAAAATAGTTTTGAAAGGTTGGGGACAATTTGTTTACAGGTTTAAAATTGGGATAGGTCTATGTTATAAGGAATAATATGGTAAATTATTAACGTGTTTTTGGTGATAATGCTAATTTAGATATATGAGGCAATACTAGTATGTCAAGGTAAGTACGGTGAGAAGATAAATGACGAAGTTCCCTGCATACTGATGTGGACAACACCTAAGAGCAATCGCCATGACAAAATTAGGAAAGACGTTGTCTGTAGTAATAAATGTGAGTTATTTATGCTATACAAACATGCAGCAATAGTTGAGATTGACGATGTGCGCGTGATATTGACATAGATTTAGGTAAATAGATTTAAGTGTTTATGTAACCCTCTCCACTGCGCAAGTTAATTCTTACAAATATAAAAAGGTCGTTGTCATACATTCCCTAGTTCTATCTATAAAGATAGGGAAAGGAGAGGACGAGGGACACGAACTGTTGTCTCCTTGAGCACCCATTCAACATGCAGATTTATCAGTTGAGATTGACGATGTGTCAGGTAAATTTAGTGCAATATAAATATTTAACTATTGAGATTTATAGGAATATTATTAATCGAAGCGATTGTGGGCAGGTGCATGTGGTCCATACTAAAGATGTATTGCAGTCGTAGTCCACAATTGGAGTAAAGGATGCAGCAGGAGCTGATCATGAGTATACCCTACTGTCGCGGTCTACATCAGAGATGCCAACTCCAACCGAGCCCATAGGTACAAGTTTACTTCCTACATGCTCAAAACCAGTGAATAGAACTAAAAAGGCTTAATAAATGCCGTTAGATTCAAGTTATAGAGGCAATTACAGGGATGTGCGCTGATATGGAGGCCCATCTGCTAAAGCAGGAAGAAATATTTATAGCAAAACCAGCCCTTGTTAGACAAAACACATAAGCATTACTGGCTTTTCTTTGTTACACTAATGTTTCATAGAGATGATTAACCTTTTACTATATAATATATGTTTTACTTGTTGATTAATATTATATTTACAATTGATACTAATGAGTAATGTTAAATATGCAAGTAGAGGTGGACGTGGGGGACAATAACCTTTCACAAATCGTGACTGATCTTATAAATACATCATCTCTACTGTCGTCGCCTGTACATGTTCTTGACGAGGTCTTTTCCCCGAATTCACACAGCAAATATGGATGCCAATACAAGTGAGTAAAGAGATTAGCTAGTCCTTTCGTGAATCTAGTAAACTTGCAAAAGTATAAGGTAATTGGATCATTGCGTGCACAATAGCAGTGAGTTTAGTTCATGTAGTGGTTGAGTAAGCTTAATGCATCTCTTGTGCTCTTACACAGAACCAGTACATCACTAGCCTGGTTCTTTACTATATTGGGAGGTGATAAAAGTAGTTAGTTAGAGGATGATGTATGTACTCGCAAAATTTATCTTCGATTTAATTATTAGTTACAAATAATTAATATTGATATTTTCACACATTAAAATCTGCATTTTTGGGTGAAGTGTTGTTTAATTTGATAAGATTAGTGGTATTGGGTTGATGAGTTTGATATTTGAAATGATGTTTTATTTTATTGAAATGGATACATTATTTTTGTGATTGACAGTATATTAATGCATATTTGGATTTGTTGTGGGACAAGCAATGGAAAGAATCTAACACGACACCTCAACGTTAGACATTGGCCTACACATATGTCTATGTGAGTTTGAAACCATTAATTAAGTTTCATATTTAAGTGTTAATTTCAAAGCATTTAAAAATTTATTTTCCATTTCGACAATGTTATTTCAAGAAAACGTAGAGGAAGACTCAACAGAACGAGAAATAGTTGGAGACTATAAGTTGGGGTCACGAGGTCCTGCAGTACGTTAAAGGTGGGATCCTGTCCAATGGGGAGATTATAGAAAGGCTTAATACCCTATTTAACATCGAGATAGTTTACGTCATAGTCAATGTAAAGCAGAGGCACTGAGTTGTCGCTGCAGTAGATTTTATGAGGCGAAAGATCACTGCATATAATTCTTACATCTTTGCGACCCGAGATGACTACATTGAGGGTCATCTCCGCTATATAACCGAGTTGCTACCGTCGTTATTGAGGCATGCATGTTTTTATACACATAGATCAAACTTGTAAGATGATAGTTCGTCTACATGAGAGGGTGCCTCAACAGAATACATAAGGAGGATTGCGATGTTTGCAATTGTAAATATATCGAGTACCTATCCATGCAGTACGAGTTTGATTTTGGGTCATCTGATGACATTCGTTTGAGGAAGAAGATAACGCTCAATAGTTGGGCAAATCATCTATGGTAGATTATGCACTGACTTTGTTTGTATATATATAGTTAAGTTCATTTTAGATGATGTCTATAATTAGTTGCTAATTTTTCTATTATGGTTGATTATGATATTATTTTAGACTATACTATAATCAAGTTTAGTAAATAAATTAAACACATGCAAATTAATTAATAAATAAATTAATTAAACACAAACAAATTAATTATCAAATCAATTAAACACATACAAATTAATTAATAAATAAATTAAACACATGTAAATTAATTAACAAATCAATTAAACACAAACAAATTAATTAACCACATAACGATTAATTAACACAACCCAAATACATAAATTCATTATAGAATACAAATATCTAAATACAAGCTGGCTTACAATTCCATTGCAAAACGTATAATATGTCCGAATACAAATCGACAAACTATCGCATACTTTTGTTGCAATGACAATGGATTCTTACAAGTTTGACAGTTATGTTCGTATTGTTTACAGCGAGAACATTTTCGTCTTGCCACTTCTTCACCAGTGGATGATCTCTTTTGTATCCTATGTCATCCTAATTTTGGGTGCTGAATAAGTGGCAAGATAATTTAAGAATGTTGGTGGTCATAATATTATACATCCTATTGGTAAAATGAGCTCGAATCCATTTATGACACCTAATTTCCTCCTTTAGATATTTGACAGCTTCAAGGCTAATGTGCTTTAGTTTTAAAATTTGGTTTTTAAAGTCACTAGCACGATATGCCTTCACAATCACAAAGTATGCGATCAAAAATTTGTCAACCTTATTTTTTTTCATTGTTTTAAACTTTGAACGAACATTCCCTGCGACATGATATGCTCAAACCCCATGTGTCTCCTCAGGAAACATAGTTAGTATATCTTTCCCAATGCTAAGATGTTTATAAAAAATGAAAACTGAGTCTTGTAGTTCTCCAATTACTCCTCGTAATTTCTGCATAAACCATACCCATTAATCATCATTTTCATTATCCCCAATTCCAAAAGCCAATGGAAAAATCTGATCATTCACATCTTTACAAGCTATCACAAACAAGGTTACATGATATTTTCCTTTAAGAAATGACCCCTCAACTATTATAACTGGTTTGATTGATGATCGAAACCCATTAATACAACTTTCAAATGCCATGAAAAAATACATAAAATGGTTATCATCGCTCTTCTATATATGTGTGACAGTGCCATTGTTGCAACATTCCAGAACATGACAATATAGAGGCAATAAGTTGTAGAAAGCAATTAGGTCATTAGAAAGCAACGTTAGTGCTGCTTCTTTGGCACGCCAGACTTTTGCATACGATACTAACACACTGTATTCACTATGAATGTCATCTTGAATATTTTTAGATTATATATTTTGCTACAATCTGCAAATTTATCTTTGATCAGTTTACCGATAAGCTGAGAGCTCGCTTGACAATATCCGTTCAATAGTTAATCAAATATATATGTATATGTTTGTTCAATCCGTTTCACCTAAAAGTAAGTATTTTCATGCATCAATACTGTCCGAACACACATTTACATCTTTTATCTCAACATTTTGCTTCAAAACAATGTGATGTTGACTTATGAATTCGGAATTGAAAGTTCCGTCTCATTGCAAGCAAACTCAAATATTTGCATAATTTCTCTTTGGTTTCATACAATTTTCTAACTACTATTTCACTATTATTTGTACCGAAGAAGGCATCAATTGACAAATTAACAGGTAGAGGGATCAAAGGTATGAACTATAGTAGATCATAATTAGATCCACTAGCCTCTTCACATGTGAAAGAGGATAAATGCACATTGAGAGGTGATTGAATATCGATATTGATTCTAGTTGTAAATAATGTGTCATTGGAATTAATTTTTTACTATTATCCTATTCAAAATACTCTTGAGTAAGATTTACATTTTACTAAATCTGAGAGTATGGTGCATTAACAACCATGGCAGGGTTTTATAACATTAACTAGATTACTATTAGTTAAAAAAGTAAATGAATTCCCAAAATTAGTTTGCAATGGACAGATGAAGGATTACGTAGCTTGAACACTGGGAGACCCTTCTATTTCTACTCTTGCATCATAACATACAAATATGATAAATAGTTGCGTAAACTCTTCAAATGTTGCAATTGTACTATTCATATTAATAAAAAAAAAGCCACAGTTGTATCGTTAGTCACATCACTCGGTCTCCACGTCAAATGGATGAAGGCATACAATGTCTATACACAACCCTTATTTTAACATTAAATTCATCTAGACTTTTTTGACAGAAAGAATACAATTTATTGACGAGTTGTAAATAGTTTATATTCCTTCGTACTGTTAAACTAAAAATTACGACCACCGTTGTAAACTTTGTTTCCATCTAGTGAACTCTCTCATGTTCCCCAAATACAATTATCAAATGAACTTGTTCCATCTATGTGAAAACATAATAATTGTTAGACATTCATTTTGAAAAAAAAAATTTAAACACATATAAGAAATAGAAATGTTGAAGAATTGAAGAAAACCACAACCAGAGAGACACATTCAATGCGATAAGAAAAAAAATACAAAGTAAACATTGCCATCCACGAAATAAATCATCGGGAGAAGTATGAAATTTGTCTAAGGGAGGTACGAATATTGTCGAGGGAAGTTTAGTAATTATTGAGGGAGGTTTAGAAATTGTCACGGGAGGTATTGATATTGTCAAGAGATTTATGGAAATTGTCGAGGGAATGATGAAATTTTATTTGTAATGAATAATGCTCCCTCGACAAAAATCATCAAGGGATATACTGTTAACTTTCTTTTTTAGAATTCTAAAAAAATCATCAATATCACATCATTTAACAAATATTAAGTTGAATGTATATATAAAACTTTTTCCATGCATAACTAAACCTAAATCAAAATAAAATTTACAACACAAATTATATTTGAGTAAAAAAATTTATTTGTTATCAAAATGTTACTTCACTGAATTTACTTTGATTAAACTCGTTTAAGCAAATATCAATCAACACATTGAATGTATGAAGTTAATTGTTAATGCCTCTAATTATGATCCTTTTAGTTTATTTAACTCTTTAAAATATAACGAAATTAAATTTTTACCGTTTATGGTAGTGAGATATACAAATAAGAGGCAAGATATTTTTATTTAGATTTTTTTAATTAACCCTAAATATACACATTTAAATATTGGACTATAGTCGTTGAGGGTATTTTTGGGCTACGTTGGCAAAAAACTCTGCGTAAATCTCAATACGACCTAAAACCTTGTTCCTCTGTTTTGCTCTCCCAAAACCCCCCTCTTCTCTTCTCTTCTCTTCTCTTCTCTGCTTTCCTTTTCCGGGAAAATGAACTCCCACTCTGGAAAGATTTTCCCACAAACCAAACAACCTCCACAACTGAACCTTCACCAAGCCTTCAGCAACTTCAAAACCCAGTGCTCTGGCTTCCTTGAACACTTCTCACATCTCCAGTCCTCTCTCTCCTCCCTTTCAGACCGTGCAAAACAAGCGCTAGAACCCGGATTTTCGCTCTCCAATTCATGCCCTTTTGCCTTTAACAAGAACCCAGTTTGGGCACGAATTGGCAATAACAGCACGGCCCAGATGAGAATAACTGGCAAATTAGGTACTGCCATGTCGACTGAGGCAATCGAAGAGAGATTGGCAGGGGTTCCCGTTTATGCGTTGAGCAATTCTAACGAGGAATTCGTGTTGGTTTCGGGACTTTCTACGGGAAAGTCTCTTGGGCTGTTGTGTTTCAAGAAGGAGGATGCGGAGGCTCTTCTTGAACAGATGAAGAGTATGGACCCTGCAATGAGAAAAGAAGGCTCGAGAGTTGTTCCTGTTGCTTTGAACAAGGTTTTACATCTAAATATTTTTTAATTTTTCTATACTAATATCAATAATTTTGTTTTTTCTTGTAAGTTTATATTGTTTTTGATTGACTTGTTTTGTGGGATTAACCAGGTTTTTCAACTGAAGGTTAATGGGGTGGCGTTTAGGTTAATACCGGAGTCGACTCAAGTCATGAATGCGCTCAAGGTGAGTTTTCATGAATATAGTACTTGCTTGATTTTGATTTAGATCAATCTGAAGTATCTAAGCACATTCTCACTTTATTGATAATGGTGTAAGCTGCTGATCTGAAACTCAATGTGCCAAAACCTTCTAAAAATTAACAAATATAGCTACTTGTTGGGGGAATTAGAATAGAGAAAATACAGAATTGTGAATTCTGTGTATGCTTGTGTAACTACCAATGGCTTTCTCTCTTAAATTTTGGGGAGAGTGCTGACTTTGAAAGTAAGTTGCATTAAAGTTAGAGGAGATCTCAGAGCAATACATCCTTGTGTCATTTCTCTGAACTTTGCGGCGTTGTTTTAGGAAAGGATCATCTTCAGCATTTCAATTCCTAAAGTTTTAAAATTAAAGGTTTAGGATGTCTGCATATGAAATTTGATGACCTACCCTCTGAAAGACTCATAATGAATTTCTAGCATGGAAGAATGAATTTAAAATTTTGTGTGGTCATGATAGTGGAGTTGTGGCATGGTGCACAGTTAGTTATTGTTGTAGTCAGAATGGGATCGTTATTATTTTTAAATTTTTAATTGACATATTATTTAAAGCTCGTGTAGATCTTCTATACTTGCTTGTTGTGAAATGTTGGTGGGTTCATAGAGCTTGAGTTGTGGCATGCCTCTACTTTACCGATTGGTTCAGAAAGCATTTGAATGATCTTTCTATGGACACTTCAATATTCTCTGTACTTAAAGAGGGTTTAAAACATGCTACCAATAACTATTTGACCAGTGATAGTTTATCTGCACTTCTTTATCTTGGCTGCGTGTGAAAACTGGAAGAAGATATATTTGATGGTTCGCCCTCCAAAAAGTGGTCCAGACATTCATCTATCCAGTTAATCTAATCTTAGGGCACAAGATTTATAATAGTGGAATGCATATGTTATTTCTGGAATATATTACACGTTGATTTGTCAAGTCAAGTACATTCAATCTTCTGCTGATAATTGATAATTGTGATTGTTGTATTGTTGTTTACTTCTTCCCTACAATTGTTTACCTTTGGTTCTTACTGTAGTTGTCATTTTTTTGAAATCTCTTAATTCATTGCATAAAAGAATTTAGAAAGATCATACCAACTACCAAATAGTTTGGTGAATATTCTACTCTTTTATTTTTATTTTTATTTTTTATTTTTTTGGGGAGTGGGATTGTGTGTGGTGGAGTGGGTAGGTGGGATCATTCTTGTCAGTTTAGTGAATGGTAAACTATGAAGAAATCTTCAAATAACTGTCTTATATCTCTATCTCCATTGTTCTACTGCTATCTTCTTGGCCATGAAAGCATTCTCTGTCCTGTTGGAAGTTGACTCAGAATCATCTTGGTTTTTGAGAGCACTTGATCCTCTCTAGATTCCCAAAGAACTTCTTAGATTTGTCTATGAGTGGGAATTCATATCTAAGATTAGATTCTCTATCCCAGCATTTATTCAACTCATGAATGTTTGACGTCAAATGAAATTGCGCAAACTTGATTGTGAAAACCTGTTTGTTTGATTTTATTGACTTGCAACAAAAAAATTGGTTATCTATTCTACATTATCTTTTAGGTTGTAAAGTGAGTTAACCTCTAAAAATGTGCCAGACCGTGTTCTTGATGATTCTTTGGATAATATTTGAGTTGAAGCAATCTTTTCTGCCTCAATTGGTATTAAGTATTGGTCTTCATGGTTGTGGTCAAGACTATTGATAAAGCAGAAATTTGAAAAGGATAAAATTTCAAATTCACAAGAACGTTGTTGAATCCACTACCGGTAATCTCTTAAGAAAAATATTATTTTTATTGGTAAATGATGATGAAAGCTTGGATGTAACATTGTCTCCCTTGTTATAATAGGGTAAACCAACTTCGTGAAGTTAACAAAAATATGAAAAAGAAATCCTACCTTAACAAGAAAATGAAGACTTAAATAACATACCAAATATGACTCTAACAAGAAAACTAAATAGACAAAATTACAAAACTTCCTAAAACAACTTTTTGTTAATTTTCTGGCATAAGTATTATTAGCAAAAAAGGGTCTAGATTATAATTCCTTGTAAATGTATCTTTTGGGAATTGGTTTAAACTTCAATCTCTCAAGCTTTTGCGGTGTAAGAGTAAAATAAATAAATAATCGCTCCTATCTTCTAGACAGGATGTTGTAATGAAGAGGAAATCAAGTGAACGAAATGACGTTATTACTTCGACAGTATATGGCTTATTCAATGATTTCACAGCATCAAAGTAAAGCGATCTGTCTCAGCTTACAGATAAAACTTTAGTTTATGATTCTGAATCCATTTTACCTTACCTAGTTTTGTGTTGAATATTGATTCTACGAGAAACTGGAAAAGTAGAAGTTTAATAAAGAAACCTGCAAATATAAAAATTTCAAGCAAGTTTGCTCATGTTATAGTCGGGATGTTTCTCTTGTGGACATAGGTTTTTTACTTGTATGTTCACATACTTGATCGGAAAGTATTTCCTCTGCATTGATTCTAAAGATCTTATATTACCTAATAATCTCATCATCTTTGATTTTAAAAGTTTGGTGTAAGTATATATATGCTAATTATGGTTTTTTCTTTTATCCTCTCTATGCAGGAGAGGGAAAAAGCTGGTTTTTCTGATGATGCTGTCTCTGGTGTTCCAGTGTTTCAGGTTCTTTGCTTTCCCCTGCTGACTTTTAATAGTTAACGTTCGCCACATATTGCACAGTCATTGGACTAGTGAATAAGGAGCTAGCAAGACACTTAAGAAACTATGTGAAATAAGAAATGAAAGATCCTAAGAATTGTTGCAGATTCTATGAGTTATTATGCAACAAACAAATTGTGGGAAATTGTCAAGATATTGGAACAAAATAAAATTTATTGGGACATATCGAGAAAACCTGCAAAATTATTGGAAAAAGAGGAGAGAATTTTTCCATTTGAGCAATGTAGGTGATGTGACCTTAAAATCAGAAAAATTTCTGGCTATAGTCTTTGCATTAGTACCTGTACTGTATCTTTGTTGAAAGCTTCTTGCATTAAATTTTAAGGCTAACTTCTCAACTGTTTCCACATTTGAATTTTAGTCAAGGAGTTTGGTACTGAGAAGCCAAGGCAAAAGCTATCGTCCGGTTTTCTTTAGAAAGGTTAGTTATGAAGATGGCCGTGTTGATATGCAATATTGTTCCGGTTAGTCCAGGCATCACAGTTGAAATTTCTTGTAATCCTTGGGATTTTTCCAGGAAGATTTAGAAAAATCACTTCTAAGAGCATCCAGTCAGCAGAATAAATTAAATCCTGCATACAGACAGGGTGATATTCAGGTATGGTTGTTGACTTGTTGACTTGTTGCCTTTATGTTGATGAAGCTTCGCTCTCTTTGAATTTATTTTCTATTTCATTTTGTAGGTTGCTGTTTTTGAGGACATAATTAAGGGGATGAAGGTAAGAACCCTTTTTATGAATCTTCTGTTACTGTTTTGTTTAGTTTCCTGGAAGATGTGGTGCAAGAAATAAGTTGTAATTCCAAATAGGCAGTTCTTTTTCTCATACTTCCGGGCTATATTTAAAATTTTAAAGCTAAAATGAAATTAAAATGGTATTTGCAGGAGAGGAATACTGCAGCATGGAATGATGTTGTTTTTGTCCCTCCTGGTTTTGATGTTTCGGCAGATACTTCCCAACAATAGGCTACTGCAAAGGTGCAGGTGATGATATTTTAGACTAGATTTTCAATTTTTATTTGTTTACGGCTGGTTAGAATCTTATCATAGCGCACATCATGCAGACAAAAAGTTTGCAAAGTTGGGTATGCATTTTACTTGCATGTTTCAAGTCAAGTGCAATGCTTGTACCATGTCATTTTGTAAAATGTGTTATTTTCTTCAACAATGAAGTAAAAGACATGGAAATATTTTGTGGTCGTAGTTTTCTGTTTATTTTTGTGTTCTAGAATCGAGTTTTATTATGTCACAGCAATGATTTGATTTGAGCATAATGTTACATGCTCAAATCGCTTCGACACAACCAGCAGAAAAAGTACTAAGAGGTTCCCACATATACGTTTTGTTTTCTGGAAATGATAACAGGATTATTCTTCATGTACTTGACGTGAGCAAATGTGTTGCAAAAGCAAAACGATCAAGGTATGGTTGGCAATCTGATGATAAAGTCTGGCCATTACAACTGCGAGTACAATTTTTACTTACCGATTTAGTGACCTTTTGGGGTGCTAAGAAAAGTGTTAAAAGTGTATAAACACTTATATTGTAGTGTTTTTTTTTTTTTTTTTTTTTAATTTTTATATAATACTTTTTTTGAAGACTTTATTAAAAAGTCTATTGTTACCAATATTAACAAATGATGGGATAGATTTACAAGTTTTCACTTTGTTCAAATTTTGCCTTGCCTTTCTTTTGAATTTCTAACTACGGCAACTGGGCCGAGTGGCGTGGGCTGGGTGCAGTTAAACAAATCATATTCTAAGTTAGCTAAAAAACTGACTTCTACGTTGCAACATAATTTGAAGATGAAAAATGTATAATGATTTCACGAAACGCTTAATAGTGATGGATGGGTTGAGACTAACTTTTATTATTGATTTAATTAATTCATTCCTTATAATTAATTTACAAAAATTTCATTAAATTTTGTATTTTTTGTATCTTTTTTTAATGTATTTAAATAAAAATATGGACAATACATCCATTGGTACCAAAATTTATTACGACCTATGCTCCTAATGATATGGTACTAGCAACATTTCCACCTCATTACTGTATCGAAATTGAATCTCGCTTCAAGTCTCCTAAAATGTAAAATGTGTAGATTTCTTATTAATTAATTTGGGATTTAGGTTCCAGTTCCTAAACTATATATGATATATGTATCCTTAACTAAGATAGACTCTCTCAATATGTCATATATGTATCCTTGTGGACCATCTCTGATAAATTCTTGAATCTCTCTACCTTGAGTTATACCACTTTCTAGACCCTTAATAAAGATATACCTCTATGTTTATCTCAAACAATATATATATATATAGTTACCAAAATATTTGATATATTTTTAGTTAAGATAGAATCTCCAGTATAAGATGTTATTATAAACTTTTATGTCAATACTATATAATTATGCATATATAAATTGAATCAGTGCTTTTTGTGTATTAAAGAAAATAATATATTTACATTGAAAAGACAATAATATGCATTTTGAGATAATGTCTTTTATTGTCTTTTGAACTTATTCTTGAAGAGTGGACCAAAGGCATTGGAGTGGTCTGCCCAAACAATACTTAATAATTTCAAGTGCTCCTATTTTCAAGACAAAACGTAATTAATTAGGTTGCTTGAGGTCCGAACCCCACTTTGTTCTCAAGATAGACCTTGATTTTCAACAATTTTTTGCTTTAATATTATAGATGGTAGTAGGAGTAGATACTTCTAAATTCATATTTATTAAAAAAAATTAATATTAAATTTATAATAAATTTAATATTTTATTATCAAATTTACTTAAATTAATATTTAATATTTATTAAATTTATATAGATATTCATAAATTTTTAGTAAAATTTTTGTATTTTTAACTATAATTATTCTATTATTAAATATCAAATTTAATCTTATAAATTATCTAAGTAAAAATATAAATCTTCAGTATTAATTCAAAATAAAATATACTATTCACATAAAATATTAAGTATATTTAATATAAAATAAAATTGATCACAATAATTTTATATAAAAAATATATAATTATTTTATAAATTTATATTTAAAATATTATACATCTAAAATAAAAGTTTATAAACTCATAAGTCCAAAACAATAATTACAAAGTTCACATTTTTAATTTTTTCAATTGTAGTTAACACTCACCCAACATGATTCATAAACCAATGAATAATAATATATAAGTTAATAAAGTTATTTTAATAATTTTATAAATATATATTTTAAAAAAATTAAATATTCGCCGATACCTATTGTGGGTATCTGTAGATATTTATTTATACTCGTATCTGTCTCAAACTCGCTAAAAGATATACCAAATCTATCCCATTAGCATAGAGTATTTAGTGAATTTGAGAATAAAATTGTCATCTCTATTTAATATATATTCGGTAGTATGATTAGATCTAATTTAATATTGTACATACACATTATTATTATTATTATTATTATTATTATTATTATTATTATTTGAATAATGTTAGAAATATAAATTATTTACTACATATTTCATATAATTTATTTTTCTTTTAGTCTCATAAATTTATATTTATTCTTGAAAAAATATAAAAAATTTGACAATAGTTTTTTTTTTTTTAACAATATTGCATTGTAGTTTGGATTCTAAATATGACTACGTAAGTGGCAATTATATTCAAAATATATACAGGTGTTTTTAATAAAATCTGAAAATGATGCAACAGATGCACAGAAAGTGGAATGGAAACAAAGTGGAATGGAAACAAAAAGTGTAGAAGATAATAAACAAAAAGTAGGAATTCGATCTCATCATGGGTTTGCTTCACTCCCAATTGTTGGAAAATAATACCAATAATAATAATAACCAAAACATATGAAAAACATTAACACATGAGCATAGTTATTAATGCATAGTTATTAATGCAGTAAAATTCTCCCTAAAATTCTATCCACCAGAATAGTCTTCTTCACTTGTTTGATCACTGTATTACCTAAAATCACAGAAGATTGTCAAGGAAGCCGATGACTAAGAAAAAACCCTCCAATTGTTAAGAGAAAATAAGAGCAGTAATTTAATAACGAAAATTTAATATTCCTTACGTCGTAATGTGTATTGCAATATTGTAATTTTTTTCCTTGATTGCCTTCTACTTACCTTATATAGGCTGTTTCGTCGTTTTACTATTACGTCTCTCAAATTTATTAGGATTCTAAGGAATCGAAGAATCATAATCTCAGATTTATTAGCATTCCAGATATCACGGAATTGTAATTCCAAACGTATGGTTATTTCAGGGATTATGAAATTTTGAGCCCTATTTACAGAATACATTTATTAGGCTACAAATCTTCTATATTACAGAATTTTGAGCCTTATTTGCATAATACATTTACCAGGCTACAAATCTTTCCTTATTGGAAAAGTCCAAAAAACTTGAACTTTACGTCGAGCAGAAATAATTGCTGATGAGAGGTCTTAAAAATCTTACAATTTATCTGAGACATTTTTCTTTAATTGGAATAATATCGGGTTCTGATAATTTACCCGAGGCAACTGCCATGTTATACTTGAGACCTTTAAAGAGGTCCCAGGTTTTTACATCTAGATGCGAGACTTTTAATTGAACTTAGGAAGTCTCGGACTATGTCACACCTAAGATCCTTATTACTGTTAGAGATATGCTCTAGAACCAATCGTGTCATACGGTTCAAGGATATCATCTTTATGTATATATATTTCTATAATTAATTATAAATTAGTTTAAGATTAATAAAATGGTTTTTGTAGCATTTTACATATTCAATTGCGAATTTATATTATATATAAAATGTAGAATGAGATCATGTGATATATTATGATGTCAGGACTTTATTTGCATAAAGTTGTAGATATGAGTACAGAGTTTTGATTTGAATACATTCGAATCAGTACCCAGTTGAAGTGATGTCATATAAAAGTATGACATTGCATAACTAGTATGTTTGATGTTGCTAAGGATTAGTATTTGATGGTAATAGTTGGATGAGGAGTCTTATGTCATAAGAGCATAAACATGGGTGATACGTTGGAGAATATGTTGCTAAACGTGACCAAACATGACAAATCACATGAATGATTATCCATAATCAATGATACGTCACACAGTCATACTAGTGTACTACTAGTCCTTTGACCTGAGGTGTCATGGCTGCCCTCCGCACTAAGGCACATCGTTCACTTGTGTATATCGCACCGGGCTAGCCACGCCTAGTGAAATAAGCTTGCTGTCAATGTGTTTAAGTGTATAAGAACATGTGATAGCCAAGATGAAATCTGCTGACTCAAATGTTGAAGCTTGAGATTTTAGGTGGAATTGTTATACAAGGGAATAAAGTATTTGGTCAAAGCATGTATATCTAGAAAAGTGTTTCACGGATATATGAATCCTGTATATAATTGAGATTTTGATCTTATGATTAAGTTAGTGGTTTGACGATACCATGACCCATACTCGATCGAGAGTAGACAGTAGAGAGACTTTACTACATACACATACGACTATATAAGTTTATCTAGTATATTCATTCATTTGTGTCTATGGGTCATGACATCTTACTAGAGGTCACTCATGATCATTGGAAATTTTAGATACAAAAAGTTGTACCAAAGTAATGCGAAAGAGTTCGTGCCTACCTATGTCCAGCTCACAATGAACCTAAAGGGTTCATACATATTAGTCGGTTACTTGATGATGATATTATTTGCTATTATACAATAATCATTCATTATTTAATGATATTGTTTCGATACTTTGATCGGGTACCAATTTGATTCTTTATTGTAAAAATAAATTTTTCGATAAGTACGCGCTAGCACCCGTGTGCGTGAGAAATATTTCAATAAATTATGAGATAACATAATTATAATTTACGGATATTATATTAGTATATAATGATATAATACTCTAATATTGATTAAAGTAATAATATAATAATAATATCTTATATGTAACGATTATAATATTGTATTATATACATATATT
>JAXCLQ010000007.1:11138625-11149517 GCA_035584115.1 Cedrela odorata
CGAGGTATGAATGTTTCCTTTGAACCTAGAAGTTAATTTAGCTAATATGTCGGCTCTTGAGTTATCTGATCTTGGAATTTATTTTAACATAACCCTTTTCAGAGTGCCTAAGAGCTATTTTACCTTGTCTAAATTGGCTTACATGTTACTTTTAAGAGCTTGGAAGTGCTCGTTGATATGATTTTCAATCAATTGGAAATTACTATTATTGTTTAGGCATGTAACCCCTAACATCCAAGCAAAATTGATTCGTACAATTAATGCCTCATATTTTACCTCATTATTAGTTACCTTAAAGTTAAATCTCAGTTAGTACATCACTTCAGCTCCATCTGGGTTGACCAGAACGATTCATTTACCTTTTTTTTGCGCATTTAAGGCTCTATTAATAAAAAGTTGCCACACTAAGCCTATCACATTAGCTTAGGTAGACCATATTGAGCTTAATCTGAGTAGCTTTCCTCAATTTAGTAAATGAAGAGATGTTAGGATATTGACCTCTTTGTCACAAAATTTGCCAAGACTTGACATTTTATAGCCTTTTTTGGCTTATAGCAGATGTCGTATCCAAGGAACTCAATCGACCACTTTATCAGCAATCCAGACAAGTTGAGTCGGTAGAAGATTTGTCTTAAGGGTTGATTTGTCAGAACTACTACTTGATGAGGTTGGAAGTAAGGTTGTAACTTCCTTGCTGCCACAACCAACGTTAGTGCTAACTTTTCAGGGGGAGAATACATTGTCTCAGCATCTATCAATTCCTTGTTAGTATGATAAATAGGTTGATAAACTTTCTCTGAGTCTTCATTTACCAATACTGAGCTCAAAAAATGGTTGCTCACCGCTAAATAAATGTATAGTACATCTCCAATCCTAGAGCTCTTTAGGTGTGGTGCTGACGTAAGATACTACTTTAGCTCTTGAAAACTATTCCACATTCTTCTATCTATTTAACTTTCTTTCCCTTCTTCATGATCTAAAAGAATATAAAACATCTATCTATAGCTTTGGACACAAATCTACTCAGTGCAACTAGTCTTCTTGTTAGGCTTTGTAATTCCTTAAGCGTTATTAAGGAATTAAGCTCCAGTATTACCTTTATTTTTTGTATATTGGCCTTGATACCTCACTCACTGACCATATACCCTAAGAATTTGACTGTCTCTACTCTGAATGCACACTTCTTAAGGTTCAACTTTATGTTATATCTTCTTAAGTAAGAGAAGGTCACTTTCAGAAATTTTGAATGATTTTGGGCCCCCAATGACTTAGTAACCATCTCATCAATGTAGACTTTCATGGTTGACCCAATTAGGGATTTGAAAACCCAATAACTAATCTTTGGAATGTAACCCTCACATTCTTCAACCCAAAAGGCATAACTTTATAACAATATATCCCCTGGTTAGTTATCAATGTGATATTCTCCTGATTTGATTCATGCATTCTAATTTGATTATACCCCAAGAATGTGTCCATGAAGCTCAAAAATTCATGTCCTGTCATTGAATATACCAGCTGGTCTATTGTACAGAAGGGGAAGCTATCTTTTGGACAAGTTTTATTCAGATTTGTGAAGTCCACACATATTCTCTATTTTCCATTCGATTTGTTTACCATGACCACGTTTGATACCCATTATAAGGAATGTACTTTCTTGATAAACTTAGTTTTCATAAACTTTTCCACTTTAACACGAACCACTTCCTTTCTTTTTGCCTTAAACATCTGCCTCTTCTGCTTCACAGGTTTAAACTTAAGATCAGTTGCGAGCCGATAAGAGATTATTCAGGGATTAATCTCTAGCATGTCTTTATGCGTCCATGCAAATACGTCCATGTGCTTTCTCAAGATATCTTTAAGCAATACATTTTGTTCTTTGGGCAGACGCGATCCAATTTTAACTATTATTTTTAAAGTCTCTTCGTTCAAAACTACAGACTCCAATTCCTCAAAGGACTTTATTGCTGATGGCATATTACCCTGACCTTATTTTTTTTTACTTAAGCTCTCAATTATTCGTCCTTGCTCTGCATTCTCGTCCTTGATCTCTAAACCTTCTTCCAGTAGACATTTTGATATGTAGTAAGAGCTTTTTGTTGAGGTAGCAAAACATGATTGGATGTCCTTTGACTATACCAATTCCTTCCTATGCTCTGAACTTTAGTTTCAAGTAGTAGATGCTTTATACTGTTCTCGTATACCTGAGGAAAGGTCTTCCAAGAATCATTGAATAGGGCATCTTAAGATCTACCACATGGAACTCAACCATTTTGGTTTTTTTTATAAGGCTTATTTTCCATTGTAATTGGCAGTTGTAATGTACCCAATGGGTAGATACACAATTTGCTAAAGCTATGCAGAGCCCTTTCTATTGGCCTTAGTCTCAGGTCTTTAATACCTAAGGAATCTACAGTTTCCACGAAAATAATATTAGCCGAGCTTCATGTATCAACCAATAATCGACCGACTTGAACTATCTCAACAGTTAAAGATAACACTAAGGCATCATCATGAGGATAATGTACTCCGAACTCATCTTCTTCCTAGAACATGATGGGGACTGAGGTGGTTTTTTGCTTCTTTTCGGCTCTTACGTTCATAACATGTGCATCTGATGCAGAATTGGGCAAAGAATATCTTGAATAATTTTCCTTGCCTTATTTGGGTTTCGTGCCAACATAGACCCGCCTAAGATCACAATTGTTTAATGCTCATGTCCTTTTTCTTATCCAACCCTTTGGTCTAGGGCTTTAATCTATTCCCTATTATCTATCACAAAATCTGCCAAGTAGTTATTCTTGACAAAGACTTCAATCTAGTCTTTGAGGTTGAAACATTCATATGTCAAATGCTCGATGTTTTAGTGAAATTCTCAAAACTTTGCTCTTTACTCTTTCACTTGGTTTTATTTTTATTGGGAGAGGCTCCATCAGCAAAGTTTCCCACATTTTGACTTCTTGAAGGATTTGCGATATAGGCACGTTCAGTGGCGTGAACATCCTTACTTCTTGGACCTAAGCCACCTTTCTTATATCATCCCTTCTCGGAGAGTACTGTCCCCTTGGGGGAACATCATCCCTCTTAATCCCTGACCTGACTTGTTTCGACACTCTACTTTTTTTCTATCGAAATCTTGGAAATTTCTCCTTTCATTCTCCTTCTTCATATTTTTAGATTTTGGAAAATGTGTTTTGCCATGTAAGGATGACCCTATTTTATTTTCTTCTTTCATTTTAAGAATGACTTGATTCTCAATTTTGATCTTATCCAAAAACTTCTTCCTAGCTATTTCAGAAGTGGTGATGGATGACTTATGAACAGCATACCATCCTCGGTCTACTTGTAAACCTTTCTTGAGACCTTCCAATGCCAAGGGGTAATGATAAGCTCCTAACTCCATCACCTCATTATGATATCTCTTGATGAAATTTATAAGGTTTTCTCTTCCTCTGTGTTTAATAAACAGCAATGAGCTCGGAGTTTTTATATTGGTGACTAATCCTTTGAATTCATTGATGAACATCCTATATAGATGATCAAAGCCGTTAATGTTATTGGGGGTCAGGCTTGTAAACCACTTCCTCGCTTATTCATTGTTCTTCTAGTGTTAATGGGAACAAGCGGCACATCTGAGATTTATTTAATATTTGTATCAACATCATCTCCTTGAAGAAATTCATATAGAGAGTCGGATAAGTTTTTCCCATGAATGGAGATATTTGGGGCATCTTAAACTTTCTAGGGAGAATGAGATCTATGATTCTTTTGGAGAAGGGAGATTTAAAATGAAATCCTAAATGGAATGTCAGTTCAACACTTCTCCTCTGGTCCCATCTTTTTTTACTTTTCAAATCTTTCACCAACCTTCCGATATAAGCTTCAATATCTTCGATCCATCTAGCATGCCCCTTACTTTCTTCACCCCGAAACTCATTTTGCTTTAAGTCTTCTCTCTCCTTCTGACATTTTTTATTTGAGAATCTTATCATGTCTTCTAGACTTAAATTGTATTCTAACCTCCGTTTACAGCTTATCACAGAGCTATTGGGCAAGTTCAAAGATTCGGCGCGAGGTTCATCAATGATCCTAAAAGGAATATTATGGTTCTTTTGCATTGTAGGCCTTTCTAGAGGGTGATTAGGGACCATCCCCTTTCCTTTCTCTGCAATAGTCTTCTAGAGATATCTATTGGGGATTTACTCTATGATTTTTGGCTCACAAAATGTTAGGAGTGTTACTCTTCACTGCTTCTGATGGTGTAACCACCTTCTGCCAGAAAAAACTATTTTGAAGCATTCTCTTCATCTCTAAAATTTCTTTCTTTAGTGTCTAGATTTGCTGGCCTTTTTCTTTATATTTTCTTTTGCTATCCTTCAATCTTTGGATCTACCAGGCGCTTTCTCTTTCCCTGCCCTTAGAGGGATTTTAGTATGGAGACGAAGCTTCTAAATTGGAGTTGCGATTCACATCATCGAGGAGTGATATCTAATAATTACGATCTGGGTTAACTATAATCGTTGCTTTAAGAGAATTTTCTTTCGAATTTTCTCTTACCATCATATGTTTCCTACTTGTGTAAGTTTGTATTGCTACTATGGTTTTTCTCGTGATCACTGTTATTTTAGCTTTTTACTCTTTTCCCATAGACGGCGTCAGAAATTAATGCAATAAAATTCACCATGGAATTTTACCCACTATAATAGTTTTCTTTGTTTATTCAATCACTATGTCATCTGAAATCATAAAAGATTGTTAGGGGTAAAGCCAGTGACTCGGCGAAACCCTCCGATGCTTAAGTTAGGGTTTTGCTTTTGTACGTTATTGAGAGAAAATAATGGTAGCAATTTAATAACAAAAACTTAATATTCTTTACGTCATAATGTGCATTGCAATATTGTATTCCTTTTTTCCTTGGTTGCCTTCTGCTTACCTTATATAGACTATTTTGTCCTACTACAATTACGTCTCTCAAGTTTATTAGGATTCTAAGGAATCAAAGAATTATAATCTCAAACTTATTAGTATTCTGGAGATCACAGAACCATAATTCCAAACGTATAGTTATTTTAGGAATCATGAAATTTTGAGCCCTATTTGCAAAATACATTTACTTGGCTACAAATCCTCCCTTATTATGAAATTTTGAGCCTTATTTAAAGAATACATCTACTAGGCTACAAGTTTTCTCTTATTTTGGAAAAGTCCAAAAAGTTTGAACTTTACATCAACTAGAAATAATTACTAATGAAAGGTTTTGAAAATATTACACTTTATCTAAGACATTCTTCTTCAATAGATATAACATTGGGTTTTGATGACTTATCCAAGGACTTTACCATGCTATAATTAAGACCTTTAAAGAGGTCTTGGATTTCTACGTCTAGATCCAAGACCTTTAATTGAACTTAAGAAGTCTCGGGCCATCTCACATACAAGATCCTTATTAACTCATGGTCGAGATTTCTTTGATTGAGGCGGGCCTCATATTCTATATACTTTTCATGATATCTTTACCAGTGGCTAAGACTTTGGCACTGTGTTATACCTAGTGGGCCTTAGTCCTATTGGGCTTCTTCTATGCTCCAAGCCTTTTCTCAAACAATAGTATATGCCAAAAACAGAAATAGAAATTACCAGATACTTCAATGTCCAATTTGTAGAAATGTAACTATCTAAAGATCAAAAATTTTCAAACACGAAACCTAGATAATCAAATTGAATTCAAACGTAAAACAAACACATAGCCATATTATTTTAATATTTAATAGTGAAATTAAGCCAAAAATATAAACTAAAACTAAACATAAACTGAAAAATAAAAAAATCAAACCCTCATATCCAAAATTGACAAGTCAATCTATAACCTAAAATAAAAAGTAAAAGAGAAATATGTTAGAAATTTGCCGGAATGAAAGAAAATTAAAACCCTAATTGTCTACACTCTCCCTCTCTCTTTAAGAAATAAAGAAAACATTTTTTTTTAGATAATTTTTGTTGAACCAGAGCAGTCTGAGCAGAAAAGGAAAACTTTTAAATTTGTGTAAATTTTTGGGTCAGGTTGGGTAGTGTAGGTTGATGAACCAGTTCCAAAATCTGTGGAACTAAAACCAAACCAATAAAAATCAGTTCACTTTTAAAACAAGAACCTACCTTAAAGGACAATTTTGGTTTTAAAACCAAACTTGTTGGTTCTGTTCTTTTCAATATCGATTCAATCCGAAACTGCTACATACCTTTATTCGCTCACTTCAATTTAAAGTAATCACTCTACTGAGCACTTGCTTGTAGTGGTGTCTAACGGTTCGGAACTAGGGAAAATGAAACCGGTCCAAACGGAAAAAGATGGTGGGCCAGTTCCACGGTTCAAAGGTAATGGAACCGGACCGATTCTAGTACCGGTTCTGGTCTAGTTCTTGTTCTGAACTAGTTCGGGTTCTGATTTTAGGCCGGTTCCAGTTCCGATTCTAGTTTTGATTCCAATTTCGGTCCATTTCAACATACGATTTGATTTCGGTTGATAGAATAGGGGTTAAACATTTTTTATTTAATTAAAATTAAACAAATTTTTTTATAAATTACCAAATTTTTTTTATTTATTAATAAAAAAATGCAATTAGGGGGATATTTCAGCCTGAACCTCATAATTTTTTTTATATTCAATCATACTTTAAAATAATAAATAAAGAAAAAAAGAACAAATTAATTAAAAAAATATTACAAAGAGAGAGATAATGGGCTTTCCCTCATTAATAATTATTAAATATAAATCATAATTACCTATAATGGGCAGTTGATTGTAGTCATTATTCATCTTCGTCTTTGTCTTTATCTTCGTCTTCTTCATCTCATTCATAGTGAAACTTAGTTATAGGAGCTGATTGTTGCTGAAGTTATTGTAGTCTCATTTCTTTATTAACTCAATTCCTAAAGCACATTCTGATCTTCATAACCTCTGAGGCCATTATACTTCTACGTGAGTCCAATATTTGGCCATTCAAACTAAATACAATTTCTAATAAAACTGTAAAAACTGGTGGTGTGAATGAAATGCGGGTTTGTTTGGTTAAGTAAGCATTATTTGGTTTCATTACTATCCATTCATTTTCAAGGCAATATTATTAATAATAAGTGGAATTATTATTAAATTAAAACAAATTTAATTGTTAATGCACCTATTGAATTTTTTTATATAATTTTAAAGTCTTTGACGAATTAAATTAATGAATTTTTTAAAAATTAAATTAAATTAAATATAAAATAAATAGAATTTACCAAAATTAAATTAAATTTTCATTTTTTCCAAAATTTTAATTTTTATTAATTTTTAAAATTTACCAATGAGCATGATAAAATCATAATTTACTATAAGATATTTATTTTTACTCAATAAAATTGGGTGAAATGGAAAGGATAATTTTGAAATAAATAATATATTTACGAATTTTTTAATATCTTCGAATATAGTAGGCATTAAATTTGATAATCACCCTTAGTTAAATATTGTATATTAAAATTTTATGTTAAATGCTTTAGCAAATTGGATCCACACCACATTGATAGAGAATTTGACCACTCTTTAAGAGGTTATAGGTTCAAACCCAGGTTGGCCATTTTTTCCATTCTTTAATATGTGTTGAACTGGCTGAACAGTGATGATAGTTTTAATTTGAAATTGATTATATCATGTCATGTAAGTTTATGTTTTCGATGATGAATAAATTTGTTGTAATGTCAATTTAATTTGTAAATAATAAAATATAAATTTGTGAATAATAAAATATATTTGAATGTGCTAAGAATTAAGAAAATTGTATGTGATTATACTTATGAGCAAACTAAATAATTTTCTATGAGAAATGTGTTTTAAGCTTAACAGAACTAACACTTAGAACCAAATGATTAATACTCTCACAAAATAGATCAATACAATGTCATCACAATCGATACACTTGAAGAAAATCGATACTTAGAGTTCAAGAGATTGATATGTTCACAAGTCCAAGAGTTCGAACATAATTATAAGTCAAGCTAGATCAATACCCAAAAGATGAAGATCGATGCTTAGAGTTCAAGAGATCGATATCCAGAAGATGAAGATCGACACATGTAGAGAAGATTGATATCCAAAGTTCACAAGATCGACCCTCTGCAAGTCTGAGAGCTGGGAAATATTTACCAAGTGAACCAGGTCGATACATGCGATGAAGAGATCAATACGTTGCAGAATGAGAGTTCAAAAATAATTACAAGACAAACTAGATCGATACCTATGATGAAGAGATTGATACATTGTAGATTTAAGAGTTCGAAAATAATTACAAGACGAACTAAATCGTTACCTGTGTTAAAGAGATTGATACGTGGCAAGTCAGAGACTTCATAACTATATACGAATTCATCCACATTGATAAGTAAAGAAGAAATGATCAATACTCGGAATCGAAGACAAGTTCATATTCAAATTTGGCATAAACAAATCGATACTTTAGCTGAATGGATCAATACTTCTTAACATTTTAAAACTCAACGGTAACTTTTATAACATTTATGACGAATATTAAATGCATTGAATGAAGCCGTTTTTGATATTAAGAAACGTAAAAATATAAATAGAAGAATTTCAGATAAAAAGAATAACAGAGAATATTTTACAAATCACTAAACATTTTGCAAACCTCGGTGGTGAGCCAAAACCGAGAGAGTGGACGTAGACCAAACTTGCCGAACTACTATAAATCTTTATTTTCAATCTCTCTAGACTCTTTTATTTATTGTATTTCATTAATAATTACATTCATCTTAAGTTTTAAATTTTTAAATAACCCAATTCATCCTCCTCTTGGATATTACTAACTAGGATAATAAATAGTATCTCGGGCCGAGTTGGTCTGATTCACAAGCCAACCTGGCTCATTAGACACTAAAACTTGCTTGCTATTGCTTGGTTGGTAGTCCGTGACTATAAGATTCATATATAATAATAAAAATAAAACAAAATAAAAATTTTTACTCAAAAATTTAAATACATATAATTATAACATTAATCGAAATGTTAATTCTCATGAGTACATTCTCCCCATATTAATGTGTAATATTAAAAATTAATAAGTAAAACAAAATTTCTATGATATGTATATTAAAATTTCCTTTAATATTGGTGTGATTTCAAAGTTGTTGTTGTTGTTAAATAAAATTATTAATGATTATTATTAAGTACTAATGTATGAATAAATAATATATATCAGTTATTACATAAAAATAGATGTTGATTAAATATTGTAATTGTTATACTTTAAAAATAGAATACAAGTACAAAAGTATCAAATTAACTATAATATAAGTTAGAGCACCATTGTTTGGCCGAATATGAAAAGCTCACCTCTCCGAATACAAAGTAGGGGTGAAGGAGATTGCTCCCTAATTAATTTGAAAGTAAAAAATGACTCATTTTATGTATATATTTCAAGCTATACCATATATGTAGCTATAAAGAATAAAAAAAATTAACATTCTAAATACATATTTTTAAATTTTATCATATATATATATATATGTATATAGTATAATTTTAAACTATATTATATATGTAGTAATATTTACTTATCGAGAGTAGAAATCACATATTATGAACGAATATTTTGAAGCTATACTCTATATATACCAATATAAACTCCTCCATTTCGATGGGCCCATGTCAATACTTAATGATAATAAGCCTCTAATATAAAATAATTAAAAAAAGAACATTATTAATCATGATTGTAATAAAAGCTGTGGCCCGCTCTCCTACTACAGATACCTTGTAGGATTTTTCAGCTCCCAACAACAGGCCTTCTTTAAATTAATTTTCATATGATCAGCAATTAATTCACAAGTGGTCCAATATATAAATATATATATATATAATTCTAAGCTTATACTTTTGTTAAAAGAGAGAATTAATACCATTGCCGAGGCTTATTAAATAATTCAAATCGTTCATGCTTGGCCTTATTCAACTAAAACTCTAAATTAAATTGGAGCTTATCAAGAATTCATTGAATGTCATTCGTTTCAAGCATGAACCATGCCTAATCTTAGCCAGCTTGCATGTATATATATATATATATATATACACACACACACACACACTCCGTACATCCAAAATAATAATTAACACACGCCCTCTATTTATATTAATTCATTTATATTTTGTCTATGTTTTACTACCATGTTGTCTATATTTTACAACATGCTAAAATTTTGAAGGACACAAAATAATATATATATATATATATTAAAAGGAATAGGTGTATTTTGTCGTCTCTGTATCTATTCAATATATTATGACAATACATACGTTTATATTGAAATAAAAATAAATAAATAACATATTTTTATTGAATAATCTTGTTGGAACGCATCCTACCTAATTTTTTTTTTTTCATATATTTAAGTTAAAATTCTCCAAAATCAAAATTGATATGCAAATTTTTAAATAAAAATTAATAAAGAATAACCATTAAGTAAATATTACTATATTTTTTTAATGTGTGCATTTCTTGAGTTATTTGATTAAAAAAAATTAAATTATAAGTGAAAATATTCTCAAATAGTATGAAATTTGTTAAGTGATTATATAAACAGAATGGTACAAAGTTAAATTCCCAACAGACAATAATATATTTCAATAACATTTGAAATCAATGACTGATTAATATTTTATTAATCAGTCTACTTTAATTAACAAATTATAGAGAATAAATTAAAAAAAAGGACACTTATATTTAATAATGTTACCTATACTTATATAATAATGAGAGTTAATTATGAATAATTAGCATAAAGGGAATAAATAAATAAATGTAATCCAAGAGGTGCGTAGCTACCTGTCTTCAGCTGATGAATAT
>JAXCLQ010000007.1:11149617-11190993 GCA_035584115.1 Cedrela odorata
ATAATTAGCATAAAGGGAATAAATAAATAAATGTAATCCAAGAGGTGCGTAGCTACCTGTCTTCAGCTGATGAATATTTAGTCGGTCAAGATAATTTTATATTGGCTACAGCGGTAACGCATTCGATTGATTCCACTAGTAGTAGTAGTAGCAGCAGTATTAGTGCACTGATTATTTAAATCTTAATTTGAATATGATCCCAAATAAACGATTTGAAGTTAAGATTAAGAATGATAAATTTAACAATTAAGTTTGCAAGTTTATTGTATTGTATTCTGTAATACAAAAGAAACACATATTCTTTTTTGTCAAAATTATTCTCTCTTTTATAAATTAATAAATATATATGTCCTTAAAAATATGTAATCTTTTGTCCGAATATTACATACAGTATAGTAGAGGTCTATTAGAATCGCCCGTGATATTAAAATTGAATCAAAATTTTTTTCTGAAATTAGGGAGGATTAATTTTAATATATGAAAAAGAAATTATTTTTATTTGTTATAGGGAAAAAAAAAATCTACTCCTATAAAAATTAAATTAATATATGTAATGTATAAATACCATAAGACTTTTTGAACTTAAAAAAAAAAAAAAGAAGAATGTAATGCAATTGCAACGGTCAATAGCAACAAATAATACTGCCGGTCGGTCTCGTGATTGCATTTAGTTTTACCCCCAAGGCATATATTATTACAGGTTTTTTTTTTTATTCTTCATTCTTCTTTGAAAAAGAATTTCAAAATGAAGCAATACGCGAAGATGGTGGGGCAAAGATAGAAAATGAATTATTAGCATAAAATCGATACACGTGGCAGGAAACTAATGGACAGAAAAGACATAATTGATCGGTGGTCCTCATGACATCTTCAGCCTAAAAAGGCACAAACTTGTAATTTACACTTTTATTCTGCCCTGTCATTCCCAATCCCATTCCTATTATTATTCCCAGTTGGCATCCACCTCCTCTACTTTGCAATAGTTTCAGTTGGACCCTACAGTCAGAACACTCCTGTTGTTAACCCTATTATTATTATTTATTAAAAATTAAAAATTAAAAATTTATATGAGTAAATATATTTTATATATATAGAAGTAATTTTTTTTAAAAAAATAATTATACTATTTTAAAATAATTAAAATTCCATATCATGTAATCATTAGTTATGGTTCATACTGGGGATTTAAATACAATATAAAGTTCAGTGTATGCGAACAACACATCTCTAAAAAAAACAAAAGAAAGAAAAAAAAAAAAAAAAAAAAAAAAGAAAATGATGGATGGGCGTAGCATAGCATGCCAAAACAAAACAGAAGGTTACAGTTTTGATGGTGTGCTAAGCTGGCACCAGCTTAGACTGGTTCCTCCAGTTATTGCCTCACGCGTTACCCACCTTCCCTTCCCTTCCTATACTCTTTCAATTTCATTTATTCTGTTCTCTATAATTATGTCTCTATTTAAAACCCTTTGTCACAGCATTTTCAAACACCTTCTGCTTCCCTTTCTCTTTCTTTTTTCTCTTTGGTTTCTATAGAAAATACAAACAAGAAGCTAGAACAAGAATGGAGTGGTTTTCTTGTAATGGGCTTGTGTTGTTTATTGGGTTAATGTTAAGTTGTTTGATGGTTGTTGCCTCTGCTAACTTCTATCAAGACTTTGATCTAACATGGGGTGGTAAAAGAGCTAACATTTTCAATGGTGGACAACTTCTTTCTCTTTCTTTAGACAAGGTTTCTGGTTCTGGATTTCAGTCCAAGAAAGATTATTTGTTTGGCAGGATTGATATGCAGCTCAAACTTGTTGCTGGTGACTCTGCTGGCACTGTTACTGCCTACTATGTATGTCTATATAACTATTTTTACTCTTTACTCACTTCTATATCTTTCTCTGTTTTTATATCGATCGATCATATTAGAGCCTTTGCATGAAAAGTTGATCCATTTTCTTATTTTGTTTTTAGTAGTTAAAAAAATTAAATTCAATATTCTTTGGACCTATTTCTTGTGACTGACTCACTGTGAGCCGTAAAATGGTGGCTAGTGGGTCCATATATTCTTTCAATTCAAGGAGTATATATGTCTCTGAGTCTGTCATATGAGCATGGTCACCACATATACATATTGAGTGTTTTCTTCATGGCTATATGCTTCTGCAGTTGTCTTCTCAAGGACCAACCCATGACGAAATCGATTTTGAGTTCTTGGGAAATGTCACCGGTCAACCTTATATTCTCCACACCAATGTTTTTGCTCAAGGCAAAGGCAACAGAGAGCAACAATTCTATCTCTGGTTCGATCCCACCAGAAATTTTCACACTTATTCCATCATCTGGAAACCCCAGTATATCATGTAAGAATCAAAAACTACATCCTGTCTTTCTAAGTATTGACCATTATTAATTACTATGCTCTAAATTAATTTAAAACTGGTGCTTCTATTTCAGCTTCTTGGTGGACAACATTCCCATTAGAGTGTTCAAAAATCCTGAATCCCTCGGTGTTCCTTTCCCTAAAAACCAGCCTATGAAGATTTACTCAAGTATTTGGAATGCCGATGACTGGGCTACAAGAGGTGGTTTGGTTAAAACTGACTGGACTAAGGCACCATTTACTGCATACTACCGCAACTTCAAGGCAAATCCCTGCAATTCTTGCGGCTCTAAATCGTCTAGCTCGTTTTCTTATGCTGCATGGCAGGCCAACGATGAGCTTGACGCTACTAGCAGGAGAAGACTCAGATGGGTTCAGAAATATTTCATGATTTACAATTACTGCACCGATTTAAAACGATTCCCTCAAGGTATTCCTTCTGAGTGCAGACAACGCTGAAGGACGACTTTGTGGCCAAATTTGGTTGGTGTTTTGCAATTTCTGGGTTCAAGATTCTTTGACAGCTTCCTCCTCTGTATTCAAGATTCACTCAGCTTGATTGATTCTTGGCTGGGGGTTAAATAAATCAAATTCTTTATTTCTTGTTTCTCAGTTTGTTTGTTACTGTACTGGTATTGTGAGGTTGTAAGTTCTGTACTGTTATTGCAGATAATAACATTTTCTTGTTCTACAATTCAACATATGAACTAATAGTCAATCCTGTTAAAGATTAACCCCGGCTCAAGTCTCAAGTCTCAAGCCTAGAAGATTTTAAAATTAAGCTCATTGTGATTAAGTTACTGGGCTGGTTTCTAAAATTAAGTTCATTGTGATTAAAATTAGTGAGCTGCATGGGTGGCCGTTAACTAATAATTAGTAGGTTACGTGGATAGTTTTTGTTAGCTTGCTTCTACTATATAAACTTTTTCTTATAATTAATTTAAGTATTGAAGAGAAATTTAGAAATTAGGTATAATAAGCCTCTATAGTTCTGTATGTATTTTGTGAACAAAAGTGTTTTGTAAATGGTGATCTTTGAGAGTACTGTAGAGTTATTGTTTAAGTATTTAATACAAATAATTTATTTATTACTTGTTTTCTTTCAAACATTTAAATAGAATTTTGTATTCTAATTCTCATCATTTGCTATCAGAGCCGGCAGTCGGGTACCGATTTTTGGGGGAGCACTCTTGTGTGGGGAGTTCACTACTCTGCAAGTTTGTTAATTAATTTTGTTTGGCATACCAAAATATTATCGGCACGATGGGTGATCTTTAAGTAGTTGGAGGAATCGAGAAGCTCAACAACCAAAATTATAACATGTGGATGATGATGTGTATGATGTCTTAGATGCAAGGAAAAGAGCTTTGAGAGGTCGTTAGCAGTAGTGAAGCTACACAACCGACGACAGACTACGCCAATGGAACCTTGTGCAAATGGAGGGTTAAAGCGGGCAAGGCGATGTTTGCTTTAAAGACCACAATTGAAGAAGAAATGTTGGAACACATTTGAGATGCTAAAACACCGAAAGAAGCATGGCACACCCTTGCTACACTTTTTTTCTTAAGGAAGAACGAAACAAGACGACCAAGTTCTCGAAAATGAATTATTGTCCATCAAACAATAAATCAATAATTTCATAAGCTAAAATCCTAATGTTGTGAAATATCTGAATTAGACCTTGAAGCTAAAATTGAAGAAGATAGGATGAAAAGAATAATCATCCACGATTTGAAACTCGAATATCGATGCTTCAATCTCGCTATATGGCCGACAACCGTCACTTGTTGAGTTTGACAATTTGCCTGCTGATCAAGAAGCTATGATCAAGCAAGTAGGAGGAGTCTCGTCGAAAGATGATGAGGAAGCATTCTTCACCAATAAGAAGAATGGCCAATCCTGACGACATACAGGTGGAGAATCTAAAGGCAATAGTGATAAGACAAGAGGTCTCCAACAAGAAGAAGGAAGTTCTCGGTCAGGGGGAGCACAAAAGAATCCTGACAGCAACAACAACAAAAGAGTTGAAGGCAGATGTAACAATTGTGGAAAAAAGGGCCACTAGGAGAAAATTTGTTGGTCTAAGAAAAAGTCTGCAGAAAGTAATGTCACTACTTCCAACTCAAAGAAGAATAGTGAAGAAGAATGGGATGCCAAAGCATGTGCTGCTATCAAGGAGGAGTTACTAGCTCTCACAATCACGATACATGAACAGATTGACTACGAGAACCATTCAATCGTCGACCCAGGTTACTCAAATCATATGACAAATGATCAAGAAAAGCTACAAATATGACCGAGTACAAGGGAGATCGCGTAGTTGTGACATCCAACAACTCAAGGTTACCAATAACATGTATCGATCAAATGTTAATTGTACATCGATTTTGTTCTAACAATTTACCACTTGAGGATTTCTATCATGTTTTGGGGATGGAAAAGAACTTGTTTTCTGTGGCACAATTGAGTTCTTCCGGCCATTATGTCTTGTTTAGACCACAAGATGTGAAAGTGTATGAAGATATCAAGGTCTCAGGAATGCCGAAAATGAAGGGACGACGATTGGAGTTTATTTATGTAATGTTAACATAATCTGCCTATGTGGATAAAACTCGAAAAAATAAGATGGTAGATTTTATGGCATGCAAGATAGGGTCACGTCAGCTATCACAAGTTGAACATGATGATGAAGAAGTTAATGCCCAAGCTGGGTCTTCCGCAGCTTGATGTGAGGATAGACACAGTTTGTGCAAGTTGTCAGTATGGTATGGCACATTAATTACCGTACAAAGAGTCAAAGTTCAAAGTAAAGGAACCACTGGAGTTGGTTCATTCTGATGTGTTTAGCCATATAAAGCAACCATTAGTCAATGACATGAAGTATATGATCACTTTTATTGATGATTTCTCCGGGTATGTGTGGGTTTTCTTTATGAAAGAAAATTCTAAAGCATTGTCAAAGGTTAATGAATTTAAGGAGTCGGTGGAATAAGAAGTTGTAAGAAAGAATTGGTACTTGCATACTGATAATGAAGGAGAGAACACTTCAGACGAGTTCTCTTTAACATTTACGAGATTATAGAATATGTCATCAGTTTGTCTGTGTTGTCAACACGCTCCAATAGAATGGAGTAGCAGAAAGAAAGAACCAACATCTTGTAGAAATTTGTTGAAGTATGCTACACATAACGAATGTACCAAGAAAGTTTTGGGCTGAAACCATGAAAATCACTACTAATGTCATCAACTAACTAATGATATCATATTAATAGTTTTGATTTGAAATTGATGATATCATAATATGTAATTTTGTATTTTTAATGATGAATAAACTTATTGTAATGTTAATTTAATTTGTAGATAATAAAATACATTTGATTGTGTTAAGATTCAAGAAAATTGTATGTGATTAAACTTATGAGCAGACTAGACTAAAAGTTTTTCTGTGAGAACTATATCTTAAAGCTCAACAGGATTGATACTCAGAGTCAAAAGGATCGACATTTTCACAAAACAGATCAATACCCTAATCTCACAGATAAATACACTTGAAAAAGATCGATATTCAAAGTTCAAGAGATTAATATCTTTGCAAGTCTAGGAGTTCAAAAATATTTACCAAGTGAATCAGATAGATACCCAGAGGATACAAATCGATACATGTAGAGAATATCAATATTTATATTTCACAGGATTAATACTTCAAAAATCCGAGAGTTGAAAAATAATTATAAGGCAAACCAAATTGATACGTGTGTTAAAGAGATTGATATATTACAAACCCAAGAGTTCAAAAATAATTACAAGCTAAACCAGTGTAATAGTCTAAAAATTTTATATGCTAAATTGTTATAAAGTAGGTGTAGACTAGGATGAAAGGTTTTTAAAGTTCAAGGGACTAACATATTAATTTCTAACAAATGTGGGAAGAGATATGAATTTGTTATAAAAATGGGATAAAAGTACAAAAATCTAATTTACGGCTCAACACTATTGATAAGCTCAAAGTTAAACCTATCTTCAAACATAAACTTAAGCCTAAGTTCAAGCTCAATTTCAAGCCCAAACGTGCATGCAAATAATGGCCCAAAATGTAGCTATATATTTTAGAGTTTTCTTTACTTTTCTAGATAAAAATCAAGTTAAAAAGAAAAAGAGAAGATGAGAGGAGAGGAGCAAAGAAGGAAGCTAGAACGGGAAGAAAAAGAAAAAAAAGAAGAAGAAGAAGAAGAAGAAGAAATTGCTGAGAGAGGGAAAGAAATGGAGGAGAAAAGAGAAAAGAAAAGAAAGGAGAAAGAAGAAAAGAAGAAAAGAAAAAAGCAGAAGAAGATAGGAGGAGAGAGAGAAGTGGCCAAGAAAGAAGAAAAAAAAAAAGAAAAGAGGAAGAGAAGGGTGACCGGGAAAGAGATGAGAGGAGAGAAGAAGAAAAATTGAAAGGAGAAGAAGAAAGAAGAAAGAAAATGAGAAGAAGAAGAAAGAAGAGGAAAGGGGAAGAAAAGAGAAGAAAGAAGGTGATACAATTAGCTGCTAAGAAGGTAAGGATCCCTTCCAAATTTTAGAAAATTAGTGAAGTGATTGTGATAAATGTATGAATTAAGTATGTATTTGTTTGATTATGAAAAAACAATAGCTGGGATGCTATATATGGTTGTGAATAATTTTTGTATATAGCAGTGCTTGTTTTAAATAAATAGTAGCGTTTGGTTGTATCTATGCATGAGAAATATGAAAATAAAATGTTCATGATGCATGCAAATGGTGGCAATGTTCAATGTGATATTTGGCAGTGAATGTTCAATATGTATACGACCATGTTTTAAGTACGAAACATGGTAAGATGGAATGCAAGCAAGCATGATATTTGACGAGCGGGAAGGTTGCTAGAAAATGTAAATGTTTGAGTATGGTCATGTTTGATTGTGTTTTATACATGAGGAATATAAAATTTAAGAGTCAATATATATAGTTATAGTGACTAAAATATAGCTAGGACATGGGACTAGAAATTTGATAAGGTAGGGGTGGTTTTCTGATTTAGGTTGAGTATTTGGCTTATAAAATGAATTATAAACCTCCAATTAATAAGCTGTAAAATTTTAAGAAAACTAGACTCAATAACGAGTGACATAGTGAAAAATCAAAATTTTTTATGAGAGAGTGAATTTTCGATAACTGATTTTAATACCATAAAATTCTATAAAAACTAAACACATAAGGGAATAACATAACCAAAAATCAAATTGTTTTATGTAAGGATGAATTCCCAATAAAAGTCAAAAGTAGTTGCCCTATTTTGGCACTGTATACTGTCCTTGTTTACACAATGTATACTAAATTAGTTATAATTTGAACATAAGAATTTAGAATCATGATTTGTAAAAGGCTATAGAAACTAGACATAATAAGGAATGACTAGTTAAAAAAATCGTGTTATTTTGTCAAGAAACAAGTTCTCAAAAAATTTCGAAAACCAGCTGCCTTATTATAGAATTTTATTGGAACAGTATATGTTCATTCAAGTATAAGTTGAGCTATAAAATTCTAAATATGGCATCGTAAATAGCAACATAAACTAGACCTATAAAGGATGAAATATTTTTAAAAAAATTGATTTAAAATTCATTGTCGATTGATCACAACAAAAATGCAAAGTCACCCCTATCGCAGATAGATATTGTTGAGAATAATTGAGATGAAGATTGTGATTTTCTTAATTAGATAACAGGAGTTCGACACATTTTGATTTCTCACTGAGTATTATCGATGGATATAATATATTTATTCATTTATATAGCAAAGTGCATGATATTATGAGTTTTAATGAAATAATGGTTGATTTTAAATCGTCGATCGAGCCGGCTATTAACAATGTAGCGAGTTGGACGAGGTTAAGGCTAAACCAGAGTGAGTGGATCTTTACGTATTTTTATCTTTTTATACTGTATTATAAAACTTATTATTTTACGAACTAGGAAATAATTTATTATTATTGATTTAAAATAAGTGTGAGTGGATATTTTACTTTTCTGAAATATTATTTCAATTAAATGTTTGAAATATAAATGTTAGAAATATTGATTTGAATCGTTGATTATGATTAAATGACAATTCTATGAATTCATGAATTTATGATCCTTTTGGCATGATTGGTTTATGCTGAAAAATTTGTGGAAATTCAACTAAGTATATGCTAATTTTATGGTTTAAAATATTAACACGTAAATGATTTTGGGTACGTAAATGATCACTTTCATAGATTTTGCAAAACTGATTTGTATTATGATTTCAGAGCTGTTATCAAAATTGTTTTGGAGAACATTATTTTGAAATGTATCATTTTCTAAAATGATTTTGCCCTACAGGGCCAAAGGTCGCCATACGGGGCCAGAGATCGCCCTATGGAGCTAGAGATTATTTTTGAGCTGACTGTAACACATCACGGGCCAGGATACCAAAGTCACAATATTTTTTGTTTTATATCCATTTTTTCTAAAATCTATTTTATTATAGTATAGTAGTTTTAAAAATGATGTGGAATACAGTTTACGATAACACAATTTTGAAGGATGATTTTTATTACAAAGAATTGTATTTCACACTGACAGGTTTAAAAAAAATTGATTTTAGAATAGCAGAAGAGCTCAATTATGATATTGTTTTCAGTTTTGTGATGATACAAGATTTAAAGTGATTTAATTATAGCAGATGATGAATATAATTATGACTTTAAATTTCTCATTGAATTTTACATACAACAAAATTTATTTTTCTTAAAATATATTTTCTCAAATTATATCTATCTACTCAGTGGGTCTCTTAAGACTCACCTCTCACATTTTCAGTTTTGCAGGTCAAACAACTAGTTAGAGAGAAAAAGAGAAGTGTTAGTATAGCGGTGACATAAATAGAGGAATAGGTACACACTGCAGTCACTAAGGCATGTGGGTTTGTTATGTACAGAGAGTCTTGTCATGGCTAGTCTTAAATGATTATTTGATTTTGTTAAGATGTAAAAGATGTTGTAGAATTTATGGTTGACATATATATTGTAATTGAGCACATCTTCTTTGCATTTATGCACATGATTTATATACTTTTGGTACATGTATTAGAGTATAGTGAGTATGTGAGACAGACAGGTAAAGGCTTAGTGTGATAGTGGGGTCTATCACCTACCAGTAGCATCTTCAGATTTGAAGATGTTACAACCAGATCAATACATCTAAAAAATGGATCGATACAATGCAAGTTAGAGATTTCAAAATTATTTATGAACTCGACTAAATCGATACATCTAAAAAATGGATCAATACAATACAAGTCAGATACTTCAAAATTATTTACGAACTCAACCAGATTGATACGTGAAGAAGAAATAATCAATACTCAAGATCGAAGACAAGTCTAGATTCAAATTTGGCATGAATGGATCTATACTTTAGCTGAATGGATAGATACGTCTTGGCATTTTTAAAGTTCAACAGTAACTGCTGCAGCATTTATGACGAGCATTAATTGCTCCAATTAAAGTCGTTAGACACAAGGGTCTTCACAAGAATAATGAGTATAAATAAAAGATTTCAAAACAAAAGAATTAACAAAACAGATTTGGCAAATCATTGAACATTTCTCTTGATTTCTTAATATGAATATGCTTTCTCTCTCTACTGTAATCGTTCTTTGTACTACCTTTGTGAGAAAAAATTATTTATGTAAGCTTATTGAGATATCTGCTCTAGTATGAGAGTTTTAAAAACAGAATTTTATTTCTGATTATTGTGCATTTATCTTTACCCAGATTAAACGAAGATTGTATTGGATTTCTCTTCACTTAGAAAATGAAAGTGTAAGGTTGCCCTTCACCATAAAGAGTTATATTAGGTTTTACTTGACTCGTAGAAACAAAGAGATAGTCAAATCTCGGTGGTGAACCAAAATCGAGAGAGAGAACGTAGGCTAATCTTGCTGAGCCATTATAAATTATGTGTTTGCAATCTCTCTCTCTACTCTTCTATTTATTGAAAAGCTTTGATAATTACATTTATTTTAAGCATTAAATTTTTAAATAACCTAATTCGCCCCCTTCTTGGGTATTGCCAACTAGGACAACACAAACTTCCTCAACCAAGGTTAGAGTTTGCTTCCCCTTTTGAGTAATTGTGGCACACGAAATATATAGTTAATTACTTTTGAGTATTCAATTGTGTATGTTATGTATTTGTTCCTAACCATTTATGTAGTACAAGATAATAGCCAAATGTATCTTTATGGAATACGACAGCTAGAGTAAAGGGGGGAAATGTTCAATCTTATAAATGGAAGATGTTACGCATCATGAGATATGGTATATGATGAAGTATCTTCTTGGTGGGCCCCAAAAAAGGTGTTGCCAAACTCGCAGGAAATTGAAGATAAACTGTAGCAAATAATGGAGTAAACAGTACAAATTTGATCAAGTTTAGACAAGCCTAAAAATCCATATGATGGTGATAATGTCTAGCAAAGAAAAAGTCATAATTCTTGGCAAATTGTTGTGTATTAACAACCAGGCGAAGAACATAGACTTAATGAATTAGAAGTACCAACTTCACAATCACAACTTAAAAAGTCAACAAGATTACGGAAGCTAAATTCCAAGTATGCCAATTCAACCATAATAAAAGAAATTGTAAAAAAACTAAGACTTTTAAAGAAGCTTCACAAAATTTTGAGTAGATTAAAGTTGTGAAAGAAGAATTCACAATATTAAAGCAAAATCAAACTTGGGATTTAGTGTCACAATGAAAAGATGTGAAACCCATATCTTGCAAATAGATTTACAAGATAAAGTATTATCTTGATATATCAATCGAGAGGTATAAGGCTCAGTTAGTAGCTCAAGGTTTCTCTCAGTGATATGGATTAGAAAATGATGAAACATTTAGTCCTATAGTGAAACATACAACCGTATGAGTTATACTTGCTCTTGTAGCTCACAAAGATTAGAACTTATGGCCAATGGATGTGAAGAATGTTTTTTTACAAAAAGAATTGGATCAGGAGATCTGCATGGACCAATCAAGAGGTTTTAAGAATTAAGTTCTTCTGAAGTACATGTACAAGTTGAGAAAAGCACTTTACGATTTGAATCAAGCACCAAGAACATGGTACTATAAGAATGCAAAATTTTTAAATCGAAGTGATTATTCAATTGCACATGTAAATTCAAGTTTGTTTGTCAAAGTTAGTGGAGAAAATTTGACAATAATGTTGGTATAAGTGGATGATTTGATCATCATTGACAATGATAAAGGAGAATTAGCCGAACAAGGGAGAACCTATCGATTCTCTTCCAAATGAAAGAGCTTGGTCAGTTTAATAATTTTTTTGGCTTTAAGGCTGATTATACACAAAAAGGAATATTTCTCAATCAATAGAAATATGGTAAAGATTTGTTGAAGAATTTTAGAAGCTTGAATACAAGTCGATCTCGACACCAATGGAACTAAATGCCAAGATATGTGCATATAAAATTAAAGATCTGAAAGATGCAACGATGTATCAAAAATTGGTATGTTGTATAATCTGTTAGCCCAGTTGACAGCACCCAAGAGTGGGGTGAATTGGGTTTTTAGAAATTTAAGTGCTTAAAATGAATGCAATGCAGTACAATAAATAAAATAGTAGAGAGAGAAAATAAACAAAGTTTATAGTGGTTTGGTAATGATTGGCCTATGTCTACTCTCTCAATTATGGATCACCACGGAGGTTTAACTATCTCTTTATTTCTTCGAGTAAAGTGAAACTCACTACAACTTCTTTTGAGATGAAGGACAATCGTACACTTACTTACTCTCGGGTGAAGAGTAACCTAATACAATTTTCTTTAACTCCGGGTGAAAATGAATGCAAGGCAATTTCAAAAATATAATTCTATTTTTAAGCTCTCACAATAGAGCAACTATATCAATATGCTCGTATAATTCTCTCACAAGACGAAATAAAAATTTTACAGTAATGAAAGAGAGCATACTATTCACATTAAGAATGTTCTTGAGAATATTTGCAATTGTTCACAATAAGCTTTGAATATTCCCTTTGTCTTTTTGTCTTCTATTTATGTTTATTCTCTTTGTGAAGACTCTTGTGTCCAACGACTTGATTTGGTATATTTAATGTTCGCCATAAATACTGAAAAAGTTACTATTGAACTTTAAATTGGCAAGAAGTATCGATCTCTTTTTCAATGTTTCAATTCTTTTGTTCAAAAGTTGAATTTTAGTCTCTATTATCGATCCGTTTACCTTTACATATCGGCCTGGTTCACTTTGTAATTAATTTCTAACTCTCTGGAATTGAGGTGTACCGATCTCCTCTATCTTAGTATTGATGTGGTCTATTCCGTAATTATTTTGCAACTCTCTGGAACTGACATATATCGATCTCCTTAAACTCAGGTATCAATATGATATGCTTCGTAATTATTTTGCAACTCTTTAGAATTAACGAGTATCAATCTCCTTAAACTCAAGTATCAATCCAGTCTGTCTTGAAATTATTTTGTAACTCTCTGAAATTGACGAGTATAAATCTCCTTCCTTCAGGTATCGATCTGGTCTGCCTTATAATTATTTTGCAACTCTCTAGAATTGACGAGTGTTACTCTTTTCACTTCCTTGTATTGACCTGCTTTAAATATGTCGATCTATTATTTAATGGTGTCGATCCGTTTAGTTTAAGGATTTCATCTTAAGCTTTTGCCTTAGCATATATCGATCTTTTTACTTCCTTGTATCGACCTGATTCAAATGTGCCGATCTGTTGCTTCAATGTATCAATTCTGTTAAACTTTAAAGATAATATTTACAGGGATTTGTTAAGATTAATTACAAGCATGTTCATACACAATTTACTTGATTTCTAACAAGTTTAAATTTATTTTATTATTACATATTAACTTAATATTACAATAAACTTAGACATCATCGAAAATATACAAATACATATTATGATATTATTAATTTCATATTTAAATTATCAACATGATATCATCATAATCTACTTAACCTTTGTTGAAAAATAATAATAAAGGTATAGCGAAAGCAATACTAAAGTCTCAATGTTATGTTAAACAAAGAGAAAAAAAAATGAGAAGGAGAAAAACATAACTTGAAGAAAGATAATTTCTTATTAATTGGAAGCTTATATTTAAGCTCTCACTTATATATAAATGACAGGAAACGAAGTCCTATTTATATAGAACTTAAATATATAATATCCATAAATTAAAAAACTGAAAAACTTTAAATGCAGAATATTTTACCTGTCAAATATTTGATAAAAAAAAAACTAACTTTAATTATGATGGAGAATATAACAATGGAAACATAAATGAAAATATAAAAAACTAAACCAACTTAAGATTTTTCTTTGTCAAACCCAACTTATTGCTTAAAAATTCAAATTGTCCACACAGTAGAGCTTTTGTGAGAATGTCAGGAAGTTGAAATTCTGAATTACAATGAGTGAGCTTGATCTTGCCTTTTTTTTTCTCTATTTCCCTCAATAAATTAAACTTAACTTTAATGTGTTTTGTTCTACCATGCTATACTGGATTGAAGATGATAGCAATAGCAGACTTGTTATTGCAAAACAATTTTGTAGGTTCCTTTTGTTCATATCCCAAATCACCAAGGAATTTGCAAAGCCACATTATATGATTTTCAATAGCTGCTGCTACAATATATTCAGCTTCAGTGGTGGATTGAGCTATAACTTCTTTTTTTTTTTTTTTTTTGAATTCCAAGAGAAAACCTCAGTGCTAAGAGAAAAAAAAAACATAATTAGAAGTGCTTTTAGAATCATCAACACAACCAGCCCAATAACTATTAGCATATCCAATAAATTTCAAATCACCAATGGACTCTAACTAAATTCCAAAATCAAGTGTACCCTTCAAGTATCCAAGCACTTTTTTAGCAATACTAAAAGAAACTTTATTAGGAGAATTCATATATCTTAATAGCATACTTGCAGCAAACATCAAATTTGGCCTTGATGCCATCAAATATAGCAAATTTCCAACTAAACTTCTAAAATTTGTTGGATTAAAGAGTTTCTCACTATCATTTTTAAAAACTTTTAAATTCAAAACTAGAGGAGTAGAAACAGCTTTGCATGTGTCCATATTGAATTTCTTTAATATGTCTTAGGCATACTTCGTTTGAGAAATGAAAATACTATTTTTCTTTTTAATGAATCTTTATGCCAAGAAAAGAATGCATATTACTTAAATTTGACATTTCAAACATCTTTTCCATCTCAACTTTAAAATTTTGTAGCATTTGATGATCATTCCCAATTATAAGCATTTCATCAACATAAAGAGAAAGAATGAATTATTTAGAATTTTCACCAACGTTCACGTACATAGTAGTTTCACTCATACTCCTTTTGAATCCTTGTTGAATAAAATAAAAATCAACTTTGGTGTACCAAGCCTGTGATGCTTGCTTCAGTCCATAGAGAGCTTTTTTCAAATGATACACTTTGTCTTTTTTGCCATTTTTTATGAACCCTTCACGATGACTTAAATAGATCTCCTCCTCAAGATCACCATTCAAAAAAGTTGATTTTACATCCAAATGGAATATTTTCCACCCCAATTGTGCAACTAAAGCAATAATCAACTTTAGGGTGTCATGTCGTGTGTCACGGGCCAATTTTCTCTTAGAAGAAATTTGGATCCGTATGGCACTCACTAGTGCGTTAAACTAGTAAGTCAGCCTAAACAAGTCTGCACACAGTAAGTACAATTAGGTTAGATGTCTATAAAGGTAAGCAAGTAAAAGACAATAATCGGAAACAAGAAAATATCGTATAGCAACACAATTCGAGGTAACGTCAATAAATTACACAACAAGCAAACAAGCAACGGACAAGTAATCAATGAACATATAATCACTGAACAAACAAACATCAAAACGCATCGAGCAAACAAGATTGAACAATCAATGCAAGTAGCACATTTCATTAATCCAAGGACAGAGGAGTATACAGCTATGCCCTTGCAGTGTTGATGGCCAATGCTCTTATAAGGCACCTAGCCATCCCCTCCTAAAAAACAGTGACAATTCCAAGCCACACTAGTGCCTCCCCGACTTGTGGCTATAGACTTATTAGCTGGCTGGCCCTGGATGAGCAAATGCTGGTAGCCCTTACATTCTCTCCCACCTAATCTATTGACGTCCTCGACAATTGCGCTGCTTTGAAGTCTTCAATCTTCTGTTGGAACGACTTTAGTTCTTTGGCTTTCTTCCAGCTAGTCTCTTCTTCACCAAGGCTCTTTCACTTCACAAGAAACTCCTTGTAGCATAATATCTCCCCCCCCCCTCCCCCTCCTACCTTCCGTTAACCTGTCCTTTTGCTAAAATTTCTTCAACTTCTTTAATAGTCTTCTTCTATGGCTGCTCTTTAATCTCCTCTCTTGCTGGTTGGTTATACGCAAAATCTTCATTGTCGACGTGGTATGGCTTCAACCTACTAACATGAAAGATCGGGTGCATCTTCATCCAAGCTGGCATCTCGACCTTGTATGAAGCCTTCCCTACTTTAGCAATGACTAGAACTAGACCTTCATACATCCGTACTAGTTTCTAGTCTCGGCTCTCTCAGAAGTGAATCTATTCTTGAATCAACTTAATTAACACCAAGTCTCTAACTTAAACTCAAGCGGTCTTCTACTTTTATTTACCCACTTCTTTATCCTAGTAATGGCTTTCTCCAAATAAGCTCGAGCTATTTTGATGTTAGTTCTCCATTCCTTGGTGAAATTAAAGGCCCAAAAGACCTTTCCCTTATACTCTGTGACTGTGTGAGGTATAAGTGGTTACTATCTCATTACTACTTCAAAAGGACTTCGGTTTGTTGAAGAGCTCTTTATTACATTGAAGCAAAACTATGCTACGTCTAGTAATTGTGCCCAATTCTTTTTATTAGCATTTATGAAATAATGCAAATACTTTTCCAGCATCCCATTAAATCTCTCTGTTTGCTAATCAATTTGGGGATGATAACTCGATGAGATATTCAGCTGCGACCCAAGAAAATTAAACAGTTCAGACTAGAATGTTTCGACAAATTTGAGGTCCCGGTCACTCACAATGTGTTGTGGTACTCTCTAATATTTTACCACATGCTTAACGAGTAATCTCACAGTTTTCTTTGCTCCGCAATATTTTAGAGCTAGTATGAATGTGGCGTATTTTAAAAATCTGTCGACAACCACCAAAATATAATTCAATTCACCAATCTTTGAAAGGTTGGTAATGAAGTCAAGCGAGACACTCTCTTATAGTCGGCTAAGCACATTCAGCGGTTCCAACAATCTTGAGGTCTTCAGCTTCTCTACCTTATCTTGTTGGTAGACAAGGAAAGTCTTAGTATACTTCGCTACAACATCTCGCATCTGCGGCCAATACCCTTACTTCAACAAGGGGTACATTCTCTGCCATATAGGATAATCCACCCACAAAGTGTCATGACATTCTTTCATAAGAATTTTTCGCAGATCTTCAGCTTCTGGAACGTATAGGCGATTGCTCTTCGTCCACAAAAGTTTGTCTTCTACCCAAAATTGGTTAGTCTTCCTTTCCTTTACCAACTTCATGATCATCCGACAAACCGAATCTTTCTTTAGGTTCTCTCTGATTCATTCCCAAAAGAGTATCAAAATTGTTGTAGTTGATATGGCTACCATCTTCTTCAAACTAGCGAGCTCTGACTTGCGACTTAAAGCATCCATCATTTTATTCAAGTTTTTGGCTTTGTGTTGGAAGTGAAAGTTAAATTCAACAAAGAACTCCTGTCATTGAGCCTGTTTTGGATCAACTTTAACTGTGTAAGGAAGTGGCTAACAGCTGTATTGTTTGTCTTCACCATAGAAGTAGATCCCAATAGATAATGCATTCATACCCTCAAACAGTGTAACACTACTAAGAGTTCATTTTCTTGAGCAGTGTACCTCTGATTTGGTTCTGATAGCTTTTAACTTTTATAAGCTACTAGGTGACCCTCTTGTAATAAAACTCTCCCCAATGCAAAGTCAGATACATCAGTCTACACCTTAAATGGTTTGATTATATTCGAAAGGATAAGAATCGGATCTCTCACTATTGCTTTCTTTAAGATGTCAAAGGCTCTTCTATACTGCTTAGACCATTCCCAAATTAGACCCTTCTTCAACAACTCAATTAATGGTGGAGCTTTCTTCAAGTATCCTTCTATAAAATACCGGTAATAGAAGCCAATCCAGAAAGGATATATAAAAGATGAGAGCTATCCAAGACTAGAAGACTCCAATAAGCTCTTATCTTAACTCCTTTATGTAACCTTGCTCTATCACAAGGCCAAGGAATTTGATGCGCTTCTGGGCAAACGAACACTTCTCTTTCTTCACAAAGAGTTTGTTGTCCTTCAACTTCTAGAATACCTTGGCTAAATGTTCTTTATGTTCTTCTAAGGTTTTATTGTAAACCACAATATCATCAAGATACATTACTACAAATTTATCTAAATATTCGTGGAATACGTCATTCATTAGTGTATAGAAGGTCGCAGGAATGTTTGTTAACCCGAACAGCATTACCAAAAACTCATACAATCCATATCAGGTGACGTGTGTTGTTTTTGCCTCATCTTCTTCGACAATCCTCATTTGATGATAGCCTGACCGTAAATTCGAGCTTAGTGAAGTATTTTGCCAAGCTCAACTGATCAAACAAATCTGCTTTGTTATCCTAAACAGCATCACTAAAAACTCATACGATCCATATCGGGTGACGCGTGTTATTTTTGTATCATCCTCTTCGGCAATCCTCATTTAATGGTAACCTGATCGTAAATCAAGCTCAGTGAAGCATTTTGCCGAGCTTAGCTGATCAAACAAATCTACTATCAGTAGAATGGGATAGGTATTATGGACCGTCAACTTATTGAGAGCTCTATAGTCGATACATAACCATAGGCTCCCACCTTGCTTCTTCTTAAACAATATTGAGACTTAGAATGGTGCTTTCGATGGTCTGATAAAGCCGACCTTTAATAATTTATCTAATTATTTTCAGAGTTCGGCTAGTTCTGGTGAGGCTATTCTGTAAGGGGTATGCGAAGGTAGTTTTACCCTAGGCACCAACTCAATCTAATTTTCAATTTCTCTTCTTGTGGTAAAGTCTTGAGCAGTTGATTCGGCATCACCTCTATAAATTCCTTCAATACATTTGCAATCTTCGATAGCGTCGGCTCTCCTTCTCTCTTCTCCACTAAGGTTGGAATGGTGATGAAGGAGGGTTCTCTACTCTTAATCCTTTTCTTGAATTGAAAGGCGGATAAGAGTTTTGCCTCTATTAGTTACTTGACTTTGGCCGGCACCATAGTAGGCCTTTCTCTCATGATCAACAGGCTATTGACAGATAGAACTAGGATTACACCCTTCTCCAACAAGAAGTTCATTCCCAATATCCCACACCTTTTGTCGCTAAATCTCATTTCGGGCCTAAGGCCGAAGGTCATCAATGAAGTAGAATAATCTATCTTCCTCAATCATATCTTAGATATCTAACATTAAACCTAAGAATTTCTTCACATACTCGCGAATTATCCCAGTTTTGGTTAACCTACATAGTTGTCTCCAAGCCAAGTACACCACATTTTCAAGGAGGAATCAGTTCTTCAACTCCCGTTTCAGGTTCCCTAGTTGTCAATTGTGTAGCGTCCATCTTAGGTCTCTTAATATTTTGTCTTCCACCATAACTTGGCATCCTCGGACAAGTACATGGACACTATGGTCACCTTGACGTCTTCAGAATCTACCCTTACAGCCCGAAAGTATTATTCGATATCAAACAAAAATTTTTTAAGCTCTTTGGCATCTCGGGCCCTTCTATAGTGTTTCGGTTCTGGTACCTTTGGCTAACTATATTCGGAGCTTGGGGTGGCTCCCGGATGAGTTGCAAAGATATGAGTAGTAAGGTTCATCCTTCCGTCTACTTCTTCTAGTCCTTCTCGCAGCATACCCACTGCACTGCGGCATTCTTTAGCGATTTCGGATATCATCACTTACATATCTATAAGATGTGTTTCAAAATCTTAGAGACGTCCCCCATTAGACGACTCAAAACTAAAGCCAATAGTTTTTGTTTATAGTATACCCACTTGAGAACCCAAGGACTCCAGTAGCATCACAGTCTGTCTCAAGTCCTCGATATCAGATGAGCCCACTTTCTTCCGTACCGCCTCCAAGGCTTATAAACGTTCCTCAAATTCTGCCCTTTTTCCTTCAAGAGCATCCAATGCTCGTTAACACTCTTCTAATTCTATCCATTTTCTTTCGAGAGCATCTAATCTAGTTGCTTTTGAGAAGCTAGCTTTTTTAGACATCATTACTACAACCATGTGCTTTGATACTAACTGTCACAGACTGATTTTCTCTTAGACAAAATTAGGATATATGCGGCACTCATTAGCACATTAAACTAGTAAGTCAGCCTAAATAAGTTTGCACGTAGTAAGCACAAGTAAGTTAGTTGTCTACAAACGTAAGCAGGCAAAAGACAATAATCAGAAACAAGCAAGTATCGTATAGCAACATAATTCAAAGCAACATCGATAAACTACACAATAAGCAAACAAACAACAAACAAGCAATCAATGAGCATACAAGCATTGAACAAACAAGATCAAACAATCAATGCAAGTGGCACATTTCATTAATCCAAGGACGGAAGAGTACATAGTTATGCCTCTGAAGTATTGATGGCCAAGGCCCTTATGAGGCACCTAGCCATCCACCCTAAAATAGAGTGACAATTCCTAAACACAGTTATGCCTCCGACCTGCTGCCATGGGCTTATTAGTTGACCCTGGACAAGCAAATGCGGGTACCCCTTATACCATGCAACTAATGTAAATGTGTCACCATAATCAACTTCAAGTTATTGTGCATAACCTTTTACAACCAATCTCGCTTTGTATTTATTGATAAAGCCATCAGAATTATACTTCACCCTGAACACCCATTTCACACTAATGATGTTCTTGCCTTAAAGTTGCTCTACAAGCTCTATATATCATTTATTATAATAATCTCCATTTCAGCCTCTATAGTAGCAATCCAGTCAGCAAATTGTGAAGCTTTATAATAGCTATTAGGTTCAACAATAAGAAGAATGCATTTTTCATATACATCAGCAAGTGATTTTATCTTATAATTTGAACCGTTTTCTGTGGCTTCAACTAAGGCATCATCATCCAATAGAGGATCTTAGATACCAGAATCAATGAGTCAAAAGAAAACTTAACTAATTTCAAACTTTCAATGTTAGTGGGCGAGTCTCTCACAACTTTTTTTTTTTTTGCCCAAAATCCTAATAAGAGTCTTCGTCAATAATGACATCAAGACTCAAAATAACTTCTTCAGTCTTTAAATTAAAAATTTTATAACCCTTTGAATTAGAAGCATAACCAATAAATATTTCTTTGATCACCTTCTCATTAAGTTTGGATCTCTTCACATAAGGAACAAAAGAATAAGTAATAGATCCAAAAGTCTTTAGGTTCTTAACAGAAGGTTTTATACCTAACCAAGCATCATAAGGAATCTTGCCCTATACTGCCCTTGTGGGTAGTCTGTTGAATAAGTAAACAGCAGTACAAATAGCTTATGCCCAAAAATTCTTTGGCAAATTTTCCCAAAAAATAAACATTTTGCCATCTCCATCTTCATCACAGTTCTGTTCTTTCTTTCAAATACATCATTTTGCTGTGGTGTGTAAACAATGGACAATTAGTGCTGAATTCCAAAATCTTTATGAAACTTGTCAAATTGGTTGGAAATATATCCCTTCCCATTATCAGATCTCAAAGTTTTGAGCTTACAGTCACTTTAAGTTTCAACCAAATTCGTAAACTTCTTGAAAACATCAAATATTTATGCTTTCTTGCTAAAAAAAATAAATCTAAGTCATCCTTGTCAATTCATTAATAAAAAGAATGAAATATTTGTTGTTGCCAAAATAAGTGGTACGCATAAAACCACAAACATCAATGTGCACTAATTCAAGCTTCTCTTTAGCTGTCAAACCGCCACTTTTTGGAAAAGGTAGCTTATGCATCTTCTATTCTTGGCAACTTTCACAAATCTGGCTAAAAGAATCAAAAACAGGAAAATCTTCAATCATGTTAGAGTAATACAAAATTTTTTAAGTTTTATCATTGTAGTGGCCGAAACGGTGATGCCACTTTTTGCTTTCTTTAACTTTGGCATTTAGAGCATGATGACATAAAGATTCACTATTCAAAAAGAATACATTGTCAACCATTTTGACCTTTGCAATCTTTGCTTCTTATGGGTCATAAATAATACAAACATGATCTTTGAAAAACATAGAAATTTTGCTATGCAACAACTGAGTAATACTAAGAAAGTTTTGAGATAATCTTTGAACAAATAAAACATTAGAAATTTTCTTTTCATCTTGTTTAGTATGCATGATGATAATACATTTACCTTCAGCTAGTATCGTCTCTCTATTTCCAAGGAATACCTTCGTCCTTATAGATGAATCAATGTGGCTAAAAAGACTGATATTTTTAGCCTTGTGGGCAGTGTAGCCGTTGTCAATAAGCCATAAGTTTAAATCTGTTTCAATAACATGAGAAGCCATAAACAAGAACGTTGTTTCTTGTTTTTGATCATCTGCACGATTTGCTTGCTGAGGGAGCTATTAGGATGATTTGTTTTGTTTGGCATGACAAAACCTCTTAGTATGACCATCTTTATCACAATAATCACAATGATAGATTTGCTAGTTTTTGAGCCAACAATTCTTCTCATCATAGTTTGTTTTTTTGCAAAAACGGCGAGGAAATTTTCCAATCCTTGATGCTCCTCCTTTTCCCTTGCTTCCCTGATCTTCAGTTGCCTTTTTATTATCTATGGCAATGGGTTTCTTCTCTTTTAACATGGCATTAAGGACACCTTCAACATGCTCCTCTTTACGGATTGCATCTCTTTGTTCTTGGGCTTGTAATTTGCTAATTAATTTAGCTATAGAGAAAGTAGTCAAATCACAAGACTTCTCTATGACTGAAATCTTAGACTTAAATCTGTCAGGGACACCAATCATTATTTTTTCCATAACCCTTTGATCTAGAAAATCTTCACCAGCTAATCTGATTTGGTTCACAATAGTCATCACTTTGGTAGTGTACTCTTCTACAGTGTCTGAATCCTTCATCTTCAACTTCAACATCTCAAACTCTTTTGAAAGCTATCAATTTGACAACCTTCACCCTTGTGCTTCCTTCAAACTCCTCATTTAATTTGTCCTAAGCTTTTTATGCTGTGTCACAATCAATATTCCTAGCAAGAATGGGATTTGATAAAGCAATATTAATACAAGATAAAGCCTTAGGCTTCTTTGAACTCTCCTTCTCATGCTATTTTATTTTACTCAAGGTTAGATTTGCTTCCAATGGTAGATGATCGGCATCATTCAAAACAAATTCCCAAACACTAAGCGCTTTGAGATAGGATTGCATTTTAACAACCCAAAAATGGTAGTTTTCACCATTAAATTATAGGAGAGTGAAAACACCAAAATTAGAAGACATGTTGTAACATGTAAAATTGGAATTCTCTCTCTCAAATAAAATCACAGCCCTTTAAATGTAAGGCTTAGATACAACTATTGAAAAATAATAATAAAGGTATAGCAGAAGTTACTAGAATGATTTCTTAGTACAGTAAATGAGTCAATAGTATCACTATCAACCGCAGAAGCAAAGTACCGAGCAACAACTAACAAGTGATCTATATCAACCAATAGACTATACAATTTCGTTGTATTGTGACAACCAATCAACAATTTATTTGGGACAATCCAATATTTAATTCAAGAACTAAACATGTTGAAATGCACTATCATTTTATCAAAGAGAAGGTTCTGCAAGAAGAGGATGAGATGAGGCAGATCATGACGAATGATCAAGTTGCAAACTTGTTCATAAAAGGTTTGAATGCTGGTAAATTTGTTAACTTTAGTCGTCAACTTGGCGTAAGAGAGACGGTGTTAAGAGGAGTGTTAAAGATTAACCCCAGTGCAATTCTAGAAGTTTATAACATTAAAGCCCACTATGATTGAAGTTAATGGGCTACGTGGGTGGTCATTAACTGATAGTTAGTGTGCTACGTGCGTGGTCATTAAGTGATAGTGGGCTATGTGGATGATATCAATTAGCTTACTGCCACTATATAAATCTCGTCTTGTAATTGATTTAGGTACGGAAGAGAAGTTTTGAAATAAGGTATAATAAGCCTTTGTAGTTCTCTGAGTACTTTGTGAGCAAGAGTGTTTTGTAAATAGTGTTTATTTATTTGTTTTTCTGTTTAACTAGTGAGTGATCTTTGAAAGTACTATTATGTTGTTTGTGAGTTTAATACTAGTAGATTGTCTGTTACTTGTTTTCTCTACAACATATAAATAGAGTTTTGTACTCTAATTCTCATCAAATCCTTTCAAATCTTTCATTTAATTCTAAGCATATGTGCATAGCAAGCTTAATGCTAACTCTTGCATATTTTATACAAATTATCGATAATTTTGTAATGACTCCATTCAATTAATGTATTAGTTTTACGAAACCTCCAACAGTTTGAGGGAATGCGTTTTCATCCCAATGGCTACTATAATGCCTTCAAATGGACAAATCATCACATTCTTTCTCGTTGAGCTTACTTCTGTAAATATTATTCTTGTTTCTCATACAGAATATTAATATCCTATTTGCCTCTCGGAATCACTGTGAAAACAGTGCATTTACTCTGAAAAATGACACCGTTGCTTTACATTCCAACAACATTATAAGCATTAGCAGAGTTGTCAATCTAGTGACAGAATCATGAAAGTTATAACACTCCAGAATTTGACAAAAAAATTCCAACATAACAAAAACTTACTACTTTATTTTTTCTTGGAAAATAGCAAATTCATCTAGAATTTGAGTCTATATATTGATATTTATTTTGTCTTTTACAACTACAATACATATAATCCTCTTATATTGGTAAAGCTCAACTCAAACAAGATCTCAGGTTGCAGTGTGCAGCCAATTCAATAACATCATCAAAAGCAGGAAAACGCCAACTATACAAGCAAACATATCTGACAAATTCTTGGGAAAGAAAGACAATCCTTGAAGCCATAAACTCCCGTGTGCATAGAAAATGTCTACAAATCATCATATTTTTGCCATGTGAAATATGGTAACTCTCTTTCTGTCAACACAATTTTTCTTCCTTCTTCGTTCCAATTAACCGATATTTGCTTTGTCAATCTGAATCAGACTGTAATTACTTTTTCTTCAGCAAAACTTGGCAAATGTCACCCTTGGTCGCTGAGTGCACTACAGGAAACAAGATGTACTCTGTTTGTTACATGCTTTGAGAAATAATATATTATTTAAGTCCAACGGGGCAAAAATTAAAAATGAACAGCTTAAAAACTAGGACACGTTTAGAGTTAAGCTAAACTCACAGTGACCCTACAGTGAATGTTGAGATCAAAATTCATTTGGCTTAGACGGTTTTGTGCCAGTTCTTCTGCTTCAGATGTTCTCCTGCAAACCTCTTTCACCTTTAATTGAAAGCAAACAGAAGTCAACTACTGTCTCGAAATCCAAAATTATAATAAACGGATGAACAGCAGTGACGCTACACCACAATATTAGATTATCAATGATGCTAACAAACTTGCTAAATACCGCAGCATAACCAACGTTAAGCATGTTGTTTTTGAAAAAAAAATAATTTCTGGCTCTGAATAAAAATAATTGAGTGAATCTTGAATGTTCCAAGGAAACATTTGAATAATTATATAAAGATAAATCTAAATTCTTATAGAAGAACTGGTACTTGGAATAAAGGGAAAAGGATGCTAAATTTAGTTTCTTGTACTTCTGAAAATTTCTTAAAAGGGAATATTGATAGTGCTTGTCAAATATTGAAGAGCCTTGAAGTGCACTTTCCAGAAAGCAAAGCATTGTTGATATGTCTGACGAAAGAAACAATACAAACACGATTATTATTTTGATAATGTGAGTTGATTTACATGACTACACTCAAAATTCACATCAATACACACACATATGCCACTTGTAATCTAGAACCTTGATTGATGCAGAAAACATTACATTAAAATTCATAAACAAGTGAGAACATACAACTTTGAATGATCTCAGAAGTCAGACCTGAGGATGGTGACTAGTATTGTTGGCACATATTTTTATTTTGATTACATGTTTTAGGAGACTAAAGATGAAGATTCTGTACTAAATCCTGGTCCCAATAAAATAATTTTCACTATATAAACTCTGAAAACTACAAAATAAAAAAAGTAAAAACTAAAAACCTTTTTGTTACCACTGTTTTAAGAAATTATTCCATCTGACCTTCCCTAATTAATTAACCAAGCTACTTCAACTGCAAGCTAGTTCTAGCAAAGTGGAGAGATCAGGAAAACCAATGAAGGGTAAAAACTCATTGGAGAAATTCAAAAGAACACATCATGTTGATGGATACATTATCCATCATCATTCCTTGGTAAATAGCTACGTATAACAAAATACATTATTGACCAGCAGTTTTGATAAGCCAGTATTCAATATTGCAAAGGTCCATCAAAAACAGATAGATTGTTCATATACAAGATAAAGAGGCTACATAGTAAATGTAAGAAAAATAGTTAACAAGAAAGTCGCAGAGAATAGAAAATTTTACTCAACATGTGAATGTGGATAACTGATAATGCTAAATTTAGACACCCTTTGATTCTTTAATCACACTTTTTATTGTCCAGCAATTTTAATTTGATTTAAAATGTTGATTGTACTTTTTAAACTGCATGATGAAAGGCATGTCACAAGGAAATGCATAGCGTACCATTCATGAAATAATGACGACAGATAATCCAAACAAGCATTTCAAAATGGAAACAGAGTTAATGGTATGTCACTTTCTATAATAGACAAATATTAGAAAAGCCGGAAAATATCATTTAGAGTTTATACAGCTAACCTGACTGGTGCAGACAAGAGCATGATGACCATCAGCACTGAAAGCAGATTTCTCCAACATATTCCGTACATATGATAGTTCTTTGATTAAATCTAAAACTACTTCTTCAGCATCTTGCATTTGATTCCTAGAGAATTCAAATGCCTTCTCCGCTTGTACACGAAAGGAAGAACAATTCAAACAAGTACAAAACCCTCTGCATCCAAGAGGAGTTCTTTTAAGAATTCCCATTTTAGAAACTGCAGCAGGAATATTCAAACAAAAAGTGTTTGCATGGTGGGATGAGTTCGGAAGCAAGTTTTCTGCTTCAATTTGCTTTGCGTAATTATTAACTTCTGTAATTGACTTATTGCGATCCTTCTCAATGTTTAGGGACGATGCCTGTGGAGCATCTTCTCTTAAGAAAGATCCAGAACTGGAAAGAGAACATAATGGCGTCCCTTGAAGATTACTTCCACCAATTATATCCATAGTTTCGGGGCCAGTCTCCAACTTTCTAGTTGTATCGGATATATCCTGTTCAAAATGAACATCTCTCTCCTGCTGTGAATGAAGTGGCTTTGGAGATTCATTACCATGCTTATATGATCTTGAATTTGGTTCTTGATCATTTGATGAAGCCATTTTTACAGCAATAGGCAGTGCACTATGACCGCCTGTTTGACGCTCAGGATGACAGCCATTGCCATTAGAATTTTCAATGGGCATTTCTTGACAGTCAGAGAGCAGGGATAGTGAAAGGGGGTATGCTTCAAAACTTTTCTCAAATTTCAAAAGAGGATCTTTTCCAGAAGTACCTAAAACAAATAATTACAGGAAATATTAGCTTCTCAGCATAACCCCAAACTAACACAATCAGTACCCAATGACCAACTAAAAGAATAGGAAATGAAACAGAACTTACAGGAATTATCTTTCACAACATCCTTCAAAAAAGGAAGCATCCTTCTATAACCCATGGAACCTGGAGTTTTGAATAATTTCAATCCTGAGCATCGATTCAGAACCTATTAATACAAGAAGTGCAGCTTAGCATAGATCATAACACAATAACACTTTTGATATTTTTTCCCAGTTTCATCATGATAGTAAAATCACATTGGCCAAAGGTAATTACCTAACATTAATACTCTGCAGGGATAAACATTATTTTCTTCAAAAGAACTATAAGAACTGAAATTTTCAAAGGTTGGAGAATCTTACCAGTTTCCTCATAGGACTGGAGTCAATTGTTTTGTTATCAATAGAGGTATTATTTCTGTAGGCACTTCCACTCAATGGCTTTCCAAGAGAATGCATATGTTTCACACTATTACCACCAGTTTCAGCTACTTCTGGCTTACCAAAGATGTCATCATCTGGCGCAGTCATTTGTACATATTCTTTATTTGAGTTGTCAATGAGGTCTAGAACCTCACCACTGTCATCATCTTTCTGCTCAGCATTACTTAAATTCTCATTCAGTTTTATATTCGGCAAGTCTGCATTTGTATGATTTAGATTATTAACTTCAGAAGAATCCCCTACGTCAGATTCAACCCCTTCAGCTTTCAACTGCTTTGTATCGTCAAAACGCTGACTTTGCTCATTATCTTTACCAAAATTACACTTCTCCAGGACTAAAGACTCACTGCAGTTTAAATTGTTCATATTTTGAGGATCACAAGAATCAACATCAATTTTTGCAGTTTCTCCATTATCCATCAACTTTGTATCATCAGAACTAGCACTAACTGAATTATTCAGACCCAAATTCGGTTCTTGGCTAGAAGTCTTGATGTCAAATTTCTCAATTCCGCAATTCACAATAGGCTTTGACCACTCTTCAAGCATTGAAATTGAGGTGTGCGAGAGATCCATACCCATGCAAGATTCCTTTTGAGATTCCTGAACGCACTCAATGGATGTTGATTTTGATTTGTTAACAAGATCAACATCATTAATTTCAGAGGGACAACTCTCACTAATAGATTTATTTATCAAGATATCTTGACCATGAGAAGTTGAGTGCGGCTTTTCTTCCAGAGCCTTTGCAAATTTCTGATACTGACCCCTTTTCAGACCACCTGTAAGGCAGTGTTTGAAAGAAAGTTTAGCTTCCTAGGCTTACTAAGCAGTTGGTAAAAGATAATTAGTTCAATCAAAATGTTAAAAACTAAAACGAAAAAGTAGATTAGAGAAGAGCATAGAAATTACAAGATTTATCTTCTGAAATATCCATCAGATAAGGAAGCAATCTTCTATAACTGAATGAGCCTGGTGCTTTGAAAAGTTTAACTCGATGACATGGATGAAGAAACTATTTAAGAAATCCAGGACAAATCAAGATTTAAAACAAGCACCGAAATAAATCAGAAAGATTAATATGACAAAATTTCTTAAAATGTGAAGTTCTTACCGATTTAATTCTAGATTTGTTGCCGTTTCTTTGGTTAATGTTTGCACTCCATTGATCGCTTTCATTTGATTGCTTCTCCAAAACAAATCCCACTTTTTGGTCTCTATTTTCCTCCACCCCTTTAGAACCAATAAAAATTTCAATCTCTGGTGGTGTTGATTGTACATATTCTTCACCCAAACCACCAACAACATTTGAAACATCATCCTCTTCATACTTTTTTGGCTCCTCCGGAAACAAGCTAGGATCTTTATCCTTCAGATTTAGATCTTTCGAAGATAAACACAAATCAAGTTTCCCAATATTATCTTTTTCTTCGCTCACATTTGCATCAGTAACATCTCTGTCAAAATAAGCATTGCAAGAAAACCCAGTTTCCGAAATCCCGATTCCTTTCTCACATTCTTTTCCCCCTACATTTTCTCCACCCAAACCAAACCCGTTCGAGAAAACGCGTCTTGTGCGCAGATCTTTGATTAATATGCAAGACAAGTCATCGACACAGGAAGAATCTTGGGTCAGAACTCTTCTTCTGCTTTTTTCGGAGAGCGGTTGAGAAATATTTCGATCCAAGGGAAGGGAATCCAAGCGGGCTCGGCCGGAACGGTTACGATGAAGGTAGATCTGGGATTTGCTGCGAGTGAAGATTCCGACCAATGGATGATTGGCTGTACAGGATTGTCTCTTACGTTTCTTGGAGCTGAGCTTTTGTTCTTTGGCCATGGTTGATTGAGAGATTGGAGAAGTAGGGAGTCAGATTTGGCGGGAAAGAAGGGCAAAGATGGGTAGTGCTCGGCTTCATTTTGGCGGGAAACTGAGCGGCATATGGCTTTGTTTTGGCGGGAAATGGAAAAGGTTATTTATGCACTTGTTTATTTTGAGGAACAATGTCATTAACCATTTCCAAGGAGTGTACCAAAAAATTATATATTTTAATATTTTTTAAGCATTTTATAAAAATATATATATTTAATTATGTGTTTATTTTAAAATCACTTATAATATTAATTAAATTTAATAAACATCTTTAAGATAAATAATTAAATATATAAATAAATATTTATATTTTTAATTTAATATTTATATAATATTAATTAAATTTTCATTGTGTATATTTTATTTTTCACTGACCTCTCCTAAACTAGCACACCTCACAAATTCTGTAGAGCCTTCATTCGTCCAAACTTCAAAATTTTACTTAGCAAACGGTTCCGGCTATCAAAATTTTCATTAGCAAATTGTGCTAGTGATCTTAATTAAAAAAGTAAATAAAAATATTTAATGAAAATAGAGATGAGAAATGTGTCATGTGAACTTGATAATGAAATTCAAATCTATTAATATTTCTTACCATGCTCATGTTGTACTTAATTTTAAAAAGTCGACTTAATCCTACTCTTAAATCCATTAAACTCATATTGTATCGGGTATTTTTTTATATTTTTAATTATTAAATATTTTTTAAAAAAATAATTAACTAAAATTTTCAAAATATATACTATATTTGACTTATATACAACTGTTATTATATATTTTGCTAATTCTTTTAGTTGTAAATATTTTAATTAATTATTCTTGTTTAAGTACCAACTCGGGTGCTAGTCCATTGAACTTTCATGCCTCAGTTGTGAACATGTGTCGTATCGCCCTGCTATTTTTGTACCGGACTCGTGCCTTGCAAGCTCGCTTGCTACCTCTAAATCAAATCATTGTCTCTTTTAAATATTTCGTCGCCATAGTTTTGCCTTGACTCATAATGCAATAGATACACTTATAAATATATAATAAGCATATTACTAGTAAATAATCTTATTATAAATTTATATACTAATAATATACTTATTAATATATAAATTAAAAAAAGAATAAAATTAACGAGAGAGTTTTTCTATTGAAAAAAAAAAGAATGAAATTTTAATTAGAAAATTGAAAAGGGATAAATTGAAATTTTAAATTTTTAGCTAAATAACGTAAAACTCAAATATGATAATATAAAATTTAATAAGAGTGTATATTTGTAATTATTACATATTAAATCTCTTACAAAAAAAAAAAATTGACTTACTTGAACTCACGTATAACAATTGATTTCAAAGAGTTATTTAACCTCTTTTATAATGCAATGTATCACTCGTACCATTTACTCACGTGTTCTTTAATAGTCATAATTCTCTAATACAATAGAAGAAAAATATATAAAATGAAAAACCTTCTCAAAGAGTGAATTCACAAATTTTAGCTAAAACATGTGTTTGTGATGAATAATGTACAAATATAAGTTCAAGAACTTTAAAACTCTTTGAATATTTAGAAATAAATTTTTTAATAAAAAAAAAAGTTGTTAAAATGAACTTTAAATAGATTCCAAAGAAAACTATTCGTTAACCCATTTTATATCTTTTTGATTTCATTCATCTAGTTCACCATTTATCCGATTCACTATTTGCTTGAAATTTGAAGCTACACACTAAAGTTTTTCAAATTTTTACTTTTTAAAACGATTAATATATTTATTTTTCACTGAGAATAAAAAAAATCAAAGAAATTAAATTTTTTACCGAAATCAAGATTGAAAAAATATTTAAGTTCATGTTTACCATGCTTTCATCATATCAAACATACCAACTTTACAAAAATAAATGCCGAAAAGTACTTAAATCGGTGTCTTAAGACTTGAATATATATATATATATATATTTTATCTTGTTCTTGAACTCTTTATGATATGTTTTATTAACTCAAGAGTTTCTCATGGATTTTTTGAACTTAAAAGATGTTATTCCTTTGAAGTGAATGGTTTTCAAAATTTTCGTATTATCAATTTAAATAATGAAACTACAAGAAAATTTCGATTAAGAAAATAATACATCAATATTTCTTACTATTAAAATATAGGCTTATAAAATTTTGGGGCAAAAAAATAAATAAATAAATAAAACATCACTTAAATAAATACTTATTATTTAAAAGTTGCCTTGAATCAATGTTAACAAGCCTCGTAAGTGCTTTTTTTTTTTTTTTAAATAATGTAACGGTACATGTTTCAAATTTTCATACAAAATAATGTGATATTCATCAAATAAATAGTGAGACACTTAAAAATTGTAAAAGTGTCATATCATTTGGGATAAAAAAAAAATTATGACATGTAGCATTAGTCTTCTTAATATTCTCTTTGGGTTTAAGCCTGAGGCAGAAATGTTGGTCTAAGACTTTAGAAACATGAGAAAAATCAGAAAATATTCAAAATTATAAGCAACAAAATCAAATAATTTTTCTAATATTTGAGTCAATTTTTATTTTTTTTTGTCCCAAAATACCTTTAATACCAGTTCAACCAGATATGTAATATCTACATCTTTCTCCATAGCCCTGGGGCTCTGTCTCGATCTCCTACGATGAAATATGAGGGACTAGTTCCTATGGTATGGAGATTCCCCTTGGTCTAATTCCACGCCTTATGACGAAAGGGAAGTCGGCGTGGCGTAAAGTGAAGATTGAGGGAAGTAGAGAAAAATTCCCTTCAGGGGTATTCCGAAGGTGTAACCTAGGCAACGAAAAAGGGGCCCGATACTTCAACTAGAGGAGCGACCAGTTGGTTCACCAAACCCCAACCCAGCGTCACACGTTCTCCAGACTTTTATTTGATATAAATTTTGAAATCAGTCGAACCATAATACTTGGATAAAACATATAACCTAGAAAAACCTTGAATACATTTGGGTTCAATTGAGCGGCAGTAATCTCACGCCTATCTAGTAAAGAATCTTGTATTCTTCCCTAAGCTATCTACGATTATATTGGGTCAGTTCTAAGGAGTTTTATCGGCCATAACTGCAACAATCTAAATGTTCTGACTTCAAATAATTTTTTCTTAGGGGAAAACTAACTCATGATACCTAGGCTCCTAGTAACTGGCATGAAGCCCGATTCAATTGACCCAGACAATTTTCTCATCTCAAATTTACTTTTATTCTCAGAGGCCATAGTTGTTGACTAAGTGAACAAAGTACAAAACCCATCAAAATGTTTGAAAAACTCTATCATAAATTAACCAAAAAAAAAATTTCATAACCAATACATTACTACCATTTCTTCTCCCACCTGCGCCATGTACCCAAAAGTTAACCAAAAACCTTCCATGTTTGGTTGAAGAAAAATATTACGACACCCACTCTTCCTTATAAAGCTAGAAAAAACTATAATAATAATAATAAAAAGATGTTATCTCCAAAAAAGAAAGTATACTCTTACCACTACTAAGCATAAAATTAATTTAAACATTGGAATAAATATGTTAGAAATACAGCTTGCTTCCATTTTATGTGGCATGTTAACATAGTTGCATATTAGAAAACTTCCATTTATTGATTGTTAGCTAGACTTGAAATAAATTTCAGCATCAACATTGAAAAACCTTTATTTGACCTCTAAAATATTTGAGGGGTGAAATATGTTTTATCAAGTGGAAAACTTAAATAATTAACAAATTAAAACTCGTTAAAATTTATTGATTCTAAATCAATAGTTCGAGATAATTCAATAATACAAAGTCACTACAAGAAACAAATCCCAAAGTAATAAATAAAAGTAAATCAGAAAAATAACAATTTGTTAACGAAGAAAAATCTTATAAATCTTTTTTCATAGGATAAATTTTTTTTGAACTAATATAGAAGTCACAAAAATATTTCATTAATAAAAAAGAACTTTCAAACGAAGATTTTTTATAAAAATTTTGGTAATCAAATTTCGACTAATTTATTATGTGACCCACTTTGAACAATTCCATTTTCAGAATTTTGAAATATTATTTCCTCAACGAAATCACATTTACAAAGCTAGAATTTCAACCACCAACAACAATTATAACTTTAAAGGTTTCTCAGTTGGATTTAGGTTAAGAACAATGATGAAATTTATCAAAAGACATACAAAAAGAAAAAAATTTGTTTACTAAAATTTTTTAATAAGTTTCTATTGAAAAGAAGGTAAGAAAATAAGTTGCAACAAAACTCTCTTAATTGCAATTAAGCCTTCTTTACTTTCTGGACCAACATAGTATGATTATATAAGGTTTGGTGGCTAAAATCGTGTAAAAAAAATTAAATTTTACGAAAATCACTTTTTTTAATAAGCATTGTTCACGAGCAAGAAGTTATCGCTAACTTAGCAAGCTCTCCAGAAAATTTGGCTACTCAAGCTCTAGATTGGCATTAAGTTACTATTTAAGATACTGTTTATTGCTCAAGCAACATGAATAGTCACTGTTCACTATTCATTGCGTTAGTCACTAATCATAATTTATTATTCATCACTCGAAAACTTACTCAAACTCAATTATTTTGACAAGGAATAAATCAATGTTAAATATCAACCTAATAAATATTGATGGCAAGAAAATATTTTAAATAGTGATTTAGAAATCAAAATAGACAATATTGTAAATAATTATAATTGAAAGGTTGAATTTGCATCATGTCGTGCCACCAACATAAAGCCTAGTATTACACCATGAGTTTTCAAGCATATTAGTTATAGTGTAAATATGATATTTTAATTTTAAATATTTTGTTGTGATAGGTGTTTTATCGCCTCCCATCATAAAATTGATTGAGGGTTAGAACTATCTCCCTGATTAGATTAAAGTAAATCCAAATTAAATAATATATTAGTTTTGAAAAACACGCATTCGGGTGATGCATGAAATAATTTCATAGAGAGGGGGATATATCTTATTATAACACCTAGCTAGATAAGGAATTGTGCGTATGCTGATCATGGATTAGAAGCTAATTTATATTTGTTTTACAATTGAACCATTATCTTTGAACTCAAAATATATGATGGCTACTGATTGGTTTAGGACTGTTCTTATCTAAATTGACATTATCACTTTTTGATTGATACTTTTTTATATATTTTTTTATATTTCTGAGTAATGTTACATTTATACTATCAATAATCTAGTTAAACGTGAACGTGAGTAATTATTAATTTTATTATTTTGTTAATAAGGCAGTAATTGAACTACAGGATTTTTTGTTCATTTGCTTTTAATCTTTTGAAATTAGTAAGGAATGGACGAGACGTAGCAATCTTGCTGCCTGCTTGTCATAGGATATCGTATCAGATCACGTTTGTCCACGATTTATTAGGCTCGGGTCACTAAAACTTGTGGTCCAATCACCACTAACGTCGCTCTTACAACTAGAAGACAGTGTTGATAGTTGTTGAGTGATTGAAGATAAGCATGTCGTAGTTAACCTTTTTGTTTTTCTTATAAAAAATTAATATATTTGTTTTGTGTATCCCATTCGAAATTTCCTTGATGGGTTATGTATACGGCTTTACAATGACAATCCACAAGATTTCTTTATATGCAAATATTAATATTCGAGAGGAAGCCATTCTCAGAATTAGATCTGAAACACGGTAGCGTTGATATATACGTTTCTCATATGCTACGTTGATAGACAATTTTTTATTTGTTAGAGATCCAACACGTATGTCACCAATTAATTAATAGTTAACTGCCAACATATCAAAGTTAGTTCTCTTTGATACTATAGCAATTATGTTGACATAACTTTCTTTTAATTTAAGAAAATTTTATTTTTAAAATTATTACTTATAATTTAAAATGATATATATATTTAAAATAAAATAATAAAAATTTAAAAAATTAATTTTATTAAAAAATTTTATATAAATTATTTTAAATTATGAAGTAATAATTTTTTTTTTAACATAAAATACACCGACAATCCCTTAGCATGCATTCAATTCTTTGAAAAGTCTTAAACAGTGCAAATTAATGAGGGTCATGGGTGGTATTGATTGATGTGCGTGGGGTGTACTGAAAATTATTAAGGGTCAATTTACTTATTTCAATTGACGTGGCATGCGAGGTTGTTAAAAGCTGTTACTATTGGTTAAAATTGTTACCTTTTTCTTCTTCATTTAGTTGGCTGAGAAATAAAGTATATAATTGAGTGTTGGGGCAACTTCATGTGTATGGTTTATGAGTTCTAGGTATCTAAATTCTATAAAAGATAGCTTGATGTGAAGCTGTGAATCTCTTATGTTCATCTGTAATATTTGTTCGTGATAATAAAACAATCTTATGAGTGTTGGATTCATAGATGTAGGTATACTACCGAACCAATTGCATGTAATTTTGATTTTCTTCTTACTTGATTAATTATTTCTACAAATTATTGATTTGTGTTAGTTCTTGTTAACAAAATACTTAGAGATTGGTTTCTATACGAAAAGATTACAACAAACTGGTATCAGAGCTTAGTTATTGAAGAAATCATGGCATCCTCAAAAGTAGATATTGAAAAGTTGACATTAGAAAGTGATTTTAATATTTGAAAATTGAAGATGTGAGCCTTGTTGGTACATCAAGGTCTTGAAAAAGCTTTTGAATCTGAGAATAATCTTCCTACTACTCTTAACGAAAAAGAGATGAGAGATTTGATGAGAAAGGCACATAGTGCCATCATTTTAAGTTTATGTGATGGAGTCTTGAGGGAGGTATCAAAGGAGCAGACTGCTACATCTTTGTGGCTAAAACTTGAAGGTTTGCTTATGACTAAATCCCCTGTCAATAGGTTGTATAGAAAAAGACAACTATACAATTTTACAATGCAACAAGGGACTTCAATGTAGAAGCACCTAGATAACTACAATAAGATCATCTCGGATCTTAAAAACATTGACATCAAGATTGAAGATGAAGACCAGACTTTAATTCTTCTCAGGTCATTGCTGAATTCTTATGAGCATTTTATAGATACACTTCTATTTGAGAGAGATTTTTTTATCAATGGAAGATGTCAAGTCAACACTAAACACAAAAGAACTTTAGAAAACAAAAGCAAGAGAGTCATGCAATGGTGAAGGCTTGACTGAAAGGGGAAGAACTGAAAGAAAGGAAGAAAATAAAAACAGCTCGAGAAGATCAAAATCAATATTAAAGAAGAAGAGATGTTATCAGTGTAATAAGGAAGGACATTTTAAAAGAAATTGCCCTAAAAGGACGAATAAGTCCAAAGAAGTTAAAGGAAAACAAGGAAATGCTGCCATAACACCACACTCAAAGTCAGATTTTGAATAATCAGATGGAGGCTATGAGAGTGCCAATCTTCTTATTGTTCAGAGAATAAAACAGAAGGTCAATGGGTTCTTGATTCTGGTTGTTCCTTTTATATGTGCTCTTATAGAGATTTTTTCAGTTCTTATTATGAAATTGATGGTGGTAAGGTGTTAATGGGTAACAATGTGGCTTGCTCAGTAAGTGGGATAGGTAATATCAAGATTAAGATGCATGATGGCATCATTTGAACATTACAACAAGTCAGATATGTGCCTGACCTAAAAAGAAACTTAATTTCTTTGGGAATGCTTGATAGTTTAGAATGTAGCTTCATGGCAGAAAATGGAATTTTAAAGGTTATAAAGGGGTCTATGTTTGTTATGAAGGGAATTAAACAGAATGACTTGTATATACTCCTAAGATTAATTGTAAATGGTATTGTTTTAGTGTTTGCTGAGTCTAAGAAAGATCAGACCAAGCTTTGACATTTAAGGCTTGGTTCACATGAGTGAAAAAGGTATGAAAGAACTATGTAGGCAAGGTTTGCTTGGGGATGTCAAGATAGGTGAATTAAAATTTTGTGAAGACTGTTTATTTGGCAAATCCTTAAGAGTCAAATTCTCAATGGCAGTCCATAGAACAAAAGGAACACTTGATTACATTTATTCTGACTTGTGGGGACCTGCACAAGTTCTTTCATTGAACCAAGGTAAGTACTTTCTGTCTTTAATAGATGACTATTTAAAAAAGGTGTGGATTTACATATTAAAAATAAAAGATCATGCCTTTGAAAGATTCAAAGAATGGAAAACTCTTGTTGAAAACCAAACAGGAAAGAGAGTGAAGAGACTGAGGACAAATAATGGCTTAGAATTCTGTAATAAAGTGTTTGATGATTACTGCAAAACAAAAAGAATAGCCAAGCACAGGATAATGGTATATACTCCTCAGTAAAATGGATTAGCTGAGAGAATGAATAGAACTCTAATGGATAAAGTCAGATGCATGTTAGTTTGCTCGAAGCTTTCTAAGAATTTCTAGATAAAAGCAGTCACTATTGCAGCTTATCTAGTTAATAGGAGTCCTTCTTTAGTAATTAGTTCCAAGACATCAGAAGAAATGTGGAGAGAAAGACTAGCCACATATGAAAACTTTAGGGTGTTTGGATGCCCAACTTATGCTCATGTAAAGCAAGGCAAGTTGGAAACAAGATTAGTGAAATGATTCTTTATTGGTTATCTAAAAGGTATGAAAGGATATAAGATATGGTGTCCTGATGGAAAGACAGCTAAATGTATTGTTTTAAGGGATGTGGTGTTCAATAAACCGACCTTATTCAAATCTGTTGATGCATCTGAAAGAGATAAAGCACAGGGAAAACAGAAAAAGATGGTTCAATTTGAGGTGGAACAGCATCTAGAATCAAGGGAACCTATAAGTTAAGTTGAACAAAGTGAAACAAGTACATATCCACTTGAACAACAACATAAATCTGGAAACTTACATGATTACAACTTAACAAGAGATAGACAAAGGAGAGTTATTAAGCTACCTAGCAGATTTGCATATGCAAACTTGATATCCTTTGCATTGACAACTGCTAAAGACTTAATAGAAGATGAACCTAATAGCTACTCAAAGGCTATGAAAGGTATTAATAAAGAGCTATGGCAGAAAGCAATGCAAGAAAAAATGGATTCACTCAACCAAAATCAGACATGGGTTCTGATTCCAAACCAGAAAAAAGAAGGATAGTAAGTTGCAAATGGATCTTCAAGGTCAAAGAAAGCAATTCAAATGATGAAACACCTAGATATAAAGCAAGGTTGGTGGCTAGGGAGTTTACTCAGAAGGAGAGTATAGATTACAATGAAGTTTTCTCTCTTATGGTAAAACATAACTCAATAAGGATCCTTTTTGCCATGATTGCTGTGCTTGATCTAGAACTTGACCAAATGGATGTCAAGATAGCCTTTTTGCATGGGGATCTTGAAGATGACATCTTGATGTAGCAACTAGAAGGCTTTGTGGTTCCTAGAAAAGAAAAACATGTTTACCTATTAAAGAAATCATTGTATGGACTAAATTAGTCCCCTAGGCAATGGTATAGAAGATTTGATTAATTCATAACCAAACATGGATTCATTAGAAGTCAATATGATAGTTATGTCTACTATCGAGGTTTAGATCAAGGTAGAGCTATTTATCTTTTACTTTATGTTGATGACATGCTTATATCATGCAAAGAAAGACATGAAATTCAAAGGATAAAATGCTTACTTGAGAGTGAATTAGAAATGAAAGACTTGGACAGTGTAAATAAGATTTTGGGAATTGAAATCAAGAGAAATAGAGCAGCTGGAACATTGACTCTTTCACAAGAGAAATATGTTAAAAAGGTGTTGATTAAGTTTAAAATGATCAATGCAAAACTAGTATAGACTCCTTTGGCAGGTCATCTCAAACTTTCTATTTCTCAATCACCTGAAACCAACAAAGATAAAAATGAAATGGCCAGAATACCTTATGCATAGGCAGTAGGTTACTTAATGTATGCAATGGTATGTACAAGGCCAGACATAGCCTTTGTTGTGAGTGTTGTAAGCAGATTCATGGTAAATCCAGGGATGAAACACTGGAATGGGGTTAAATGGATTCTGAGGTATCTAACAGGTATAACAAGTTATGGTTTGGTATATGGCAAAGCTGAGATAGAAAGGCAGCGACTAGTGGGATATGTTGACTTTGATTTTGTAGGTGAATTAGACAAAAGGAGATCAACAACAACCTACCTTTTTAGCTTGAATAATTGTTTGGTAGTCTAACCTTTAATCAATTGTAGCCTTATCATCCACAGAGGCAGAATTTATAGCTGTTATTGAGGCTGTAAAGGAAGCATTGTGGCTAAGAGAGATCATCAATGAGTTATGGTTAGATCAAAAGCCAGTGACCATGTATTGTGACAACCAAAGTGCAATAAATTTGACTAAAAATACAACCTTTCATGAACGTACCAAGCACATTGATGTCATATGTTACTTCGTCAGAGATGAGATTTCAAAGAGATTAGTCAAGGTAGAAAAGGTACATATATTTGAGAACTTGTTTGATATGTTAACCAAAGTCATACTAGTTGAGAAATTCAAGTTTTGCTTGAGGTCAATTGGTGTGGGAGTTTGAAGCTAGAAGAAGAAGTGAAGCTTACCGAAAAGAATGCTTCAAACAAGTGGAGAATTTGTGGGTGTACTTAGAATTCTTAAGAATCAATTTAGTTATTTTAATTGATGTGGCATGTGAGGTTCTTAAAAGCTGTTATTGTTGGTTAAAATCGTTATTGTTTTTCTTCTACATTTAGTTGACTAGAAAACAAAGTATACTAGTGAGTGTTAAGGCAACTTTATGTGTGTGGTTTATGAGTTCTAAGTATCCAAATTCTATAAAAGAGAGCTTGATATGTGAATCTTTTCTATTCATCTGTAATCTTTGTTCATGATAATAAAGCAATTTTATGAGCGGTGGATTTGTGGATATAAGCGTACTGTCAAACTAGGTAATTTTGGTTTTCTTTTTGTTTGATTAATTATTTCTATAAATTATTGATTTGTGGTAGTTAGTTCTTGTTGACCAAATACTTAGATTGATTTTTATACGAAAATATCGCAACAATGTGCTTTCAATTCGAAGAGAAAAGACATTTCATATGTTGATTTAACAGATATAATAGCCAAACTAACACTTGCCCACTGCTTTCTGCAGAGGGATTGGAATCAAAATATATATATATATATATATATATATTGTAAAGGTTTTAAAATATATACCTCAAAAATTTGTAAAAATTATAATAAAAGAAGATTGTTTTAAAGGCGTCCCATAACTACTACAGTACAGACCTCAACACAGTTCAGTTCTGCCGATGCTTCCTCAATATTCATCACATTTTTACGTGATCAATTTAACTTGCAAAATAAAATGGGATTATGCTTAAAAATACATGTTAATTATAATCACAGTTGAAATAATGGAACTCAATACAAACGTGAGACTTCATTGATGTCACAAATTTCTACCAAGAGATTGTAGATTATACTAGTCACAATTTCAAACAAAACCTAAAACTTATTTTAAAATTATAAAATATCATTGAAGTTAAACTTCAACTCTTGGTCACATAGTTCATAGACAAACAAATCCCACAACAGAGGCCAACAAAACAAAATAAAATCTAGTTACAAAATTCCCCAACTACATGATCAACAAAAGCCTTGAGATTCTTATCCGAAGACCCACCTTCTTTGGCCGCTTCTACTGCCAAGTCCTTCCATTTCTTGGCATTTCCTCTCAATTCTTCTCCTTTCTCTCCTTCTCCCATCACCAATTCTAAACACCTCTTA
>JAXCLQ010000007.1:11191093-11207640 GCA_035584115.1 Cedrela odorata
CGCAATGCGTTATAAAACATCCCAGCGATGCATGGGACAGAACTTCTACTTGCGAACACCATGGCACTATCATTCCCTTTTCGTTCAGTTCTTCTTTATAGTTTATCAATTCATCATCTTCTTCTTTCTCCTTCTCTTTGTCTCTATTTTCTTTGTCTCTTATAACCCATAAGAATGGATGGCCACTTTCTAGCAACCCTCGTGAAATTTCCTCCATTTGACGCTTCTCCAAAACCCATATGCTTCCGAACGATACGTAGATAACGGAAGACTTGGGCTTTGAATTCAGCCATTCGATATAGTTCCTTGAACTTTTGAAAAGATCAACTCTAAAGGAAGTATCGGACGGGTCTTTTCCATCCAAAAGAGCCGTTGGAGTTAACGGTCCGATGGCGATCATATTGAATTTATCAATGGCTCTTAAGGATATAGGTTCTAATGAATCGAAGGTGTTGACAAGAATTTTTGGGTTGCTTTCTTCAATATTTTCTTTGAGTGTTTCTAAGATAACAGAGTATGTACTTGGAGGGACTAATAAAGAAGGAAGATCACGGCTGCTAACCGGCGGCAGACCTGGTAACTCTATCAAACATGAACGTTCATTAGCCTTCTCTTTGATGAAATCTCCGTACCCGTGAAAGTTATAGTAATAGATATCGAAAACCAGTGCCGGTTGAAGCCAAAGAAGCGTGCAAGGAAGGTAAAATTGACTCGCCACTTCCGCGACCCAAGGCAGAAGTAGAGTGTATAAAACGCTAGTAAATGGGCGACCTTCTTTTTCACTTGTCTTGATGATTTCCTTTAAAGTTTCGGATCCACGACGCTTTAACTCCGACATGTAGTGTGCGGGATCATCTTTTCTTGCATCGAATCCGTCGTCGAAGCCGTCGGAGAAGGTAGCGAACGACAAGCCATCGAGAGTAGGGATTTTAGTCATGCGGCGGTGGGCGTAGACACCGGTGGCGAAGGTTACGCTTACTCCAATGCGTATAAGACGCTTTGCGAACTGGAGGGCAGGATTTATGTGGCCCTGAACGGGAAGTGTTACGAGGAGGAAATGGGGTTGCGTCTGCGGCATGTTTGGTGGAGCACGGCGGCTTTAGCTTCTGTTCTTAGAAAAGAATGGAGATTATTGGGTTGCAGATGCAAGCATACGGGATACGGTTTTTAAGGGACTGGATTTTGAAAATGGTGACGTTTGAGATGACGATTTAAAGATGGTTTGATATTTGCAGGGAATTTTGTCTCCTTCTTCGTTTAGGAGACAGAAGGTTGCCTCTGAAGTGACTGGTCATTCGTACAGTGATTATGGATGCAATGCATGACATCACGTTAGAGGTGCTATCGAGCTGACACGATTATTTTACATCAATTTAACATAAATTAATAATTTAAATTTAAAATTTTAATAAAAATAATAAATAATAATATTTATATTATCTGTTTAATAATTATATTATATTCATATTTAAAATATTAAATTTATTTAAATTAAAAAACAAAAATATCAACTGAATGAATTTTTTTTATTATATATTAAAAATATAAGTTGCAAAATAGAATTTTTTTTACAAGAGATTATATAAGAAAAATGAAATCTAAAAAAAGACAAGGAAAATAAACAAAATTATTTTTCTAACTGTGCATAATATCCTTTATTTTACTCTGCTTCTTGCAGTATATGCACCACACTTTCTGTACTGATGTTGCTCAGTATATTATTTTGCTTCACTTAATAAGACACCTTGGGAAATGCTTCAACCTTGATTCTTGTCAAGCACTCCAGATAAAATTGCGAACCAAGCAATTGTCTAACGCCCTCCTTCAAGCTCCCTATCAAGCTAAAGTGTCTGAAATGACATTTAGGCGTGTCTCTTAGGTATTTGAATATTTCTTTTGATAATAGTTTTGTTAGGATATTATCAGTTTGTTCTTCAGTTGATATATATTTCACGTCTAAGTCTTCATAAGAAATTTACTCTCGAATGTATTGTGCATCTACTTTTATATGTTTTATTTTTCCATGATAGATTGGATTTGCAACAAAGGCTACTGCTACGATGTTGTCACACTAGATCTCTAGTTTCCTGCTCAGTTTAATGTTTAACTCTTGAATTAAGGACTTTAGCCATGCCAATTCTGCTGTTGCTTGTGCCAAGGCCTTATACTATGATTCAATGTTAGATTTAACCACTGTCTTTTGCTTCTTGGTACTCCAAGAGATTAGATTACCACAAAAATAGAATGCATAGCTTGATATTGACTTTCTGTCATCTAAGTTCCTTGTCCAGCATGCATTTGAGTAACTAGTCAAGTGTGGTTTGCTTCCAAGACTGAAGTGTAATCCACAGTTCAAGGTACCTTGTGGATATGTGATAATTCGTTTGCAAGTTATCCAATGACTTTACTTTAGAACACACATAAACTGACTTAGTTTATTTACATTAAATGTGATCTCAGGCCTGATGAGTATAGCATATTGTAATGCTTCAATGATGCTTCTGTAGAGAATGTTATCACTGAATTCACTTCCATCTTCTCTAGCTAACTTCAAGCTTGTACTTATAGGTCTGGTGTTGGACTTGCAATTGCTCACTCTGGTTTTCTTAAGAAGATCTGATAAGAATTTGGACTAATTCATGAACAAACCTTGATGGTTTCTTTTGACTTCTATTCCAAGAAAGTATCCAAGGGAACCCAGGACCTTTAATGAAAAATTGCCCATTGTGTTTAATTATGATGTTGTTGGTAAGACCTTCATGATTTCCTGTGATTAGGATGTCATCTATGTAAACTAGTACAATCACCACATTTCCATCATTTTCTAGTAGAAATAGAGATGTGTCAAATTTCAGATTTGTCAGATTTTATATTCCTAAATCCCCATAGCACCAAGGCTGATATGAACTTTTCTTACCAAGCTCTTGGAGCTTGTTTTAAGCCATAAATGACTTTCCTTAGCTTGCGCACATGATCTGTTTTGTTTGGTTCTTCAAAGCCCTCAGGCTAAACCATAATAACTTCTTTTGCAAGATTACCATTCAGAAATGCGTTGTTGAAATCAACTTGCTTGATGTCCCACTAATTGCTTACACCTAAACTGATCAATTCTTTTATATTTTGTGCCTTTACAACTGGATTAAAGGTTTTTATATAGTCCACTCTTGAGATTTGGTGATATCCCTTGGCAACTACTTTGGCTTCATACCTTGCAATGGTTTCATTGGGATTGTATATTACTTTAAAAACTCACTATTTCCAATCATTTTAATTTCTGGTTTCAGAGGCACCAGGCTCCAAGTTTGGTTTTGCCACAGAGCTGCAAATTCTTTTTCCATTGCTTTCCTTCAATTTGCATCTTTAAAAACTGCTATGCTGAATTTGGAACAGGTTCTATTTCTATGTAAAGTTTTGAGGAGAGGTATAATTTGAGTTTTTATATACCTGCCTTTGACCTGGTGATCTTGGATGTAAGTTCATTCCTTGTTACTCAAGTTCTTCACACTGTCTTTGTTATGCTGAAGTTGATCCTGTATCAATATGTTTGCTTATGAAGCTGGATCCATGGAATTGGGTTTTAAAGTTGGAGTGTGTTCAGATGAGGGTGTGCCAAGGGTTTAAATTCTCCTCCCCAATCTGTTTGTAATGTAGCTACCATGGTGTCAAGATATCTTTATATTTTTTTTCAATGAAATGGATAAATGTTTGAGTGGTTTTAGATTTTTGTTTTAAAAGGAAAATTCATGAACACCTTGATAAATCACCTATTTTCCTAGATAGTATTTGATTCCATTGATTGAAACCGTAGGCCATAGGTTTGCATACAAAATTTCAAAGATGTTTTTTTTTTCCTGGATTCACTTATTTTTAAGGTGAGTTTATGGTTTTTACCAAGTTAGCAAGATGTGCAAAAGGAGGAAGATTGATTCTTATTAATAGTAGGAAAATAATTACAAGATGACATGACCTTTCTTAAAATTTCATCACTAGAATATCCTAACATTTTATGGAGTAGATCATAGCTATTTGTATTCTCTTTCATGCCTATATGATCTCATTCTAAACTATTCCTAGACATATTATTGCAGTAAACTGACATGAACTCTAGTGAATTTAAAGACTTTAAGGTGATACTTTCTTGGACAACAGCTAAGGTCTCAATCTTCCCAATTTTCCTAAGCAGGTATAATCCTCTTTTAGCCACTTCTTCCAGTAGGGTTCTTTGTTTCTTGTCCTTAACAAGACATAAATCATTGTAGAATTCAATAGTTAGGTCATTGGTTGAAATAAGTTTGGAAACACTTACTAAATTTGTTGTTATAAAAGGAATAAGAAGAGCATATTTAAGTTTGATAGGTATTTTGGATTTCTATTTGGTAGGCATTAGAAAGTGACCAATGTGTGTGATTTTCATATTTTTTCCATTCCCTATAGTAATGGTTTCATTGCCTTTGTATTCAGTTTTGGTGGTGAGATTGGTTAAGTCATTTGTGACATTATTGGTAGCTCTTGAGTCTAGGTATTATCTAGCTTCACTTCTATCTTCTTAAGTGGTGACAAAGGTTGAGTTTTACCCTAAAGTGTTGCTTTCCTTCTCATCATGCTTTTGATCAAACCTATACCAGTATGTTATGTTGTTCAAACCTGCTCTCAAAGGTCATCGGCTGAGCATAGGCATCTTCAAGTGTTAAAGTATCCTTCTTGCCCCAGTTCTGTCTGCAGGTATTCAATTAGCTCTTCATTTGATACTAGCTTACCTGTTACAGTCAATGCATCAACGAGTCCTTTCATTTTGTTCTAGTAGTCATTAATCGATTGGGAACCTTTTTTTTTATTTTTATTTTATTGTATTTGGTTATTAAGATGCACGATTCTGCATGAGTTTGAGAGGAGAACATTTTTTTTTACTGCTTTCCCCACTTCTTGAGATGTGACACAATTGGTTTATGTTACTAGAATCGACTCACTCATGGTAGATAAAACCCAACTCTAAGAGTAATTGGTCATGCTTTCTCCAATGCTGAAAAGTTCTTAGTGACCATTTCAGTATGTGTTTCTTCATCAACAATCGTGACGAGTCTACTTGGTGTTTTTTTTTTGACTAATTAATAAAACCTTCTAGGTCATTTCCTCTAATTGTAGGTAGCATTTAAGCCTTCTAAATCAGATAATTTTGTTTGTAAAGCTTTATTGGAATAGTAAATGTGAGACTGGTGAAATGATTTTGTGTTCTAGTTGCAAGGGTGCTCAAGATTGATCTAGGGAGTGAGGCTGGATTATCCATGGCTTCTTAACTTGCTCTAATACCAAGTTAGAAACAAGAAGGATATTAGCCGACTAAATATATACATATATATATATATATATATTATGTATTGATAATATAAGATATAGAGTTATTTACAAGAGATTATATAAGAAAAAGGGAATGAAACCCTAGCTAGAAAAAGACAAGAATGAGAATGAAACAAAATTATTTTTATAATAGTGCACATTGTCCTTTATTTTGCTTTGCCTGCTTACGGTATATGTACCACACTTTCTATACTGATGCTGCTAAGTTTGTTATTCTGCTACACCTAACAAGACACCTTGGCAAATGGTTCAAACTTGATTCTTGTCAAGCATTCTAGGTAAACTTGCGAACCAAACAATTGTCTAACAGTTTATTCGTTTAAAATACGAATCATAAACGAGTAAACAGATAGTAAACGAATTCCTATAATAAACAAATAAAATGATTATCTTAATTCTTTGACAATTCATTTAAGAATCAAATAATAAAGGAATATAAAGATAGTAAATGAATCACAAACGAATTCATGTCATAAATAAATAAAAAAATTATTTTCATTTGTTTATGATTCATTTATGATTTTTTTGAGATTCATTTATTAAGCGTATCTAAACGAATCGTATTCGAATTATCCGTTTAATAAATGAATTGTATCTGTGTTTAACTATTTTAAAACGATTAATAAACGAATCAGATTCGAATTGGCCTCTATTTGACACGATACAATAATCTGAATTGCCACCTTTACATGTCATTGACGATAGCTAATATTAATTGCACAATTTTAAGGTTAACGTCAGTATTTTAGTATGGTTATGGAGTTTGTTTTATTCAATGCTAACATGTCTTTATTTATTTATTTCCTTTAGGCAACATTTTTTTTTCATAATTTTATATTGTTTGTGGTATATATATATACTAAAAATAATATGGTATATATGGTAATTAATATATACTTTTCTTGTGATTCACAAAATAATAAGTTGAGAGAGTTATATGTGAAAACTACACATACCTTCTCTAAGTATAATAAAAAATAGTAATTTTTTTATTGAAAAATATAAAATTATTTTTTTGTTATTTCTGTTGTTGAAAATATTAAAGTAATTTATTTATTATTTTTTTCATATTAGAGTATAAAATTTATTTATTAGAAAGTTGAATATATAAAAATTACATTTAAAAATATTTTTATTAATAATTTTTTTAAAGTATAAAATTTATTTTTAACAAAATAATTTATTAATGAAAAAAAAAATAACTAATTGTTTATTTTTAAATTCGAAAATAATTTTAACAATTTATTAAAAATTATTTTTTTGAGAGTAAAAAATAAAAACAGGCACGTTTAATATTTATAAGTGATAAAATATTTCAAAAAAATTTTAAGATAGCATTTTATTATCGTTTCAAAAATATAAAATATAATTTTTATGCTTTCAATTTTTTAATAAGTGAATTTTATATTGAAAAAAAATAAAATAATTATTTTAATATTTTTAACAAATCACTAATATAAGGATAATTTTATATTTTCCAATAAAAAATTAATTTTCTTGAGCAGATATTTGTGGTTTTCACAGATAACTTTATCTACCTGTTATTTTATCAAACTGTAGGGAAGGTATCTATTAATTTATTAAGTCTGAACTTGGGATAAATAAAACATTGATCATTCTTGATCAAATAATTTAAAACATATAACAGATAAATAAACATTATCATAATGGGAAATATTCTTAGTCGAGTTTGAACATATATAAGTATTTACATAAAACTTTTAGTTTACAAATATGTTATAATATTTAAATAACTTTATCTAGTTAATTTATCTAGTGTAACAAATACATATACGAGTCAAAGAGAAAACCTACCTAGAGCGCCGAAGGTTCTTTACGACTATCACGAACTCGGTTAGTACTAAGGCGCTTAACCTAAAAGCTAAAATGGGGCGAGGGGTGAGTATACGACTATACCTAGTGAGTAAATAAATACACACATATATACATACATGCACACATATTTTTAAATTTCAGATATTGTGATTACTTTATAATATACTCAAAAGTATATACATATTCATTTAATCAAATAACCAAAAAATAATTTATAACTTTGTACATATTTTTAAATAACCAACCGGGTTGGCCATACTTTCTCAAAAGCTACCTTGATCGAAGTAACTTTGAAACCATTAGTGAGTCTTTTATACATAAAATCATATGTAATAGAGTTCTTATCAAATAGAAAACCATTTCTCATGCCTTATAAAATCACTTATTTTTTGTAAAACATACATTTATAAAAATAAGCCTATCTCATTGATGTTGGTATCAAGTAGTCACTTGGTGGCAAGAGTGATTGTCCTCGAAATATCCGTCAAATCCAAGATATTCTTATCAAGCCACCAAGAGTTTTTATAGAGTATCTATATCTGCACATTTGTGCTTAACACACGACTGGGCTTGCCATGGACATTCTTCCTTATATTAACCCCACTGTGACTTCACTCAGCCATGCAGTCTCTCAATAGATCCGTCTATAGGCTAGCTCCTTGTAACTATAAAAATAATTAGACCTACTGACCATATATTAATATTCGGCTTGCTGGCCTCATCGCCAATATATATGCATAAAATAAATTAGTTTCAATCAATGATATAATCATGTAAATAAATCTTACCTTTAAAGCAATTTCAGCATGTATTTCAAATAAATTGTTAACAATAGACCAAATAAACATATTATCCCAATATCAATGTAAAACACATGTACACAAGTTCGTTTCAAATTTTCCTCTAACAAAAAAGTCGCTTGTCTAGCGTAAAAATATACATATATGTATAACACACATATAAATACATATTCATGTATGTAATAATTTACTTACAACAAAGGGAGGGTAACCACTCTCATTAATGATACTTGCACTTACTAGGTCATTCTCCTGAATTTTCAGAGCTTAATACTACACATGCATATAATCATGAATTCCATGATTTAAATGATGAAACATAAATGCACTAAATGCTATGCTCGTGGAAAACATGGAAGTCCCTTATTTTAACACATAAAACATTTCTCAAGGCTAAATAACAGAGGCCATTTATTCAATTTTCAACAATAAAATCCCATGGCCGACTTATTTCCAATTTCACATTTTCGTTTAAAATGGATATACACATTTCAAACAATATCCAACACATATTTAACCATTAAAATATTCTAATTATCGCAATTTATCACAATATAACATTTCCTACATGAAAATAAATGAAAATTCCTAATAAATAGTTAATTCCAAAGTTCTAATATGTTCAAAATCTCAAAATCAAACTTCTAACAAGTTAATAAATTTATCGATAATTTGAAGAAGTCTGTAGAAAACTTTAATTAATGATTAAACGAAAAAAATCCCCATTTTGTTTTGAAACCCTAACTTTCTTGCATCATCTTGTTGTTACCAGTCTAAAGTGGTACCAAATTGAAGAGGAAAGAATGGGTAATCAATTAGCAACAAAAATTGAAAAAAATAAAGAATTTGAAAAGATAACGAGAGATAAAGAGAGATAAAGAGAGAATAGCATGTTTTAGAGAGAGAGTGAGTGAAAAATGAAAGAAGAGTCATTGTGGAGTTGAATCCCCCTTTTGGGTATTTATAAACATGGGTTAAAGGACCAAATTGCCCTTAAGAAGTTTTAGAATTTCCAAAACTATCTGACGAATTTTTACCTAGATTTACAAAATGTGTCGATACCTTTTTAACTTGGGTATCAATACATTTATTAAAATTTGATTATGAAAATTTCTTTGACAGAATGTATCGATACTTTTTCATAGGTATCGATCCATGTTCAATGTATCAATCTTCATACTCAATGTATCGATTTGTGTCCTTAAATTATCGATTTGTTTCTTAAGGTATTAATCTTCTCAGTTTCATGCATTCTTAAGGTATCTATTTACCTTTTGGGAGCTTGTTGGTATGAAATCAACATTTAAATAAGTAATGATGATATCATGAGAGAAATTGATAATATCATGAGAGAAATTGATGATATCAAACCTTAATATTCATATGTTTTTGATAATGACTAAGTAAAATAAAAATGTTCTAAATGTATCTCAAAATTATGTATGAATACATTTGAAATTATTTCTTAACAATTTCTGTCAAAGTGCATTAAAAAGCCTACAGGATTAATACTCAGAGACAAACAGATCGATATGTGGAAAAATAGATTGATACAAGAACCATATCAGATCGATACATCTAAGAAGGATCGATGCAAAGAAATGAGGATATCGATATGTGCTAAGACATTAGCCTTAGATGAAATCACCAATGCAACTAGATCAATACACGGAGATAAACAGATCGATATATGGTCTTCACAGAAAGTTGCAAAATAATTACAAAGGTAATCAGATCGATATATGAAGAAGAAGAGATCGATACATGGTCTTTACAGAGAGTTACAAAATAGTTACAAAATGATTACAAAGACAACCAGATCAATACATGAAGAAGAAGAGATCGATACACGGTCTTCACAGAGAGTTACAAAATAATTACAGAGGTAACCAGATCGACACATGAAAAATAAGAGAATGATACATGGACTTTCTAGAAAGTTGGAATATAATTACGAAGTAGACTAAATCGATATCTAACATCAACAGATCAATACACTAAAACCCAGAAATAATTCCAGCAAAAACAGGTCGATACTTGGAGATGAAGAGATCAGTACTCGAGATGTAAATCGTACTGTTACTTAAAAAGATCGATACATGGAGAAAGGGATCAATACTTTCTCTAATTTTAAAGCTCAGCGATAACTTCTGCAACATTAATGGCGAACAATAAATACACAAAATGAAGCCGTTGGATTGAAGTTGCTTCACAAAAAGAAAGAATATAAATAGAAGATACACAGTGAAGCAAAGAAGTACGATCACTTGTAATCAATATCTACAGAAATCTTTGAACGACATATTTAGACTAAAATAGTGAATTTTCTCTTTGTAATATAAATCTTTCAAATCTTATGTGAGAGAAAAATTTATTGTGAGAGCATACTGTGAAATCTACTCTAATGTAAGAGTAAAAATCCAATATATATTTGTAATTTAGTATTAGATAAATCTTCACCCATAAAAAAGAGTGTAAGGTTTCTCTTTACCTTAGAAGGAGTGTACTGGGTTTCTCTTGTCCTGTCAAAATAAGGAATTAGTTGCTTAGTAGAAGTGATTTGCATTCGAGAGAGTAAACGTAGGCCAAGATTTGCCAAACCACTGTAAAAACTACGTTTGTATCTTTCTCTCTCTAACTGTTGTTTCATTGCTGCACTACATTGTATACATTTTTAATTTTTAAATTTTAAAAACCCAATTCACCCTCTTCTTGGGTATTGCCAACTGGGTCAACAAGTGGTATCAGAGCTTAACTCAGTAAAATAGGATTAACAACCTTGAGAAGTAAATCAAATGGCATTTAGCAGTAACCTTACACAAATAGTTGAGGGAAGATCTACAAATAGACCACCATTCTTTAATGGAACAGATTATGCTTACTGAAAAAAAAGGATCCAAATATTCTTATCAACATTAGATTTTGAGATCCTAAATGTAATAGAAGATGGGTACTATCCACCCACAACTAAGGATGAAATCACTAGAGAGAGGAATCTAAAGCCACAACGGGAGTAGACTCCCGAAGAGAGAAATAAATTCACCTTAAATGGAAAAACTATGAATATTCTCTATTGTGCCTTAGATAGAGTCGAATTCAATAGAATTTTAGGATGTGAAACGACTAAATCAATTTGGGACTTGTTAGAAGTCACATATGAGGGAACTAGTAGAGTTAAGGACTCAAAAATTAGTATGTTAGTTCATGATTACGAATTGTTTAAAATGAAACTGTATGAGAGTATAAAAGACATGTTTATTCGTTTCACTGACATTACTAATGATTTAAAAGCTCTTTGTATATCTTACTCAAATGCAGATCTCGTGAAAAAAAAATTCTAACTCCATGGTATAAAAAGAAAATGACTCATTAAAACTAAAAGTTAAAGAACTAAAAATCAAGAATGAATTTAGCTTGCCTAAGAAACTTGATGTGTTAAAAGATGAAGATAAAGTCTTGAAAGGTGAGATAGTTTCTCTCAAAGAAGTCTTAGCTAAATTTACACAAGGAAAAGAATCATTGGATAAGGTTTTAGGTAGTCAATACATTCATCAAACTCACAAGACCTCACCTAATAGATATTGGTCAAGCAAGCCCAACAAGTCAGAAACTCATTTCTATTTGTAACTCTTTACAAGACATGATCAATCTACATCTAGAAGAAGACACCTCACCTAACAGATATTAGCACTTCATCCTAGTTAGGCTCGACCCAATGCCTTTTCTTGAAGAGCAGTGGAAATCAAACCCCTTACCTAACAGATATTGGAAGCCAAATACCCTCTAATCAAGAAACAGGTCAACTAGACTATGACACCCTATGAGGACCCTCATGTAACAGATATTGGGTTGCCCCATCTATGATGTCAATAACTTATTTAACTGCATTGGAAGGATTGAACCTAATGTTTTTAAAAATGAGATTTTAATTTTAGGTCTCATTTAATGTATATATCAATATGTATATATTTTATATTGTTAAGTAATGGAATTTAAAATATATATCATCCAATAATATTAATTTCAAATTCTCCACATTACTTATTGATCAAATTAAATAAATTAACAATTAATTTATTGGAGAGAGATTTAATTGATACAATATCAATTTGTTGATTTTATATTCATATGGATACTCCCACTAGAATTCTATTAATTCTATATTGAATCAAAATTTAATTGGAATTACTATTCATTTTAATTTTAATTTGAAGTATTTATTTTTCTATTCAATTAAAACAATTTCAAGTCTAAAAATTTAATTTCAATAAATCAATTTTTTCGGTAACAGAAAATTTACTATTTAAAATAGTACTTGTATAAGTTGTGGCTACGGAAATATCTTGATATTTTGTGATTATATGTGAATAGAGAAACAAAATTTTACTCTTTTTTTTTTTTTTTTTATAAAAGGTGAACAGTGTCAGGTGTATAATGAACAGGTCGAGACTACTCCAGTATGGTGTCGACCTATCAACCCGTTTTAAACACTAGTGTCAACCCATTCTTTTAAAGAAGTCGACACTTATGTGTTTCAAGCTGAAAGTTTTGATGATACTTTCTCATTTGTATCGACCCCAATTACATGTAAATATCCATAATCAAACTAAGCAGGTCGACACTTTAAGCATCAGGTTTCGTTTTCATGCATCAAGTATCGTTACGTTTTTAAAAGTATCTATACTCGGTGCATCAAAACGATGCTTTGTTTCTTTCACCGAATTCCATTGTTTCCAAAACACTTCAAAACAATCTCCATTCATCACCCAAACCACAACCAACATACATATGAACAAATATCAACTTTCCAAAACCTGAAACCAAAACACACATGCATGCACATATCCAAATGGCTCTGATACCACTTGAACGGAACAGTGAGCCCAAGTATGCTCTGTTTCCCGTGAGCAGCGGAAGCGCAATGCACATAATTAATTTTTGGGCATGCGACCGTCGCAAGGGAGCCATGACCATCACATGGCCATGCGAAAATGGCTTCCCATCTGATCTGGACATGCACATATGCATGTTTTAGCTTGCAAAATAATTTTTAAAATTAAAGCAAAGATGAGATGTCTCACTTCTTGACTTTGCAGTTCGGAACAACAACAAGCTTGCTTCCTCAGGTGGTCTACACGTCGGAGTGATGATGTCGATTCCAGCTTATTTAGAATCTTTAAGCTTCGGTTTGAGCTTCAGCAAGCTTATCAAACTTTCTTTCTCTAGATTCTCTCTTTTTTCTCTTCTGTTTTTGCTCTGGTTCACAACCAAGCACACCTAAGCTTGCTTCGCTAATCAGCTCATGGTTGAAGAAGAAGAAGACACTCTTGGTTTCACAAAAAACAGAGAAGAGAGGGTGGCCATACACGTTCTGTGTATATATATATGCTTAACACACTTAAGCCTTGTTTTATTTTACCAGCGATGCCACCTATGCCAATGCCCACTTGCGTTTAACAAATTATATGAATTGAATGCAACACAATCAGTCATTCGGTTTAGTTGGTGAATTGCATTGATTACTCTTAATCAATTGCATATATTACAATAATACACATATACATTAATACATTATTAATAAGAGAGAAAGTATATATATATATATACATATATACATACATTAATAAATACCTAATATATATATATTAACAATTAATATTAAGATATTTATTATTATATTAATATAATTGATATTTATATTTTATGATTACATTAATCATGTTAAATATAATATCTATATATCAATATCATAATACCCGTAAATCATATTTATGGTATCCCATAATTAAACTGAAATATTTCCCATGCATACGCTTGCTAGTGCGTCAAAATCGGGAAATATATTATTTACAATAAAGAATCAAATTGCTACTCGATTAATATCTGTACAATATTATTAATCAATTAATGATTATTATATAGTGGCAATAGCCATCATCATCAAGTAACTGACTATGTGTGTAACCCTTGGGTTCACTGTGAACTGGACATGGGTGATCACGAACTCTTTCGTATCACTTTGGTACAACTCTTTGTAATCAAAGTTCTCAACGATTATACGCAACCTCTAGCAAGATACCACAACCCCCAGACATTAATGAATCTATATGGTCGTACGTTCATATAGTAAAGTCCCTCTACTGTCGACTCTCAATCGAGTGCGGGTCATGGAAGTGTCAAACCCCTAATTCAATCATAGGAATAAGGTCTTGAATTATATACAGGAATCATGTATCCGAAAACACCTTTTCGGAAATATTTACTCTAGCTGAAGATTTCATTTCTTATGTATGACATCCCACCTAGGATCTTAAGCTTAACCATTTAAGCTAGCAGATTCCGTCTTGGTCATCACCTGTCCTCATACACCTAAACACATTGCCAGCAAGCTTTTTTCACCAGACTTGGCTAGCCCGGTACAATATATACAAGTGAACGATGTGCCTCAGTGTGGAGGACAGTCGTGACACCTCAGGTCAAAAGACTAGTGGTACACTAGTACAGCTCTGTGACGTATCATTGACTGTGGATAATCAACCATGTGATTCGTCATGTTTGGTCATGTTCAATAACACGTTCTCCAACGTATTACCCATGTTTATGCTCTTGTGACATGAGACTCGTTACCCAACTATTAGCATCAAATACTAATCCTTGGCAGCATTAAACATGCTAATCATGCAATGTCATACTCCCATATGACAATACCTCAACCGGGAACTGATTCAGATGTATTTAAATTGAACTCTGTACTCATATCCACAATTCCTTGCAAATAAAGTCCTAACATCATAATACATCACGAGATCTTATTATGCATTTTAATATACAATATATATATGTAACTGAATATGCAAAATGATATAAATGTCATTTTATTAATCGTAAACTAATTTACAATCAATTACAAAGTTATATATACATAAGGATGATATCCCTGAACCGTATGACACTATTAGTTTTAAGGTATATCTCCAACAAAATGCACATAAAGGAGGAGCTAAAGTTATCCAAGTAAGTCTGGATAGAATCGAAGTAAAGTACTCTTTGAAATTTAACTTCAAAGTTACAAATAAAGAGGCTGAGTACAAGGCCTTGATCGCTGGAATCGATTTAACTCTAGGTCTAGAGATCATGGGCTTAGACATCCGTTGCGACTCTCAACTATTAACCAATCAAATTGACGGACAGTTTTAGGCTCATGGGGGCAACATGCAAGCTTACTTGGAAAAAGCTAAATAGCTCTTAGAAACCTTAAGAACTATCATGATAAAGCAAATCCTAAGGTCAGAAAACTTGATGGTAGATATTCTAGCAAAATTGGCCTCTACTTTTAAGGGAAAGACTCTAATCTCTATTCCAATTGAAGTATTAGAGCAGAAAAACACTGATGTGAATTGCGACCAATCTTACGTAACTTAGCTTGACTCTCGCCGCTACTGGATTAAGGAGATAAAATCTTACATCCAAGAGGAAAAGCTCCCAAACAGTAGGGATGAAGCAAGAAAGATTAAAAATAGGTCAGCAACATATACCGTCATTAATGAAGAACTATAAAAACGAGGTTTCAGGAACCCTTACCTCAAATGTCTTAGACTTGATGAAGCAACATGAGTTTTAGAAGAGGTTAATCATTGAATATGCAGTGGACATGGAGGAGTTCGTTCCATGACACATAAGATCCTAAGGCATGGGTATTACTAGCTATCCTTCTTACAAGACGCAATTCAGATTGCAAAGACATGTCACAAGTGTCAGGTGCATGATATTATACCATGATAGTCGCCCGAGCTAATACAAAATATGCAATAATGGCTATTGATTATTTTATCGAGTGGGTAAAACCCAAGCCTTTAGCCACCATCACTGAGAAAAATGTCTCATCATTCATCAAAATATATGTGATTTATCAATTTGGAAAACCTCAGGTGCTGATCGTAAACAACGAAAAGCAATTTGACAACTCAAGCTTCAGAGATTTTTGTGCGGATTTTTCTATTGACCTCAGGTTATTGACATTGGCTCATCCAAAACACAACGGACAAGTGAAAGCTACGAACAAAGTAATCAAGAAGACAATCTAGAAAAAGCCCAAAGTACACAAGGGTGCATGGATTGATAAACTTTTCAAAGCCTTTTAGGCTTACGGAATCACTTCAAAGGTGGCCACCAGCGAGACTCCTTATAGTCTCACCTTTGGATGTGAAGTAGTAATTCTCGTTGAGATTGATGTACCAACTTTTCGGATCAGCAACTATAATGAGGCAGTCAACGGTTAAAATGATAAGGACGACAGCCTACCAGCTGTAAGTGTTAGGTGAAATCAAACAAGTTAGGGTTTTTGGCATTAAATCATGCATTTAAGGTCAATTTTTACAAAATTAATCAATAATACATGACATTAAACTAACAATTAGCTTAGGGATGAAGAGAGAAACCTTGAAATTACAAGATCTCCAAGAGAATTGAACACTTATGCCTTTCCTTGCCTTGGTTGTGAGCTAGAGAGAGGGTGAAAACTTGATTGTTTTTGGTTTTAAGAGATAATAATTAATT
>JAXCLQ010000007.1:11207740-11266079 GCA_035584115.1 Cedrela odorata
AATTACAAAATATAGAAATTTAATAATTAATTAATTACAAAATATAGAAATTTAATAATTAATTAATTACAAAATATAGAAATTTAATAATTAATTAATTACAAAATATTAAAATTTAATAATTAATTAATTACAAAATATTGAAATTAACCTATATATATTTTCTCTTTTTACTAAAGTGCCCTTGACCTTGTAATCAAAGAAAAATGAGTCTCAAAGTTGGTCTAACAAGATTTGTAATAATATAAAATAAAATAACTATTTTACCATCATTAAATATTTTAATGATAAAATAGTCCTAAACCTAGTCAAACTTACTTTAACCTAGGTTATTTTAATTTCATTTTTATCTTAAAATAATAATGAAATGTTGTAACTTACACTAAAATTCATTCGGGTCAATTAATCAAGTTCTCGGGTTTGTTAAACTATTTAATGTATAAACTGTTTACACTTTACGAACTAATATTATTCTAAGTGCTAGCTCTTTTGTAGATAATATTTAATCTCTGTTATAGCAATTAAGAATATAAGTTATTGATTTTGATCTCTTGTGTTCACTATGGAGTTAGTCATGAGCCGAAATCGATCTCATCGAACTCGTTTTAAACTATTCGAATATTTGCAGCTATGGTTAACGTCTAGTAATATATCATAGTCCTTAAACCACAATGAAAAAATCTTCATCGAATCTTTTATGATTAATTATACATTTTGTATGGATAATCTCGTTTCGTTCGTCTAATCCCAACTAAGTTAGGGCTCACAAGTATCAAAACCCTAAACTCAATCATATGCGAACTATCAATCAATACGTGCTGAACTTGTCATTACGAACTCTTCGTATGACAATTACTAGTCCTTGGCCAAAGGTATTTATATTTCAATCATTTATCGATGTTTAACTAGGAACTCAAACTCGGACCAAGTCAACGGAACCTCGAAATCCTATATATCAAGTCAACGGATCCTGTCTGATAGTTATTCGCATCTCGATATAAACAACATATGATAAAATCGACTTCTGTATACAAGACATGATCAGTCTCACATTTATACACCATATGAACCATGTGCATTATACCGATTAACGACTATGATATTTCAGGTCTAAGGAGTAATTAACACACTAATATAATTATATGACTAATCATAGACAACATACTTCTGTGTGAATTATCATATCTTTGGTCACATTCGAAAAACAGTTCTCTAACTGTTAATCCACACTAATGTCCTAATGACATGACTATCTTGTCACATGTACTAATACCATCTCATGACATTCACCGGAGACATTCAATGTGTTTACTATGCAACATTAATGCCTATTTGATATTGCATATGTAGGGAATTATTTGGATGATCTAATTATCTTGGATAATTCATATGCATATTCTATCATTAATATGTATAGATAGAAGAAGCAGCGTACACACATGAATTGAAACAATTTCTTTTATTAATAAATATGTACAGTATATATCACAATAGTAATTCAATACAATATGCCCAAAATCGACAACACAAATTGTTTTAGAGCATACTGCACTAACATCAGCAAAGGGTAGCCAGGTATTACAACAAGTACGTTCGGCATCGCACTTTTTAAGTTGGAGACTCAGTCTTGAGACAAGTCACCTTGAATACTAAAGTACCAAAAGAAGGTGTTCTCAGGGCTAATTGGGAAGGGCCATAAAAGGTTACCCAGGTTCTGAGGCCAGATGTTTATAAACTATAATCTCTATATGAAAGTAGGATCAATAAACCATGGAATACCGAACGATTGAAGTTGTATTATCCTTGAAAATTACTAAAGAGATGTAAAATCTTTTTTTGCCCTATAAATAACCAAATACGTTATTTTTCATCAACAAGATGTTCCTGATAGCAAGGATACACTGATGAATAGAACCTCCAAGCCGAGAGGCAAAGAAATCGAAGAATCTAGAGTAATATTATCTGTAACTCAAATAATCCTTGAGCACGACCTCAGGATGTATAAGACAATAATGGTTTCCAGATAGTTCAAATAATGGTTCTTAGTCATCTTAGGGTAATATCATTCTTAGTTCAAATAAGTTCAGAGGCTGACATACAAGAACGGAGTGGTTCCTGGATGACTAAGTTCTACGTCTATCTCAGGATAATATTTTTCATAACTCGTATAAGCCCTAAGCACGACTTTAGAATATACAAGAGCGCACTAGTTCCCAGATGGTTAACTTCTTAAGTCATCTTAGGGTAATATTATCTATAGCTCGAATAAGTCCTGAGGCTAACCTCAGAACGTACAAAAGTAAATTGGTTCCTACATGATCATTTCTTACACTCATAGCTTGAATAAGCCTTGAACACGGTCTCATGATGTATAAGAGTGCAGAGATCTTCTTGATGGTTAAACATCCCAATCATCTCATGGTAATATTATTCACATTTCATATAAATTTAGAGGCTGACCTCAAGACATACAAGAATGAAATGTTTCCTAGATGACTAAGTTCTACGATCATCTCGGGGTAATACTATCCATAACTTAATTAAGCCTTGAGCACAATCTCAAGACATATAAAAGCAAAATGGTTCCCAAGTGATCAAATTTTACATTCATCAAAGGGTAATATCATTTATAGCTTGAATAAGCCTTGGGTATGACCTCAGAACATACAAGAGCAGAAAAGTTCCTGGGTGACAACATTACACCCTAGCGATAAGGTAATATTATCCACTCAATCCTAAAAAGGATCTTAAATTAGACTACAAAATGCACAGAGAAAGAGTGGTTTTTAGACAATTATATTCAGCCCTCACGACATTCAAGACCCAAATAAATTCGAGAAATGAGGTCAGGGCATAGAGAGGTTAAATGGTTCTCAGAAGATTATAATCAACGCATTTAAGTCAAGGTAATAGTATCTAAAACACATTAAAGAAGCAAAGTCGTAATCACGGTCAGTTCGACTTTTGCTTGAAGATGTCTCCTCTAAGATATGAAAAATTAGAAGACTGATTGTACAAGTATTATATTCTCAGTTTAGGTTAGATTTCTCTTTGAAGCATTATCAGTTTTTACAATATTAAAGTTCTGTGAATTAAGCAAAGTGAAAAAAGGGAAGCAAAGCAATGCAAGGATTCACATAAACCAAAAATATAAAATTTATAAATGTACAAGGATCATTACATTGTTTCCATACATGCAAAAAAAAAAAAAAAACTAAGTGTGTCCTTCAATGGGTCAGGTCTGCTAAGGGTTGGTCAGATCTGAAGGAGTAACAACTGGCTCAACAGAAGGAGCGTTTAAAGGCTCAGTAGGAAAAGCTTCCTCAAGGACAGTAGGAGAAATAGAAAGAGCCTTAAGATTGGGATGAGCTGTTGGCAGCGAAGATGCGACTTGTGGAATCGATTCCCGGGTGCACGACCATCGGCAAAGGAAGCCACAGCCGTCACACGAATAATGCAGAAAGGCTCCCAAAAGACCATAGACATGTACATATGCATATTTTAAAATTTAAACATTTTAAACAAAGCATTAACATAAATAAAGTACACATACTTTAGGTGTTGATTTTTGGAACAAGCTCTGCGGTTTCAGTAAGCTTCAAGGCATGTCACACATACCGAGTTGATTATTATGGGTTTCGATTACCCAGATTCGTTTTTGAAAACTTAGAATAAATTTTTCTACTTTTAAAAAACTTCTACTTGTTCTTTTAGAAGAGAATGAAACATATGAAACTCTTTCATGACTTTCTTATTCTTCATTTCTGTCTCTATCATTTTCTTTCTTCCTTATGGATTTTGTTCAAAACAAAATCCTCTACCATTCAACAATGGTGCTCTCGACAAAAGGGAGAAGAAGAAGACTATTGATATTTTCAATTCCCAATTTAAATTAATTGTGAACTCTAATCCCACGTTTCTTTCTTTTCGCTCATTCATTTTGTTCAAAATAATAGAATGCTTACAAGTGTCTTACTCTTACCCATGGATTCCAAAATCTATTTCAATTCTATTAATTCATTTAATGAATGAAAAATATCTAGCATATTTTATATTAATCACATTAATATATATTATTTGCTAAAGGAGAGATATTTTATTTTATATAATATAAAATAAAATAAAATGATTACATTTTAATATTATATCATATATATATATATATATATGAGTGTGTGTATGTACATTAAATGTAATTATAACTTTACAATGTTTGACTTTCAAACATTAAATGCAAAAGATGCTTTTATTTTCTTTAATCATAATTAAAGAATTAAACTTAGCCATTGATTAAAAAATGAATGGACAAGATTTAATCAAGAATTTGACATTTGGCAACATCATACAGTGCCATTTATCAACTAATGATATATTTGATCATATAATAATTATTTAATCATTAATAAATAATATATTTATTTATTAATATCCTTATAACAAAATATCTTTTCCAAGTTCTATATATCCATAAATCATATTTAGATAATCCAAATTATTACCAAAATATTTTTCACGCATACATATGCTAGCACGTCTTAGCAGGGAAATTAATTCCTTACAATAAAGAATTAAATCGTCATCCAATGAAAGTATTGGAACAGTATCATTAACTAACTTAATGAATATTGTATAATGGCAATAACCATCATCATCAAGTAATCGGTTTGTGTGTGACCACCTAGGTTTACTGTGAGCTGGACATGAGCATATACAAACCTTTTCGCATCATTTCAATACAACTCCTTGTAATCGAAATTTCCAATTATCATGAGTAATCTTTAGACCCCTAAACATGAATGAATCAATAATCAAGATAAACTCATATAGTCGTATGTGCATATAGTAAAGTTCATTTGTTGCCGACTTTTGATTAAGTATGGGTTATAAAATAGTTAAACTCGTAACTCAATCATAGGAAGAGGAACTCAAATTATATACAGGATTCATGTCTTCAAAAATACTTTTTCAGAAACACGCACTCTAGCCAAATATTTCATTCCTATGTATAACATCTCTGTCTAGGATCTCAAACTTCAATATCTGAGCCAACAGATTCCATCTTGGTCAACACCTATCCTTATACACTAAGAACATATTATTAACAAACTTCTTTCACTAGGTGTGGCCAGACCAGTGTGATATACACAAGTGAACGATGTACCTCAGTGCAGATGGTAGCCATAACACCTCAAGTCAAAGGACTGTGGTACACTAGTACGGCTATGTGACGTATCCTTGACTGTGGATAATCACTCATGTGATTCATCACGTTTAGTCACGTTTAGAAACACGTTCACCAATATATCATCCATGTTTATGCTCTTGTGATATGAGACTCGTCACCCAACTATTAGTATCCAATACTAATCCTTGACAACATCAAACTTACCAGTCATGCAATGTCATACTCCTATATGACATTACTTTAACCGAAAACTGATTCGAATGTATTCAAATCAAAGTCTCTAAACTCATATCTATAACTCTTTACAGATAGAATATTGACATCATAATACATCACAAGATTTCATTCTAGTTTATTTATAAATTAAGCAACTGTAAATGTAAAATGATATAAATATCATTTTATTAATCATAAACAATTTATAATTAATTACATAAATATATTTATATGTAAGGAATGATATCCCTGAACTATATGACATGATTGGTTTTAGGGCATATTTCCAACATGACCAACACCTTCAGGAAGAATGTCAGTCGATGAGTCACTATTCGAAGAGTCTTCTCTAGGGAGTCGAGGAGTACATCTCTGAGCTTCATATAACTAGGGAAGATTTAAATTTGGATATTGACCCTGGAACATCTCACAAGTCAGGTCATTTCTTTCATTGACCTGCTCCACTATGACCGCCTCAACCCTCTTTTCGATCTCTTCAATTTTTGTGGCCAAGAGCACGAATCTCTTATTTTTAGCTCTTAACTTCTGCTCCAGTTCCTGACACCTTTCTTTGAAGCCTAGGCGAAGCCACTGACACTCTGTCTTGGACTCGTTTAGGTTATATTCGAGAGTATTTATCCTTCTACTGGACTTTGCTTGAGAGGACTCAGTAGTAGCAACTCTAACTTAAAGCTCCTCCATCTCTTAAGCTCACTTCCCCTTGTCAGCCTCAAACTGAGTTCACTCCAGAGCTAAGTTCTTCTTTGCCTCTTCGGCTTTCTACTTTATCAAAGCGATCTCTTTAACCGCTAGACCTTAGGAGACAGCATCAATAGCATCTTGGTCGACAACTGCGACATATAGCATCTGAACAATCCATCAAATAATGCATCGTTATCAAAAATCAATAAGACCTTATTCCTTGGAAATCAAAGTAAATGTCAACTTACCTGGCTCAGCTACCTTAGCAAATAATCTAGGATAGACCAAGGCGTGGCAGATAAGAGGGCCTCACAATACTCGGTAGGAAGGCATATCACTTACTGGTTAATACAAGAGAGAAAAGAGGCAAAGAACTTCCTTTTGTCCTCAGGAAGATCTTCAAGTACAAGTTGGTAAAAAGTTACAAGTTTGTCCTTGCCCCGGGTCGATGCCTTTTTCTTATGCTTTGGCCCATCATTTTCATCCACTACAATCATCTTTTTTTTGGGTTTTCCCTTATCCATCTTAAAGGCAAGAGGAGGAGAAGGATTGTCTCAGATCTCAACTCCTCTGGTGGAAATTGAAATATTGTCTGAGCTAGAAGGCCTAACAGCTTCCTTAGGGATAGAAGGTCTAGCCTCGGTTTTTTGGGGCTGAGGAACTTTGTCAACCTTTTTACTCTTGGCTAATTTCCTCAAGGCTTCTAGAGGGTTTGGCACTGGTTTATTTGGGGCCATATCTTCTGTTACAGAAAGGTGACATCAGGGATAGTTACTGCGATATAACATAAGAAAGAAGAAGAAAAATATGCTTACTAGCTTAAGCCTTCTCTAAAGCCAATTGGCCCTTAGACAAGCAAAAATTCACAAGACTTGATGAAATTAGATCAACATCAAAGAGAAAAAATCTTTGGCTAGATACTGAAGACCTAGCCATCTCAACCCTCTTCAAACTTTGAGCACTCAGCTCAAGCAACTCACTTCAGGTGAATGCATCTCTAAATAATTTGAGCATCTGGATATCATTGTTAGGCTTCCAGTCACCACTAACGAAGAACCACTTGTTCTTTCAATCCTTGTTGCAGGATGGATTACCCGTAAGGGATTGCCCTTCTTAGATCGGGTTTTAAGCTAATACCACTTAGGGTTCTTTATTGGGTTACTCTTCAAGTGGTATATGTACTCAATTTCTTCCATGTGGGAGCAGAATCTGAAAGTTAACTCTATAAAACAACTAAGCCCGATAAAATCCTCCAATTGTTAAGATTCAGTTGGTAGAGGGCAATGTTAAATGACTCAAAGATATTGGCAAAATAATTCCTAAAGTAAGAGTTTGACCCCAAGATAGAATAGTTCCTCGTTGAAGGAAATTTTGCCATCAAGAAGGCAACTTGGAAGCTAATCCTCCTCAAGAACCCTAAGGTAAATTCTCTTAGTATTGTTGTAACAACGGGGTATAAGCTTCTAAGTCTAACTCGGTAATGAAAGAAGGGAACCAGTCCATTTCACAGGGTGTTAATCTCATTATCTCCGAGATAGGGGGAGGAGCAGAGATAACAGCTAATTCTTTTTCAGAGTTATTTCCTCTGGAGGCAATCTTGGTATCATTTGAAACAAAATCCATCTCTATTCTCCATATAGAAAAATGAAACATCAAGGGCTGTTTCGGGTCATCAACAACTCGTGAAGTATCTACTTAAGGTCTCTAACCCTAGAAAGCTATTTTACATTTGTCTCGTTCAACCAAAAATACCAAAAATCCGATAGAAATAAAAAGTTACAAGGAATAATAGAAACATACCAATTTTTGGTTGAGGAAGAAGAGGAGCTTAGACAGAGAATGTAACACCCCCTTCCATACATAGTTACAAATACAAAATCATTCTCACCTTTCATTATATAATACTATACTATTATTACACAAGTTCTAAATATTTACAATTAACAAAAGTTCTTATACATACAAGTCTATACATATTACACTCCTTGTCCTTAGCTAATCTATTGATTACATATATCCAAAAATTTCATATACACTTAGTAACCCTTGCTTGCGTTCTTTGTCATTTCTACGTACTATTATTTGAAAAATAATTTTTTTATAATAAAGGGTGAGATATAATCTCAGTAAGTAAACTATGCAAGTTTGCACATGTCGATGTGGTACAAAATATAAATACTCAAACAGATCAATACATTTTCAAACTTTTTGATTACACAGAAACCAATTCATAATACAGACATTTTCAAAAGGGCTTAGTTAGTTAGTGTCACCTGTACCCACGGTGACCAGATTCAAAACGTGATCACGTATTCCGCATAAAGTGGACATTCTTTTCATTTCGAATATAACAGAAACGTGTATAACATATTAAACAGAATTCTGAATAACATGCAAATCCCATTTTGATAAGCGACCCGGCCAAGTTAGAATAAACATTAATTAATGACTAGAGCCATAAAATCATTTTCATTCATAAACATTCAAACATCGATATCATTTGATATTTATTTTATAAATTTCATATCGGCTTACAACATTTAAATCCACAATTCTTTTAAATAATCATTTCATAAAATCACATTGGTGTATCAAATGTTAAAATCACATTTTTCATCATAACATCGAATATCACATAGTTTCAAAACATTAAAATACATGCATGATCTACTTACTTTTGTTCCCGCTTTCCCAGAGCATGTTCTTAAATTAATGTGGTGTACCTAAAATCAAATTAACACAATCTATTTCAGTTACGCATTTATACTTGTCGCTACCTATCTACAACATCCACATTTTCCAATTTGATACTTAATGAATTCTTAAAACACATTCATCATCATATTTACTTCATTCACTATTCCATATAGACCTATACATACATGTAACTAAATATGTATATTACAACCATTTTCGGAAAATACTTTTGGCATAAAATTCTAAATTCATAAAGTATTACATTTTTCCAGAAACACCGCATTATCAAATTCCAAAACACTCCCAATTACATCATACAAATTCAGCCTACCAACAATCACCGAGATTCAATTTCAATTTCCTAAATACACCATTCCAAATCCACGTATAACCATTTAAGCTATTACAAACACTTATTATACATAATTTATATTTAATTTCTCACCTTCAATTTAACATTAATATCATAATTTCCAATAAAACATACCCAATTTTATAATGTGCTAAACATCCTAGCTTTTTAACTACAAGTTCATATTAAAACTTAAATGTTACAAATATTATAAACATTACATACATATGTTAATAACAATTATCATAACCACTACCACATTCTAATTTTCTACCAATTTGCACCATTAGTATAAACTTGACATATAAATGTTACTACCACTTTATAGCCACCAATTCTACTAATTTAAAATGCTACATAACATTAACACAATATCAATTCTTAATTTTCTATTACAAGTTTAACATTAACAATATAAATTTATTTATCTCTAACTTTCTACTACAATTGGCTTAACACTTCACTAATGCTAGATTAAAATAATACTAATTTCCTTCTACAATTTAGCATTAATAATATAAATTTCCATCAATTCCACCATTATCACAACATGATAAATAACTTTCCACTAATTTACACATTACAACCATATGATACTCATCTTATACACATATGAAACATTATTTATGCTTGATTTCCTAAATTATGACTTAAAGTTAATAATATAAATTCTAATAATATAATTTCCAACATCATATACAACTTAAAAAAAATATAAATTTCAAATCTCCTAAGCATAATTTAACATGAATAATATAAATCCTACTACAATCTAGCATTAACAATTCCTTAAACTTACTACACTAAAATAATAAAACACTAATTAAAAGAAACTTACCAATTTTTTTTCTTCTTTTCTCTCTTCTTTCTCTTCCTTTCTTTTTTCCTCTTTTCTTCCCTTCTCTAATGCCTTCTCTTCTCTCACATAAATGTCTCCTTTGATTTCAATTTTGAAATGTTAAAAGCTAATATTTTAACTCATTAACACATGAAGAGCTAGGATTCATTCAACCAATCCAATGCACTATATTTAGCCACCTCATTTTTCACTAATTAACATCAAATATTAATTAATTTAATTATTTAAATACATGAATGGTTAATATTACTTCCACCAATCCAAGGGACTACATTTAGCCACCTCATTTTTCACTAACATGGCTCATGTTTATCCTTTCACAAAACATGCTTAAAATTATGCCAAGTGGATAGTTTAGATTAAAGTAAATGGATGGTTAAGATTATGTAGACAATTTTGGCAAAACATAATATTTTATTCATTCATTTATTTTCTTTTATCATATATATATATATATATATATATATTAAATTTGGGCTTGGACTTGGGCCTATTTTACTATATATATATATATATATATATAAACTTGGACTTGGGCCTATTTTATTATAAATATATATTTAAGCTTGGGCTTGGGCTTAGGCCTAACTAATTAAATTGGGCATAAATCATATATATATTAAATGCATAGCCTACTTAATTATATATATATATATATATATATTATTTTATTTTATTTTATTTTTATCCATAAGTTAAAATCTCAAAAATAACCTTGTTGACAATGAAATTCCAATTCTAGCCTTTATGGCTACTACATTTTTCAAGTTTACAAAAATACCCTTATAAATTTACTTTATAACATTTCTTAAAATTCTAACACTTAATAATCTATAAAACATATTTAAAATCATGGTAATGGTAATAATCATTTAAATAGGTATATTATATCTTACATCGTTTTCATGTCAACTAAACATGTGTAAACTTGGTTAATTTCTTTTACATTCATAATATTTTGTCGTAAACATATCATGAATGTAAATTTTAATGTATTTAGATAATATCAAGGTTATGAGTTCTACAAAAATTTTGGGTGTCATAGAGAATTCTTGCTTGAAGCTTAAAACCTTGTTTCTGTTGAGGTTACTTGTAATGAGAAGAAAGTTTTATAAAATGAAGACGAATAGAATGAAGAGTGAAAGAAAAGGTACCTATGGGAGCAGAGAAACCTCGGCCGTTGATACAAAGGATAAATCAAGGGACGTGATAATGCCACATTGGATGAAAGGTTAGAGAATGACCTTTATAAATGTGAAAGGGGGCAGCCATCATAAGGGCTATGAAGATCTCTTGTGTGACGATCGAAATTTTACAAAATAATTATAGTAAAGTCTTGGAGACTGGGATAAAATTTTTCGAATATCACAGATAAATAATTCAAAAAGTAAGTTAATAATATTGGTTATTACAATGTCAATTTGGGCTTAGAAAATAAAATGTAAAAACAAGTCCATTTAATCAATAATTTTGGGTAAAAGAGATCAAAATGATTTATAAGAAAAATAGATTAAATAAATTAATTAGTTAAAATAATGACTTTTGAGTATTTAAATGATAATTGGACTAGGAAAAATAAAATTGTAAATCAAGCCAAAAATCGGATGAACAGTAATCGGGTAATATAAAGTCTAAGCCCAAATAAAAAGAACTTGACCCGCCTATACCCAAATGCTTAAGTGACCCATTTGTTTCATTTTATTTTCCTTTAATTGACCATCATTTTTTTGTCTTTGGCATTGACTTAACAAAAGAAAAATTGGGAAAGAGAGCACAAAACCCATGAGAGTAAAAATTAAAGAGAAATACCAAATGGCATGAGAGAGCACCCAAAACCCATGGAAGAGAAGAAGAATAGGGAAGAAAATAGAGAGAGTTAGCCAAATAAGGAAGTGGGCTGGCTAAAATTAGAGGAGAAAAGAAGAGAGAAAGCCGGCCATGGAGACACTAATCTAATTTCATGTTATCTTGGCCGAAAGTTCAAAGGAGAGGGAAAGAGCAAATCATGGCAAGCTTGATCAAGGAAAAGAGAAGCAAACCGTGAAGCAAACTAGACACAGAATAGAGTGTACCACCAGAAATTTAGGTCAAGATATGTTACCGATTTAGCACAGTAAGAGTTTAAAGTTACTCGCTATGTAGAAATGTCATTCAGAAGTTCATAACTTGAGTAATCGGATCCGAAACTCGAATCCGTAAAGTGTAGTAGAGTATATATGCATATATTTATTTCTTCATTCAACAATGATCATAAAACTTAATATAAGTCGTGTATTGTAGATCACTGATCAGAGCATTACCGATGCGATTTGGTATGACTTGGTCGAGTTCCAACAGGTGAGTTGACTAATCTTGCCTTATAATGATTTCAAACTTACATCACTTGGTTTTGGAAAATCCTTAGAATTGATAAAAGCGATGAGATATATATGTGTTGAATTTAGTTAGAATCTCGGCGAAAAATCAGACAAATGACGATTTTTCGATAGGCCAAGTTTGGGTGAAACTATTTAGAGTTCCTAGTATTTTAATTTATGGTTGTATATGAAGATATCAAAGTGTATAAAATTATGGAAATGGCCTTTGGGGTGTTGATATTTGCTTGCTTGGTTTATGTACAAAACGTGATAATGGTGATGTGAAATTGAGGCGACAAGATATATATTTGTGTGTGTGTACGATATATTATGCATATACATGTGTTGTTTATGTGGTTACCATATATAGCCTCTAGTGAAATTTTGAGACTTATAAAAGAGTGGATTGTTAAGTTCCCCATATGGTTATTCGCGCTAAAAGATAAAATGTATGTGATTAAGAATTTAATCTAATTCTTGATAATTTTGTGATTATTGTTTTGTAAAATTATATTTATGTCAAGTATGTGACATGTTTTCGAAAATGTTAAAGTGTGTATTACGACTTTGTGAAGGTGCAAGTTGTGACGTAAGCAGTGTATATTGGAAGCATACTTAGCTTTGTAAAGTTTACCTTAAGTAGTATTTTATAGAGTTCATAATTAATGTGATTATGGAATTATTCGGAGATATTGTGATTGTGTTGAATCACAATGTGCTTTTAATTGTTACTAGGTGTTGTGATGCTTAAGGATAAGTACTATTGTTATGTGATGATTTATGAGAATGTAGATTTATGAGTTGAAATGATAAGGATGTCGCAGAAGTATTAGATTGTTATGCGTTATAAATTGTGACATAGGGCTTTGGTATGTGAAAATAAATATTAATATTGTAAGTGACGGTATATAAATGATTTATTACGTTAAGTAATAACGGGAACATAAAATGGTTACTTGAACCAAAAAAATTTGATATATATATACTCGAAATCCCAGTTAAATTCCCCGCATATATTTCAGATTGCTTATAAAGTTGATCATCACGATTATGGCCTATAGGCTTGTGACTAATTTTGTTTATAAAGCTGTTTTCAAGAATGATGATGAGGTGTTAAAATATTATAAATTTACATATTATGGTTTGGATGATGACGGGCGTGAAAGAGATATTGTGGATGAACATTAATTTTATAAATATGATTATTTATTTCATGAATGAAAAGTGGATGTTGTCACCGCGAGAAAATATTATATGTGATCAAGATTTTAAGTACATGATCTTACAATGTCACAGTGATTCACTTATAAAAAATTTCGAGTATAAAGCTAATACTATATTCTAAGTTTAATTCATTTATAGGAAATTTAATTTACTGATTTAAAATACTTTATTACATTAGCACCCACTCACTGAGTCTTTTTAGACTCACCCCCCTCCCTACTCTTTAGTTTTGAAGGAACAAAGATCTAGTTTACTATTTCAGCAACTCGAAGACACGAACTAAGGAATGAGTCCATTGAAGTTTCCAAAATTTTTAGGTCCATTATGTGTACAGAGTTATAATTTTATTTTGTTGTATTGAGATATGTTGTAAACACTTGGGTGTACAATGATTTGAGTATTTAAGTTTTATATAGAATCAAGGGAGGCATATTGCCTTTGTACTGCATAAGCATGTTTAGAAAATATATTCTACATTCATATATTGCATTGATGTTTAGACAGATTTGAGTGAGGCTTAGGGTGATAGGGTGGTTCTATCATCCGCCGGTAACATTCTCGAATTTGGGATGCTATATCTTAAGGCCCAAAACGTTGTGATCTAAGGATCAATTAAAGACTGCCACGAGGGTGGAGGCTAGTGGATTTCAAGTTAGCATTTATAACTGACAAACAAGCATGTCGTTTCACATCGCAGTTTTTAGTTTTTGTCAAGACTATTATTTTTTTTACTAAAACTAAAGGGCATGATGTTGGAGATGCAACTGGGACATAAATAAAGCCTAATAGGCTGCGAGCCCAAAAGAAAGTACCATGAAGAATGAAAGAAGGGTTTGGCTCAATTTAAAAGACACTATCCAGTGTATAACAAAGATCTCAAACATAGTGAGGGTCGAAACCTATTGAGATCAGATAAAATGGGTTTAGAATCCAATTTTGAGAACCCCCTTATAAAGATCTCGGGTACAATACTGTAGAGGTCTCAAATATATAACATAGTCTGAACTTATCTCAGGTAGATGAAGAAGTCTTAAGTAAAGACTTCCAAGACCTCTTAACAGTTATGTATCAACATAGAATTCATTCTCTTTCCAATTCCTTTTCGAATTATTTTATAATAAGGATCCATAACCTAGTAGATGTATTCTATAAGTAAAGCTTATTCCATAATAAGGATCTATTATCTGGTAGATATATTCTGCAAAAGAGTGCTCAAGATCCCACAAAATCCAGAAAGTTGATGCTTAAAAGGTAAAACCTCCCCAATTCTTGGTATCGTAATACGACTGGAATTGTTATTCCAAATTTCATAAAATTCAACTAAATTTGAGAGACTTAAAGCAACTTATAAAAAGAGATCATGGATAACCAAGTACGCATGATGAAACAACCCTAAAATATACATATAATCAGCTATAGTCCATCTCCTTTTGTTCTCTTTTCTCCCTAAAAAATTTACAAGCAAAATCCTAAGTTAAACATCGGAGAGTTTTCGCTAGATCACCTGCTTCTTTCTCCTTTTGTTCTTGTTGTAATTTTAGGTTGAGTAACATTCAATCAAGAGGAGAAGATTAGTGTTGGTGCACTAAGTCTAAGGAAAGATTTTTGCTGCATCAACATAATAAAATAAAATAAAATAAAAATTTTTTTCATATGTGATGCTAACCTACAAACAAATATACCGTTACAAGAAGTTTCCTTCATATTATACAAATTCTAATGAAAAGTGTACTTGATACTGCAACTCAAGGATGACACTTTTCTATCAAGGATATCGGGTTTCCAAATATTTGACAGTGTGGGTAGGGAAAATATGAGTACCCACGGATTACCTCTTTTCACTAAGGATACCTTGTTTGTAAATACCCGAAGACGTTCATGGGGAAAATGGGAGTACCCATGGATGACATCTTTTCACCAATGAGATTAGAATTCCAAAAACTCGAAAGCACGCTTATTGGAAATCAAGAGTGTCCATAAATGGTACACTCTTCACCAATGACATACATGGGAAACCAGGATTACCCATGGATGATAGATTTACGAATACCGAAGGACATTCTTAGAAAAACATGAGTACCCATAGATGATGCATTCGAACACCTATAGATGTCCATGGAGAAGTAAAAGTACCTACGGATGATGTATTTCCTTTTATGAATACCGTAATTTCACCCGAGAATATCCATGGAGAATCAAGAGTACACATGGATGCACATTTTGCACTATAAAGATCGAGATTTCACTCGAGGACATCCATGAGGAATTACGAATACTTGTGGATGATGCATTTTTCACTATGAAGACATGATTTTCACCCGAGGATATCCATGGAGAACTAGGAGTACCTATGGATGACGTATTTTTCACTATCAAGATCAAGTATTCACCCGTGGACTTCCATAAGGAACCAAGAGTATTCATTGTCACACATTTTTCACCCAAAGGACACCCATGAGGATGATGAATGTGCCCATGGGCAGGAAATTCTAAAGATTGAGTTTTTACCCTAGGACATCCATGGAGAACCAAAAGTACCCATGGATTAATCAGTCTTATACATTTTAAGGAAATGTCTTGAGGCTAAAGGGTCCAAATAAATGAAAATGAGATTCCTTATGGTTAATATCCTGTCAGAATAATACTGAAAGTCAGAATAATATCGAAATCACTCCTCAAACCACTATGAAAGATACATTTTCTTATTCTTTTGATTACATTCGACATTTCATATTTCTTGGTGTTACAATTATATAAAAACAAATTTAGTTTGACTTAGACATTGAATAGATTTCGTCAGACAACCAGCACCTTTGATCCATATTCATCTTGTAAGCATTCGATCCAATGGGATCAAAAAATTTGAGGACTTCTCATCAACATATTTATTTTTGCAAAAATATAAATTTTGTATTGACATCTAACCAATGAAAATCAGGTATCAACATTATATAAATTGTTGTGTAAGATTATATTGTTGTCTTATTTCTTACATATATATATATATATTAATATGGTAATTTTTTATTTACTTTTCTAAAAATATAAAATATGTAATAATAATTTAATATTGTTACGTAAATTTGTATAAATAAATTTCTATAATGATTTTTATGTATAGCATTAATGTAATAATATAATAAAACTTTGCTTACGTTTATACTAAATTAATAATCTGAAACACGAGTATCCAAAATTGAAAATTGGGAGATTATTATTTATGCTATAATAGTTACTAGTTATCTTTTAAGAAAAAAAGAAAATAAAATTAGGCACCTCTTATTTCTTTGAAATCAACTTGCAGCATACAAACCATACAATTTTTGTGGATCCAATCTAAATAATTGATATGTATAAAAGGGATTTGTAGTGGGTATTCTGTGCCCCTATAAGACAGCAAGGACGGGTCCTTCTGTTGCGTCAGTTTAATCATTATTGGTGTTCATTTCAGATACTGTTTCAATTAATTTTCTTAAAAGATATTATTAAAATTATAATTATAAATATGTAAAAATATATAATAATTTAAAAGAGTAGAGTTAAAAACACATTAACATGAATAGAAAGAAATATTCTAATAAACATTGTCTTAGAGTGAAAGAGTAATTCCCGTTATGGGGTAATTATAATACTCTATTACTCTAAAATACAATTCAATATGTTTACACCCACTCCTCTCAGTAAGTATACAATTCAAATTAGACAATGCAATTTAATTTTATACAATTAATATTATTGCCAGTTATTTCAACTTAGGGTTTATTTTCTTGAGGGGTGGAGTCAGGTTTCACATTACATTACGAAGGAGTTAAAATGTATACATTAAAAGTATGCAGTGGCCAGAATAAAAATAAAAAATGAAAAATATATCTTAAAAGGCTAACGGCTTCTTGCTTATGCATTACAATATCAAAACCAAGAACTTCATTTGATCACACTGCCTTACAACATATCATCTTTATAAAAAGTCGGTAAATCAAAAATAAAAATTTACAGCGGAGCAAAAAGTTTATTCATACTTTAAGATACTTGTCCATCGAAAATTCCACCCAAATTAGTTGGGAAATGCAAAATTTTATGCCTCTAAATTCCCAACTTACTTTTATTCCACCGCAGCAACAAAATGACAAACTTATTTATCAAGTATATATATATATATATATATATATATGCCAGAAAGCCATACTTTAATTCTGCATTGAACCTGTAAACTTGCTACCCTTTGAGAAAAAATAAATCATAAAAATCTTTGTTCTAAGTTGTCTATCCGTCTTAGATTGAAAAAGAAAAAAATTACTGTCAAGTTTCAGATAGAAGGAATTAAAATAAAGTGGATAATAGAAATCTACAGACCTTGTTGCAGAGGATAAGAAATAGAATTTGGAAATTCTTTAGTTCTTTGTTCTGAAATATGATTGAATGGATGCCAAACCTGTAGGGTAAATCTTAACTGTTGAAGTTTTGCGTCCAGAAACACTTATGGTAGGGAATACTTCTTACATGGATTGGTTGTGCAGGTCGTCAGGTGAGCACCAACTATTTCACATACTGGTTAATTCTGCTTCGAAAATTCATGATATTCAGTTAGATTAACACTGCTTCATTTGACATAATATCTGATTAGTGAAAAAGAATAGATGTTAGTGTTATTTTCAATAAAAGATAGAGGATAAATTATAGAACTGCAAAACCATTAAGTAAAACTCTGTGGAATCAATTGTTAATGTGGTGCATTTATAAATTGTTGAGGATGCAGTCTGAGACATAAGTAAAGCCCAGTAGGTTGCAAGTCCAAAATAGAGTATCATGAAGAATGAGAGAGAGGCTTGGCTCGATCAAAGAGACACTATCTAGGGGATAATAAGAACCTCAAAAATAGTGAGGGTCAAGACCTCTTGAGGTCAGATAAAAGATCTCGTGTTTAGAATCCAATTCCGAGACCCCTAACCTATGAAGATCTCAAGTACAGCATGGCAGAGGTCTCAAAACTAATATTCTTAGTTAGTCTTTGGCTATTCTCTCAATGGGGATTAAATCTGATTAGTCTCATGCCACCCACCCAAACCAATACAAAATATGCAATAGTGGCCATTGATTATTTTACCAAGTGGGTAGAAGCCGAGCCTTGAGCCACCATCAGAAGGGCAACTCGGAAGTTCATCCTCCTAAGAAACCCTTAGGTAGATTCCCTCAAGAATGTTGTAATAACAGGAATAAGCTCTTAAGTCTGACTCGGTAATGGAAGAAAGGAACTTGTCCACTTCATAGAGTGTTAAGCTTATTGTCTTCAGGATAGAGGGAGGAGTAGAGACGACGACTAATTCTTCTTCAGAGTTTATGATGGATCAAGTCCACGTTAAGCCCACCATTAGATGCTTATGATCAAGTTGTTCGTGATCCTTTGCATGTTCCTCAAGGCCCAATAACTAGATCCAGAACTAAGGAGATCAAAGAAGCATTAAATGGACTTGTTTAGAAAATAATGGCGCAAGAGACCCAATTTATTACTTCACTTAAACAGTTGGGCTTAGTTAAAGATTATGAATGGTACAATCTCATTCAAGCATCAAAGAAGAAGAGTTAAACATGAGCCAAGTTCATCACTAATCCTTAGGCTGATTACTCTTATTATAGTTTAAGGGTATTTTGGTTATTTTTTATTTATAGGTTTTTGTACCCAATTTTTTTTTTTTTACTTGTAGTACTTTATGAGACCTTTTTTATGGACTAAACTTCAAGTCTAAACTATATCATTACGGTTTTCAAATTAAAAACTCTAATTTTTAAAAGTATGATGTATTTAAAGGTGTTATAACCCTTGGCTAGGGGGGAGACACAAAATTACATCTTTTTAATGTGAGTTAACCTTTTCTTTTAAGTTCTTTACATAAACTTGAGATTTAAAACTTATCAAAAGTTATTTTGTGGCGTTCTCTTTCATAATACCATTGGTTAGTTGCTTAATTGCAAGTTTTGGGTCAACAACTAACTTTTCAACATTGGTTTGGCTATTCGGGGTTTTATCCACTTTTTTTAGATTTTTAAAGCGTCGTTCTTTGGAGGTTCAAATCAGATCTGGTATCAAAGTTTAGGTTCCAACCAGGTTTTATCATTTTATCATTTGTCTTCTTATTTTCAATCTTTAGTTTTTGTCTTCTTATCATTTGTCCCAAATTATTTCTTAGAGAAAGGAGCTAAGTTTTTTTTTCTTGTTTATTAGTAATAAAAGAATAAAATTAAAAAAATAAAATTAAAAAAATATATATATTCCAAAAAAAATTTTTAAAAAAAATGAAATTCATTATAGAAAAAAAAAAAAAAAGGAAGTTGATTTAGGATTTTCAATAAGTAAATGAAACTAGTTGGGCATTTTTGCTAGTTTATTCTTATTTAAGCTAGTTAAATTGTTTGGCTTTCTTTGGTGATTGATTTGGATATAATTTGGGACAATTTTTCCTTTGGGATAATATTTAAAGTTAGGATAAATTTGGATTGGGCTTAGCACTTAAGAACCTCTAACTTAGGTTTTAGGGCTTTGTTAGATATCTTTGGGTAATTTGGGCTAAATTTTCATTCCTTGTACTTAATTTCTTGTTTATTTTCAAATTTGTTTCTTTGTTGTTCATGTTTGTCTTTTAGTTTGTTTCCTTGATTTAATTCGTTTTATTATCCAATTCTCCTTGTTTCTAATTATCTTTGTAATTCTAATTCAGTTTTGTTTGCTTCCTAGTGTCAATTAGGGTTTCATTACTCTTTTAACAATTATTCTTTGATTTTTTTGTTGCCAAAACTTCATTTACTTGTTCTTAGGGCTTAGATTCGTATTCTTGCATTCTTAGTTTTGTTTCCATGTCAATTTCATTCCATTGAGAATCATTTTGATTAACTTCCGGTATTCATTGGATTGAAAGCGCAAAATTGCCACTTGAACTAGTTTATTTAAAGAACTATCGAAAGAAACTTGAGTGGTAAAAGGGAAGAGTGTGTGAGCTCATTAGAGAGTAAAAATCTTATATTTTTTGTGAAACACAAGTGACCAGAGTGACATTATTTCGAGTGTACACACATGAGGGAATGATTGTGAGACTCTTTAATTAATTAACATAACGTCTCACAATGAATCTAAAATGGATAAAAATAAACAAGAGTTTACCATAAAAGCAATGCGACAACAAATGAAAAAATTCATGCGAATTTTGGAAAACTTACAAGTAGACATGACAGAGGTGAAGTAGGGTAAATTTAAGAGTGAGCCTAGATCACGTAAGACTATAGGTGGTCTCTTGAGCCACCTTTGGGTTTTGATAGTGAGTTTGAAGTAGAAAAGGAGTTTGATAAGAACTCAATAGTCAGTGGAGGTAGGAACGGGCAAAAAGGAGATAAGATTGATAGGAGACATAGGAGGAATCATTAGGATAGACATGGTAGGGAACGGGATGCTGTAAACCGTAATATGGTAACATTAACATTAAGATACCACCATTTTAGGGTAAGAATGACCCAGAGTTATATATAGAATTGGCGCAGAAGGTAGAGTTAGTTTTTGATTGTCATAGTTATTTGGAAGAGAAGAAGGTTAAGTTAGCTACAGTGGAGTTTACTGATTATGCCTTAGTTTTGTAGGACCAATTGTTGTTAGGTAGGAGAAGGAATAGGGAGCGTCCAATAGACACTTGGGATGAGATGAAGACCATTATGACGAAGAGGTTTGTGCCTAGTCATTATTTTAGGTACTTACATTATAGGTTACAGAATCTTACTCAGAGTAGTAAAAGTGTCAAGGATTATTTTAAAGAGATAGAGACCGCTATGATTAAGGCATATATAGTTGAGGATAGGGAGGCTACTATGGCTAGGTTTCTAAATGGGCTTAATAGGGATATAGCTGATGTGGTAAAGCTCTAGCACTATGTAGAGATAGAAGACGTAGTCTATAAGAATATAAAGGTAGAAAGGCAGCTTAAACAAAATAGAGTAGCTAGACCTAATACTAAGATAGATTCAGGTTCCACATCTTGGAAACCAAATTAGGCTTCTAGGATAATAAACCAGTTACTAAAACTAAAGATGAGGATGTAAAGCAGAAGGGCCAAATAGTGAGTCAATCGAAGGATAAAGGTAAGGATGTAGATCAGACAAGAAGAAATAGAAACATTAAATGCTTTAGGTGTTTGGGTAGGGGTCATGTTGCTTCGCAACGTCCTAAAAAGAGAGTCATGGTTTTGAAAGATTCAAGAGAAATAGATGAAGAGGATGAGAGCGATTGTAGTGATGAGATGCCTGTATTAGAGGATGCTAGTGATGTAAACTATACCATAAGTGGCAAGGCCTTAGTGATTAGGCGTACCCTAAACACTCAATTTAATGATAAGGAGGGTAAGCTTGTGCAAAGAGATAATATTTTTCACGCTAAGTGTCACATTCAGGATATAGTATATAGCTTTATCATAGATAGTGGTAGTTGTGCGAACATTGATAGTAAACCTCTAGTTGATAAGTCGAGCCTGCATACTATTAGACTTCTTAGACCTTATAAGTTACAGTAGTTAAATAATTGTGGTATGGTTAAGATCAATAGGCAGGTGATAGTGGCATTTTTTATAGGAAAGTATTAGGATGAGGTGTTATGTGACATAATACCAATGTATGCAAGGCACTTATTATTCCTTGGTAGTTTGATAGACGTGTCATTCATGATGGGTATAGTAATAGGTACTCATTTAAGAAAGAAGGTATAAATATTACATTAGCACTAATGACACCTACGTAGGTTTATGAGAAGCAACTTAGGATACAATAGTCCTTTAAAGAATTTAGGTCTAGTGAGACCAAGAGTAGGGGTATTCATAAGAGTGATGGAAAATTCGAGAGCAAAGGGAAATTGGATAAGAAGTTGAGTGTGTATGCGAAGCATAAGAAGATTAAGTAAGCTTTTTTTGAGAAGAGGTCTCTAATTGTATTGGTGTACAAAGAAGCTTATTTGAGCATTGATGATTTTAACCCTTTTGCAGGAGTTCAATGATATATTCCCTGAGGAGATGCCAAATGAGTTGCCACTGATTCGAGGGATTGAGCACCAAATCGATTTTGTGTCTGGAGTAGTTATTCCTTACTAACCAGCTTACAGAGCCAATCTTAAGGAAACGAAAAAGTTGCAAAAGCAGGTGGAGTGCTAGTGAAAGGTCTGATCAGAAAGAGCATGTTACCTTGTGCAATTCCTATACTACTTGTGCCTAAAAAGGATAGGACGTGGAGGATGTGCGTTGATTGTTGAGCCGTCAATAAAATTCCTAGTTTAAAAGACATGTTGGATGAATTGCATGGCACATGTTTGTTTACTAAAATTGATCTAAAGAGTGGATACCATCAGATTATGATGAAAGTAGGGAATGAATGGAAAATTGCAATTAAGACTAAGCGTGGATTATATAAGTGGCTAGTCATGCCGTTTAATTTAATGAATGCTCCTAGTACTTTTATGCGGTTAAGGAATCATGTATTACGTGCTTTCATAGGAAAATTTGTTGTAGTCTACTTTGATAACATTTTTGTTTATAGTAAATCCTTAGATGAACATATTGGTCATTTGAAATCTGTTTTAGATGTGCTTAGAAATGAGAAATTGTATGTCAAGCTTAAAAAGTATACTTTTTGCATTGATCGAGTTGTTTTCTTGGGCTATGTTGTGAGTGTAAATGGTATCGAGATAGATGAGGAAAAGGTAAGAGCTATTAAGGAGTGGCCAATGCTTAAATCTATTTCTAAGGTTCGGAGTTTTCATGGCTTGGTTAGTTTTTATAGGCATTTTTTACGGGATTTTAGCACAATAGCTGTACCTTTAACTACGGTAGTGAAAAAAGATATAGGATTTAAATGGGGTAAGGAACAAGAGAAGACATTTAATTTGATTAAAGAAAAATTTTATTCTACTCCATTATTATCTCTGTCTGATTTCACTAGTACTTTTGAGATCGAATGTAATGCTTCTGGGATCGGTATAGGTACTGTGTTGATGCAAGAAAAATACCCAATAACATTCTTTAATGAGAAGTCGAGCGAAGTGCTATTGAACTATTCCACCTATGATAAGAAGTTGTATGACTTAGTATGCTCTTTGGAGACATGGCAACATTACCTGTAGCTAAAAGAGTTTGTAATTCACACTGATCATGAGTCCTTAAAGCACTTGAAGGAGTAAGACAAGCTTAGTCGTAGACATGCGAGGTAGTTAGAGATTATCGAGACATTTCCATATGTGATTAAGTACAAGCAAGGCAAAGACAATGTGGTTGTTGATGCACTGTCATGTAGGTATACACTTGTCTCTTCACTTAGTGTCAAGTTATTTGGTTTTGAGATTATAAAGATATGTATGTGGATGATATTGATTTTTCCACTATGTATGAAGAATGTGAGAAAACTGCATTTGGTAGGCTATACAAGCATGAGGAATACTTACTTAGAGAGAATAGGTTATGTGTTCCAAATTGTTCTGTGTGTGAGAAGCTTGTAATTGAGTCGCATGGGGGTAGCTAAGACTTTGGATATTCTCAAAGAATATTTCTTTTTGCCTAATATAAAGAAAAATGTATAAAGATCTGTTCTAGGTGTATTACGTGTAGGAGAGCCAAGTCTAAAGTTAAACCTCTTGGTCTGTATATACTTTTATCTGTACCTAGTGAACCTTAGGTAGATGTTTCCATGGATTTTTTTTTAAGTTTGCCTAGGACTAGGAAGGGCAGGGATTCTATTTTTATGGCTGCAAATAGGTTTAGCAAAATAGCACATTTCATTCCATGTCATAAGACAAATAATGCCATGAACGTTGCTGACTTATTCTTTAGGAAGGTAATGCGTTTGCATAGTGTCCCTAGAAGCATAGTTAATGATCGAGATGTTAAGTTCCTTAGCTATTTTTGGTGTGTCTTGTGGCGTAGATTAGGTACTAAACTATTATTTTTCACTACTTGTCACTGACTGATGATCAAACTAAAGTAATTAATAGAACTTTGACCACACTATTACGTGCTGTCATTAAAAAGAATTTGAAAACTTGGGAAGATTGTTTGCCATTTGTTGAGTTTGCATATAATAGAAGTGTGCATTTGTCTACTGGGTTTTCTCTATTTAAACTTGTGTATGGTTTTAATCCATTAACGCCTTTAGATTTGCTTTATTTACCTGTTAATAAGTTTTCTAGTTTAGATAGGAAGAGAAAGGGTAAAATGGTTAAGAAAATACATGAGTAAGCTTAGCATCACATCAAGAAGTAAAATGCACAAGCTGCCACCCAAGCCAATAGAGGGCGTAAACATGTTACATTTAAACCAGGAGATTGGGTATGGGTGCATATGTATAAGAAAAGGTTTCCTACTCAGAAGAAGTCTAAGCTTGATGCTAGAGGAGATTAGCCATTCAAAGTGATTGCGAAAGTGAATGACAATGCCTACAAAATCAACTTGCCAGGTGAGTACAATGTGAGTGCTACTTTTAATGTTACTAATCTTTCTATTTTTGATGTAGGTTCTAATTCGAGGAAGAATTCTTTCGACAAAGAGGAGAATGATGATGGATCAAGTCCACGATTAAGCCCACCATTAGATGCTCATGATCAAGTTGTTCATGATTATTTACATGTTCCTTAAGGCCAGATAACTAGATTCAGAGCTAAGGAAATCAAAGAAGCATTAAATAGACTTGTTCAAAACATAATGGCGCAAGAAGCCCAATCCATTATTTCACTTGCATAGTTGGGCTCAGTTAAAGTTTATGGATGGTATAATCTCCTTCAAACATCAAAGAATGAGAGTTAAGCATGGGCCAAATTCGCCACTATTCCTTGGGCTAATTACTTTTATTATACTTTATGAGTATTTTGGTAATTTTTTATTTGGGCTTTTAGACTCGAATTTTTTTTTTTTTACTTATAATACTTTATGAGAACTTGTTATAAGCCAAATTTCAAGCCCAAACTATTTCATTAAGGTTTTCAAATTAAAAACTCTAATTTTTAAAAGTATGATATATTTAAAAGTGTTATAACCCTTGGCCAAGGAAGAGACACAAAAATACATCATTTTAATGTGAGTTAAGCTTTTCTTTTAAGTTCTTTACATAAACTTGATATTTAAAACTTAGCAAGAGTGATCTTATGGCATTCTCTTTCGAAATATCATTGGTTAGTTGCTTAATTGCAAGTTTCGGGTCAATGGTCAATGGTTAACTTTCCAACATTGGTTTGGTTATTCAAGGTTCTATCTACATTTTTCGAGTTTTCAAAGTATCATTCTTTGAAGGTTCGCATCAAGAGTTGTTTCCACTGGAGGCAGTCTTGGTATCATTTGAAATAAAATCCATCTCTGTTTACCAGTTAGAAAAATGAAATATCAAGGTTGCTTCGGGTCATCAACAACTTGTGAAGTATCTATCTAAGGTCTCTAACCCTAGAAAACTATTTAACATTTGTCTCATTTAACCAAAAATACCAAAAACCCAATAGAAATAAAAAGGTACAAGAAATAATAGAAACTTACCAAATTTTGGTTGAGCAAGAAGAGGAGCTTAGACAAAGAATTTTTGCTTGAAGTTCGAAGCCTTGTTTCTATTGAGTTTACTTGTAATGAGAAGAAAGTTGAAGTATGAAATGAAAACGAATGGAGTGAAGAGTGAAAGAAAAGGTATCTATGGGAGCAAAGAAACCCCAACCGTTAATACAAATGATAGATCAAGGGATAAGATGATGCCACATTGGATGAAAGGTTAGAGAATGACATTCATAAATGCGAAAGAGGGTGGCCATCATGAAGGGCAGGAAGATCTCTTAAGTTCGAAACATCTTGATTCCGAGGATTAATCAAAGACTATCATGAAGGTGGAGGTTAGCTGATTTCAAGTTAAGCATTTAAAACTGACAAACAAGTACGTCTTTTCACATTGCAATTTTTAGTTTTCTTCAAAACAATTATTTTTTACTAAAACTATGGGGTCTGATGTTAAGAATGCAATCTAGGACATAAGTAAAGCCCAATAGGTTGCGAGTCTAAAATAAAGTACCATAAAAGAATGAAAGAAGGGTATGGCTCGATCCAAGAGACATTATCTAGTAGATAACAAGGATCTCAAACATAGTGAAGGTCAAGATCTCTTGAGGTCAGATAAAAAACCTCGAGTTTAGAATCCAATTCTGAGATCCCCCTACAAAGATCTCAAGTGCAACACTACAAAGGTCTCAAATATATAACACAGTATGAGATTAGCTCAGGTGGATGCAGAAGTCTCAAGTAAAGACTTCCGAGACCTTTTAGCAGAAGTCCTCTTAACAGTTGCGTATAAAAATAGGATTCATTCTCTTTCCAATTCTTTTTTGAATTATTTCATAATAAAGATTCATAGCTTGGTAGATGTATTCTATAAGTATGGCTTATTTCATAATAAAGATCCATTACTTGGTAAATGTATTGGGCAAGAAAAGCTCAAGATCCCGCAAAATTCAGAAAGTCGATGCTTAAAAAGTAGAATCTCTGTGATTCTTGAAATCATAATACGACTAGGATTATTATTTCCATATTCTATAAAATTCTACTAAATTTGATGGACTTAAAATAACCTATAAAAAAAGATCAAGAATAATCAGATATGCATGATGAAACAATCTTATAATATACACACAATCAATTATAGTCCTTCTCCTTTTATTATCTTTCCTCCCTCAAAAATTTATAAGCGAAACTCTAAGTTAATCATTAAAGGGTATTCGTCCGACCACTGGCATTTTACCCTCTTTATTCTTGTTATGGTTTCAAGTTAAGCAATATTCAATCAAGAAAAGAAGATTGGTATTGGTACACTAAGTTTAAGGAGAGATTTTTGCTGCATCAACATAAATAAAATAAAATAAAAAAAAATTTTCATATGTGATACTAATCTACAAACAAATATACCAATACAAGAAGTTTCCTTCATATTGTACAAATTCTAATGAAAAGTGCACTGGATACTGCAACTCATGGATAACACTTTTCTATCGAGGATATCGGGTTTCCAAACATTCAACGATGTTGGTAAGGAAAATATGAGTACCCACAGATGACTTTTTCACCAAAGATACCTTGTTTGTAAATACTCGAGGACGTTCATGGGGAAAACGGGAGTACACATTGATGACATCTTTTCACCAATGAGATTAGAATTCCAAAAACTCGAAGGCATGCCTATTGGAAATCAAGAGAATCCATGAATAATGCACTCTTCACCCAGGACATACATGGGAAACCAAAATTACCCATGGATGACTAATTTATGAATACCGAAGGACATTTTTGGAAAAACATGAGTACCCATAAATGACGCATTCAAACACCCGTAAACGTCTATGAAGAAGTATAAGTATCCACAGATGATACAATTCCTCTTATGAATACCGTATTTTCACCAGAGGATATACATGGAGAATTAAGAGTACACATGGATGCACATTTTGCACTATAAAGATCGAGATCTAACCCGAGGACATCCATGGGGAATTATGAATACCCGTGGATGATGCATTTTTCACTATAAAGGTAGGGTTTTCACCTGAGGATATCTATATGGAACCAAGAGTACCTATGGATGACGTATTTTTCACTATCAAGATAGAGTATTCACCCTGGACTTCCATAGGGAACCAATAGTATCCACTGTCACACATTTTTCATCCAAAGGACACCCATGGGGATGATGAATGTACCCATGGGCAGGAAATTATGAAGATTGAGTTTTCACCCTAGGACATCCATGGAGAACCAAGAATACCCATGGATGACGCATTTTTTACTCGAGGACCTCCATAAAGATTAAAAGCATACCCTTAGGCAAGAAATTATAAAGACTAGATTTTCATACCTGATGATATCCATGGGAAAGAAAGTTCTTATAGGTCTTACTTATCAATAGACAATTTTATAGTTTCTAGCATTAGGCTTTAAAACTAGATGCTACTAGAAGCTGGGAGACTATTTTTGCCCCTTGATTTTGACCACCTTATCAGCTAGACTCCACTTAATAAATATCACAAATAGACTATGCTTTGCTTTCCTACATAAAGATAGTCTCACTAAGTCTATGTGAATTAGACTTATACATTTTAAGAAAATGTCTTAAGGCTAAAAGGTCCACACAAATGAAAATGAGATTCCCTATGATTGATATACAACTAGAATAATACCTCCTTGAAACACTATGAGAGATGCATTTTCTTATTTTTTTGATTATATTCGACATTCTAAATTTCTTAGTATTACGATTATATACAAACAAATTTAGTTTGACTTAGACATTGAAGAGTTTTCGTCAGCCAACTGGCACCTTTGATTCATATTCATGCATCTGATCTTATGGGATTAGAAAATCCGAGGACTTCTCATCAACATATTTATTTTCGCAAAAAAATAAATTTTGTATTGACATTTAACCGACAAAAATCAGGCATCAACATTATATAAATTGTTGTGTAAGCTTATATTGTCGTCTTATTTTATTATTTTTTTATTCTGGTAATTTTTTATTTACTTTCGTAAAAATATAAAATATATAATAATAATTTAATATTGTTACATAAATTTGTATAAATAAATTTCTATAACGATTTTTATGTGTAGCATTAATGTAATAATATAATAAAACTTCGCTTACGTTGATACTAAATTAATAATCCGAAACATGAGTATCTATAACTGACAAATAGAAATTGGGAGATTATTATTTATACTATAATAGTTACTAGTTATCTTTTAAGAAAACAATAAAAGAAAAGAAAAGAAAATTTGGCACCTCTTATTTCTTTGGAATCAACATGGCAGCATACAAACCATGCAATTTTTATGGATCCAATGCTACTATATTAACTCGAAAATCTTTATGCATGTCTCAATCTAAATAATTGATATGTATAAAAGGGATTTGTAGTCAAAGGTATTATGTAACCCCATAAGACAGCAAGGATGGGTCCTTGTGTTGAGTGAGTTTAGTCATTATTGGTGTTCATTTCAGATACAGTTCAATTAATTTTCTTAAAATATATTATTAAAATTATAATTATAAATATGTAAAAATATATAATAATCTAAAAGAGTAGAGTTAAAAACGCATTAACTTGAATAGTAAGAAATATTCTAATAAACATTGTCTTGAGTGAAAGAGTGATTCCCGTTATGGGGTAATAATAATACTCTATTACTCTAAAATACAATTCAATATGTTTACACCCACTCTTCTCAGTAAGTATACAATTCAAATTAGACAATGCAATTTTATTTTATACAATTAATATTATTGCCCGGTATTTCAACTTAGCATTTATTTTCTTGAGGGGTGGAGTCAGGTTTTCCATTACATTACGAAGGAGTTAAAATGTATACACTAAAAGTATGCAGTGGCCAGAATAAAAATAAAAAATGAAAAATATATTTTAGAAGGCTAACGGCTTCTTGCTTATGCATTACAATATCAAAACCAAGAACTTCATTCGATCACGCTGCCCTGCAACATTTCATCTTTATAAAAAGTTGGCAAATCAAAAATAAAAATTTACAGCAGAGCAAAAAGTTTATTCATACTTATAGGATACTTGTCCATCGAAAATTCCACCCAAATTAGTTGGGAAATGCAAAATTTTATGCCTCTAAATTCCCAACTTGCTTTCATTCCACCGCAGCAACAAAATGACAAACTCATTTATCAAGTATATATATATATATATGCCAGAAAGCCATACTCTAATTCTGCATTGAATCTGTAAACTTGCTACCCCTTGAGAAAAAATAAATCATAAAAATCTTTGTTCTAAGCTGTCTATCTGTCTTAGATTGAAAAAGAAAAAAATTACTGTCAAGTTTCAGATAGAAGGAATTAAAATAAAGTGCATAATAGAAATCTACAGACCTTGTTGCAGAGGATAAGAAATAGAATTTGGTAATTCTCTGGTTCTTTGTTCTGAATTCTGATTGAATGGATGCGAAACCTGCAGGGTAAATCTTAACTTTTGAAGTTTTGCGTCAAGAAACACGTGTGGCAGCGAATACTTCTTACATGGATTGGTTGCGCAGGTCGTCAGGTGAGCACCGACTACTTCACATACTGTTTAATTCGGCCTCGACAATTCATGATATTCAGCTAGATTAACACTGCTTCATTTGACATAATATCTGATTAGTGAAAAAGAATAAATGTTAGTGTTATTTTCAATAAAAGATAGAGGATTAATTATAGAAATGCAAAATCATTAAGTAAAATTCTGTGGAATTAATTGTTAATGTGGTGCATTTATAAATAAAATAAAATAAAATAAACTTTTTCATATGTGGTACTAAACTACAAATAAATATACCGTTACAAGAAGTTTCCTTCATATTGTACAAATTCTAATGAAAAGTGTACTGGATACTGCAACTATTTAAAAAAATTATAAATTTCTTAAAATGTGTTTTTTCTGAAAATTAAGCAATAACTACAAGTTAATAGACGAGGGTAATGAAGTTTTTTTACGTTTATTGCTTTTCTTCCGAAGATGTATTTGCCATGAATCTATACTTTTTTCAAGGACACCAAAACTTTCAAACAGCTAACCTTCCCCTTTTTTCTTGCTCTCAATTGAATCACGAATCTATTCAATTTACTTTTTATGAAACTAACAAATTTATATATTTATTTATAAGATAGTTTGATAGCTTTATAAAATATCTTAATTTCAAAGCATTTCAAGAATAAAGTAAATTTCACTGCTTTTGTTTCTTATCCAAGCTGTGTGAACTCCACCGTAATTGATGAATTTTATATTTCATTCTAAGTAAATTTAATACTATTCAATTTGAATTTGTAAGTATATTTCCAAATTGATGAATTAGAGAACATATTTAAAATTTATTCTAAAGATAATTTTCTGAAAATAGATTAAAAAAAATTAAAATGAAGAAATAACTTTTTTGTTTAAGATAATATTCTAATATATGCTTGTTTTTAAAAGATAAATTTTTTATTTTTAAAATTATATAAGTTGATAGTATTTTTTTATGATCGACTGTTAAATTTATGAACAGAAAAGACTAGATATTTGAAAGCAATCCATAAGCCCACTGGTGTATTTTAGTTGTCGATCAATAATTTTTATTAATTGGGTAGAGGTATAATTAAATTAATTAAAATATCATGTAAGCATAAAACAATAATTTAATTTTTAGTCTTTTGTCGATGGAGCACTTTTCTCTACTGGGCAGTGAATTATTCCTTTTTTTCAAATAACTTTATATATAGTTATAAGAAAGCATGCATTATCTGGCTTTAATAAGGTTGGTCCTACTTTTGAGGGCTTTTTTTTAAATTTTTTTGATACATTTACAAGAATAATAGGTATATTAAGAGTTTATATGAAAACTATAATGTCGTCCGAATGTTTATGTTTGAGCTCACTGACAAGTTACAACATTAACGTTGACCCTACAATTCAAGAAAATATGTATGTTAAGTATTGTTATGTATACAAAATTTTTATAAATTTATTCGTACAAATGATATGATAATAATATGTCATTGTCACATGTTCAATATTTTCATAGAAGTAAAAAATAAAAATAAACTATATGAAACATGTGATAGTGCTATTGCTAAGAATTAAGCATATTATATGCAATGAAAAATTAAAATTTATTTCAATTAATCAAATTAATCAAATATATTAATTTTCATAGCAATATTATAAACATTGTTCTTTGAATATAAGGTTAAAACAATCTTGTATGACTTTCATTTTTTGTACATGCATTGTTCATGGTTATTTGATACATTATCAAAGTTTAATTAAACTTAAGTCAGTTTCATAATATAAGTATATTAAGTATTTTAGATTTAGCATAAATTGAGTTTAGTGACCAAGGTTCAGGGGCAGCACCCTTGCGAGGGATCAAGAGCGGAGTTCTTGAAAGGTAAATAGAATTTTTAGAACCCGAAATTTTAATATAAATTGAGTTGTTAAATTTTTCATTATTGACAAAATTTTGACATAGGTTGTGAAAAAATATATCGAAGTTACGCATTAACCTAAAATTGAGGTATATAATATAAAATATATCTAAGTTTGTGATTAATACTAATGTTTTAAGATTTTTATTAAATTAATAAGACATTAATTTCAGTAGGTGTAGGTGCTGCAGGAAATTTAAAAAAAGACAACAAAAATAATAATAATAATAATAATAATAATAATAATAATAAAATTAAAAATAATAAATATATATAATGAAATAAAATAAAATAAGTATTGAAATTTAATATAATAAGAGTAGTTAATTTTGGAACAAGTATTATACATATAAAGAAGATTAAAACATAAATTAAGCCTAATGTTATTTTTGTTTGTTTAAAATAAGTCTAAATTAAAATTTTAACAATTCGGCCCATATGCTTAAAATTAAGTACATAAAGATTATTTAGCTTTTTATGGTTTCTTACTTGAATGAAATATAGAGAACAATTGAGAGGGTCTAGAAACGTGGAGAGGATAAGTAAAGAAAGGCATGCTTTCTCTAAATTTTTCTATTCTTATGGAGAGCAAGCAAACAAAGGAAGATAGACTAAAAGAGAAAGAAAAATGAAATAAGGTGTAAAACAGTTAGAGAGAGAGAGAGGGCTTGGCTAAGAAAGAAGAAAGGGCCGAGAGGAAGAAAGACAGAGTTAGCAGAGAGGTGAAGGAGAAAAGGAAGAGAGCATGTTTGGCAATCTAAGGTGAAAGAACGAAGAAAGATGAGGCCAATGCACAAGAAGAAAGTTGGTGTCACGCCCCAACCTTGGAGTCCTTTTGTGACAATCACTACAGACCCTCATGATGCACCTTATACCCCAGAATATATTAAGAGAGCCTGTAAAGCTTCCCTGTAAACATCAAAAACCTGAAAACAGTTTATAATTTGAATTCACATCCATGGAATTATCAACATCACGCATAATTAATATAATTAATTAATTTGAATTCCCAAGAAAATACATATATTCGAAAATACATATCCAGTGAACTCGAGATAAAACATGTGAGTCAAGACGAAATAACCTACCAAGAACGTCGTAAACTTTCTATCGCGACCACAAGCCCAGCTAGGACTAACGTTCCTAACCTAAAAGCTGCAATTATGAGGGATGAGTATACAACTATACTTAGTGAGTAAACACATACATATATATATACACATTCATATACACGCATTTCTATATCATGATATTAGGATTTCGTTATTAACATGCTCAAAGTACATATATATTCATTTTCATGTACAACCAATAACTGTAAACAATGTAAAGATGGTCTGCATCCATTTTACACTACCAAAACTGGCTGGCCATATTATCTCTCAATCACTACTCTAGCTGAGGTAACATCAAAATCCATCAGTAAGCTTGTCAAGCATAAAACTATATGCAATGCATTCTTGTAAAATAGAAAACCAGTGCTTGAGCATTGTAAAATCATTTAATTTATATAAAACATGCATTTATAAAACAAGCTCATCTCACTCATGTTAGCCCGAGTTGTCACTTGGCGATAAAGTGACTATTCTCGTCATATCCATCAAATCCAGGAGATCCCTATCAAGTCGCCATGACTTTCCATAGTTTAATCTCCCTTATATAGCCTCATTACGGCCCACTCACCTATACAGTCTCTCATAGGTCCGTCTATAGTCTACCTCCCTTTATATACAGTAAATAAGTAAACGCAAAGGCCATACAACTAACCCACTGGCCATATCACAATAAATTCAACTTTATAGGCCTCATCACCAAGAAATACATGCATTAAAACATTATATTTTCAAATTAAAAGTATACCCATGTAAATCAAAACTCGGCCTCCCCGGCCAATACATTTCTAAACAAGGTTTACAGCATAAATTTCAAATTTGACCTTTTCGACCATTACATGCTTGTATATCAATTAAAATCAATCAGCAGACCACAATATACAAACATTCCAATATCAATGCAAAGTACATGAAAAATATTCATTTCAACATTTTAAAACACATGTTTAATACACAAATATATATATATATATATATATCACATGCATTTTATTTACTACTTTTGTATGTATAAATCTACTCACAACTCAGAGGAGGGTACACACTCCCGCTATGTGTCCTCACGCTCAGTCAGTCATTCTCACGAGTTTTCTGAACCTAATATCACACAAATATATTTCAAATAAATTTAATATCCCCAAACGACTATACTTAATATGTTTAAATAATATGCTTGTGAAAAATATGACCAAGTGTTCTTAGTTAACACACGACACTTCACGAGGTTAATCTAACTGGTCATTTATCTAATTTTCAACAATTGAAATCCCATAGTCAGTATCATTATCAATTTCGCATTACTAAACCAATTTCCAATATTTTCTCAAATGTTAAAATCCATTACTAGACAATATCTGACAATATATTTATGATAACATAGCCTTGCGAGTTCAATTATCCTCTTACAACACAATTCCACATAATCTATATTTTTGGCAATTATCAATATAATTGTTCAATCGATGAATCAACGTATATTCAACGTCATATACCTTCAATTATTATTATTATGAGGCACAAATCTACATTTCCTATACAAAATCAAACTAAATTTGACATAAATAGTAAATTCTAAATTCCTATTACTTCCAAAATGTTAAAATCAAATATATTATAGTTTACCAGGCATATCGTTGGCTTGTAGAACCTCATACGAACTTCAATTTTCCATTTAAACCTAAAAATCTCAAATTATAGTCGAAATCTAATTTTTGTCAAGCTTTAATCTTACTCTTCTTAGCCCAATTTGAGTTCCAAATTGTAGAGAATATCATAAGGATTCATTTGATGGTGGAAATTTTGAAGAAATGCAAGAAATTGGAGAGATATTGAGAGGAAAGGGGTTGACATTTATATAGAGAGAAGTAGAGTTTTTGGTGTTTTTAGAAAGAGAGAGAGATGTTAAAAAAATGAGAGGTGTGTGTATATATAGTAAGAGGGGTGAAAAGTCCAAAATGCCCCTAAAATCTTTAAAAAATAGGACAAATTTTAGGTTTTACAGCAAACCGGTTGATTGGATTGGGAAACTGGTTAATCGTTTTCCCTTTTCTCCCCACAAAGCTTCTGTCGATCGATCGGTTTGCCAATCCAGTCTACCAATTTTGTCCTCCTTCCAAACCAACTACCGTCGGTCGACCGATTTGCCAATTCGATCAACCGTTTTCCATTTTATTATTATTATTATTATTATTATTATTATTATTATTATTATTATTATTATTATTATTTTCTCGTTATTTCATATGACCATTTTCTCACCCGATGCTCATCAAATATTTTCAAGAAACTCGAAATTTTAAAGCCAAAATTCATTATTTCTTAGAACCAAATAAAAATGTTTGCTGGGGCTCCGCCCCCTGCACCCTTACAAAGGTGCTGCCCCTTGACCCCGCTCGCTAACCAGCTAGCGAGATCGCCGATTGCATCAACATAAGACATTATACAAAAATTCAATATACGTTGAGTCCAACTTATCAATTAATTTAATCTTCATACCATGAATTAATTTAAGTTGCCTAAGCCTCAATTGTGTGTCAACTAACCATACATATGCATGTGCAACATGACTATCATAAATTAAATATTATATCCTTTTGTTTAGAGAACATGGTTTAACAGTTGGAGAGAACAATTTGGCTCCTGGCTTGAAGGAATTTATGAAAAGATGCATATCAGACAGCAAGGTCATGATGAACCGAGCCAAACGTGGCCAATTCACAAGCAAACACATCCAATTCGGTAATCGCGTCAGCGAAGATGGTGGTAACAAGTAATTTCTTTTCTCTTCAACTTTCTTTTATGTTTCAGACTTTGCGGGATTATATTTTTTGTTGGAAAAAAGATATGTATGCTTAGGTATTTTGGGGGTGGTCACAGATTGATGATATGTTGTAATTCACCTTAGTAATTACTGTTTGAATGAAAATGTTAGTGAAGGAATTGGGGACTGTAGTATATTGTGGCAACAAAGGGTGAGAAATTTAAGACCTTGAAGAGACGATAATTAAGAGAATACGTTATGGCCAAGAAGTTAGTTCAAGCAAAATGAGTAGGAAAGTATAAAAACAAATTAGTTACACAATAATATATATATATATATATATAAGGTATGCACATGTACTCTTTATTTTATCAAAATGAAATATATGTTAAGAGAGAATGTGGTGAAAGTAGCTTATTGATGATACTTGTAGTGGTTGTCTGAACTATATGTGTGGCTAGTTGAATTTGAGAATTAATGGCAAAGATGACATAATGTGTAAGGCAATATTAGTTATGTATATTGCAGTATTTGAGGCATGGGTATTGTGGAATTAAATGACAAAATGTATGAAAATTTTAGCTAAGAGGTGATGAGTGTAAAATTGGTAAATGAAGTAATTACCCTTGTTTTAGATGTTGGAAATCTTGAATGAAATGGTAAATTTTTGACTTAAAATCATGCATGACAAATGTACAATTAAGGTGTAAATGATGTGTGGAAATTGTTTGTAATAAATTGTGATGTATACAATACATTATATACACAAATGATTGATGTTAAAAATGTAGTGGTAGCGATACTACATATACGACAAGGAATAAGTTAATTTTAAGGTAGTGTTTGATTTTGTTTATTACTGGAAAATTATAAGCTTAAAGTGTGTTATTGTGTCATTTTTGTGGTTGGTTTGGGTTATGAAAAAAGGCAAGAAAATTGAGTGTAAATTATGTGGATATTAGTTGCTGGAAAATTTGGATAATTGTTGAATTTTGAATTAAGCTCAATATTTGACTCGTAAAATAAGTTATAGGCATTCAATTAATTCACCGTAAAATTCTAGTGAGATTAGACATAATTATGAGCAATCTAGCCAAAATTTAGAACTTTTTTAGAAACAATGAGTTCTTAGTAGATTTTAGAAAAGACTAATTTGTGTTGTATTTTGATTTGCTGAAAATACGGAGTAGCAGACAAAAAACGTATTACGAAATAGGGTTCCGACCTCCAAATTTAGCATCGTAAAAATTTATGGAAAGTGGACATATAAATGAATAATATATCAAAAAAATTATAATTTTTCATGAGGGAACGAAATCGCAGTAAATTTTGAAAATATGTGCTTTGTTTCGGCACTGCACATTATCGTATATCTGCGCAATATATAGTAAATTAATCATAACTTAATCATTAGAAATTGGAATTAATATCCGTAAAGGGCAATAGAAACTAGACATAACATGAAATGACATAGTCAAAAATTAAATTTTTTCGATGAAGAACGCATTCCCAAAAAAAATCAAAATCTCACTGTCTTGTTACAAAATTTGGCCAGAACAATGCTCGTTTAATTAAGGATAAATTGGAATATAGAAGTCCAAATAAAATACGTAAAAAGTCACATTACCTAGACATATAAGATATTAATATATTAAAAATTCGGTATAAAATACATTACCGATCGATCCCAGCAAAAAGATAAGATTACCCCTGTCACGGATAGATGTTACTTAAGATAAGTAAGATGAAAAATTGGAGTTTCCAGCCTAGGTAATGGGGGTTCGAAATATTTTGACTTATTACAGAGAATTATTGATGGATATGATATATTTATTCGTTAATATGGTAAATACATGAGATTATGAATTTTAATGAGAGAACATGTATTTATAGATAGTCAACCATCGGCGAGACAACAAGTTAAAAAGGGTCAAGCGCAAACCGATGGGTGAATTTTACTTGTTTTCATTCTTTTAAACTATTTTACAAAAACTTATTATTTTATGAATTAAAGAATAGTTTTATTATTATCATTAGTTTAAAACGAGTGTGAGTTGATGGATTGTTTTTAAAGTTTTTTTAAATGAATAAGTTTACATGTTAAATGGTTTACTGATTTACGAAAAAATTTAAATGTTAATTTATTTTATTGATTTATGAAAATTAAATGTGTTTTGAATATAATTTAAAATATCATTGAGTAAGAGTAATTTATAAAATTCTTTTAAAATATTTATGAAAATGTTACTGAGATTGAGATGATGTGCGATGAATTATTTTCTGGATGTATGACTCATATGATAAAAATGCTTTCTGGTTTGTATGTGTTTAGATTGTTTGGTGCAAGTGTTCAGTATGAATGCATCTGTACACAGATTGCTTGATATATGAGGGATGGACATTACGAGTGAGCTTCCCTCTTATATAGATTTCGAGGGATGGACCATTACGGGTGAGCTTCCCTTTTATATAGATCTCGAGGGATGGATCAGTATGGGTGAGCTTCCCAAGAGGATTATTGTTGTATAAATGGATATTTGGCACCGCACCCACTTATTCAAGCTAATACTAATGAGTGAGCTAAATGATTTTATACACTAATATAAAATAACTCGTTAGCGGGTTTCGAGGTACTCATCATCAGTACACTGCTGAATATCTCGGGGGATAGTTTCCTGGCAAGTCCAAATACTTTTATTTGAACATCCACAGACTGATTTTCATACATGGGAATTATCTTGTTGTGCTTTATTGATTTAAGTGAATATTTTTAAATAAATGTGGAATGTTATATTTTAAAACTTGTACTTTTACTCCTTATTCATTTTTTTTTATTTTAATCTTATCCACTCAATGGGTCCTAAGGACCCGCCCCCTGACCTTTCAGTGTTGCAAGATGAACAAAGACGAACGGGTAGTTAAAAAAAAAAGGAAAAGAATTCAATATGGCTAAGACACAGACAGAAGACAAGGAGTACACACTGCAGTCATTAGGGTTCATAGGTTCACATGCATTGAAAGTCCTACATGGTTCAAATAGTAATGTCTTGAGGTGGTAATTGGAATGTATCATGTACTTTTACAATATAAAATGTTGTAATACACTGAAAATTTTATTTATTTCATAATTAGGCTTGTTGCCCGTAGATGCAGTTTGTATTATATTTCATCATGTGGTTTCATATTTTATATATACATTCAAATTAATAGTGAGGTTTGGGGTGACGATGAGAATCTGTCATCTGCTAGTAACATCTTCAAGTATGGGGAGTTATAGAATTGGTTTTATAGAATGCTTGGTTTCAGCTTAAAATTTTTGAGTTTTGCTTTGAGTCAATCTACCAAGTTCTTGAAGTCAGTCGATCGAGTATGAAGAGAAAGCAAAGAGACTGAGAATTGACAAAAGTAGAACCCACGAAACATGGAACTTGTCGACCGAATATAGGTGTCGGTTGACCGAGACTTTTTGGGGCGGTCGACTGAGGGTGTCGAGTCAGTCGACCGATATAACGCAAATCTGAGTAAAATTCAACAAACAACTCAAAATGCTTAGATTGATTATTCAACTCCCCACCGTTCCTCATTCTTCTTTCTTTAAAAAAGTTCATCTATCTCTCTCTCTTTACCTCTTAAATCTCTTCAAATTTTTTAGTTTTTCTTTCAAATTTTTATTGCCAATTGATTACCCATCATTTCCTCTTCAATTTGGTACCACTTTTTGACTAGAAACGAGAAGAAAGAGCAAAGAATGAAATTATCAAAGAGATTTGGGGGTTTTCCATTTAATCGTCAATTAAACATTTTCTACGGACTTTTACAAATTACCAGTAAGCTTATTAACCCAGTAGAAGTTTGATTTTGAGATTTGAATATATTGGAACTTTAGAGTTTACTGTTCATTAGGAATTTCTGTTAATATTCACGTAAGAAATGTTAGATTGTATTAATTTGTGTTAATTAAAGTATTTTGATGGTTAAATATGCGTTGGTTATTATTTGGAATGTGAATTTTAGCATTTGGCATAATATAGGAAGTTGACTCGGAATGGGTATATTCGTTTTAGATGGAAATGTGAATTGGAATAAGTCGACCATAAAATTTCATTATTGAAAGTCAAATAAATGACCTCCGTTAGTTAAACATTATGAAACGTGTCAACTAAGGAGCTTTTAGCCACGTTTTCTATGAGCATTGCATTTAGTGCATTTATGCTTAATCATTTCAATCATGGAATTCATGATTTATGTATGTGTGGTATTAGGCTCTAAAAATTTGGGAGAATGACCTAATAGGCGCGATGATCATTAATGGAAGTGGTTACTCTCACCTTGTAGTGAATAAATTTATTACATATATGAATATGTATATATGTATATATATATATATATATATATGTTTATACTGTTATATTTGTATTATACATATATGTATGTTTGCGTACTAAACAAGCAGCTTTCTTGTTAAAGGAAAACTTTAAACAAATCTGTTTATATGTGTTTTACATTGTATTGGGATAATATGTTTATTTGATCAGCTGTTGAAAATTTATTTGATATACATGCTGAAATGGCCTTAAAATCATGATTGATTTATATGATTATATCATTAATTGAAATTAATTTGACTTGTGCATGTATATTGGTAATAATGCCGGTAGGCCAAATATTTATATATAGCTAGTGGGCCTGATTATTTACTATAGTTACAAGAAGGTAGCCTATGGACGGACTTATTGAGAGACCATATAGGTGAGTAGAGCTACAGTGGAACTAGTATAAAAGAGTATGTCCATGGCAAGCCCACTAGTGTGCCGAGCACGAATGTGCGGATATGGATACTTTATGGAAAGTCTTAGAGGCTTGATAAGGATATCTTTGGATTTAACAGATATTACGAGAACAATCACTCGTGTCACCAAGCGTCTACTCAAGGCCAATATCAATGAGACGAACGTATTTTTATAAATACATGTTTTGCATAAAATAAGTGATTTTATAAAATATGGAAAATAATTTTCTATTTGGTAAGAACTCATTTGCATATGGTTTTATATATGAAAGACTCACTGATGATTTTTTAAGTTACCTCGGCCAAAGTAACTTTTGAGAAAGTATAGTCAGCCAGGTTTTTGTTATTTAAAACTGTTTGTAGACTTTTAAATTGTTTTATGGTTATTTGATTAAATGAATATGTATATACTTTTGAGTATATTGTAAGGTAATCTCAATATCTAGAATTTGAAAATATGTATGCATATATGTATGTATGTGTGTATTTATTTGCTGATTGAGTATAATCATATACTCACCCCTTTTAGCGTTCAAGTTAGGCGTCATAATACTCGCCGAATTAGTGGTAGCTATAGAGCCTTCGGTGCTCTGGGTAGGTATTCTCTTTGACTCATATATGCATTTTGTTCCACTGGATAGATTTATTTAGATATCATAATGTATTTATAAACTAAACGGTTTATGTAAATACTTATGTATGTTTAACCTAATTAGGAATGATTTCCATGATGATGATGTTTTACTTATTTGTTATGTGTTTTGGATGATTTGATCATAGATGATCAATTTTTGATAATGATCTCATGGATAGGAGTTATTAATTTATAAATTGTGGATACAGGTTTTTATGATTGACAAAATAAAGAAAAGTCTTACTGGCTCTCTTGATACATTCTGGGCATAAAGAATGTATCATGAGTTTTTATGGCAGTTGTTACGGGTGGACCCCAAGTTTGGAGTATGACAAATATCATATTATTTAATCATATTTTATAATATCAATAAACATAAAATAAGATAATTAAGATCTTACCTTAGATCTTTACCATCAATGGATTAAAATATTCATTTCTCATAGTTTCTATAAATTCGTAACTTCTACCATCAATGGATTAAAATATTCATTTCTCATAGTTTCTATAAATTCGTAACTTCTAATGCAGTTTTGACCTTGAAGATGTCGGAATCAAGATGTTTTTATTAAATACAAATTTATAAATATTTGAGTTTTCTTTTCATAACTTTTTGAATCACATTAATTTAATATTAAAGCCAAACGTTATGGTCAAAATACAAATATTGTATGAGTCTTTTTTTTTTTATCGACCACTCAAGTGTGTGATCTTTAATGGCATTCATACAAAACAGATAATTAAAAATTTTGGATTTCACTAAATTCAATATTATATATGGTCTTTTCTTTATTACTGGCTTAAAAAAAGAGATAAAAATTAAGGTTTGTGAGCTTTGGTCACAGATAATATATTTTCCTTTTAACAAATTAAAAGAACAATTAAAATCTTATTTTAAAACTAATTCATACATTTTGACCAAAAAGGAAAACGTATTTATAATTTTTAGTTATTTACTCCCGATCACATTATAATTGTGTAGATATGAATAGAGTCTAATCTTATTGGATTCTTATCTCGACCTAAATTAAATAATTAATTATTCTTTTAATTAATCAAATTAATTAAATATAATTTATCATTCTTAATCAAATTAGGGTACCAAAAATGTGTAAATATAATCGAAAGCAATTAATTTAGTTAATTACATTTCAGCCCTTAAACTTACAAACATTATAAAATAAAACTTGTACTTTTGGAAATTGCAAAACAACATCAATATCCCACCATAGATTTTAGAGTATAGAAAATGTACACTTCATTAAATCATACTTATTAAAAAAAAATTTACTTAAGTTAATAATATAATTTTAGAGTTTTTGAAACTCTTTTCAAAACTCGCTATGACCATGGACTTATATTATTACTTATACTAAAATTACACCTCTTAAAATATTGACTCTATATTATCCAAAGTAATGAATCATTTATTAATCCATCACAACTTTTGTGTGCTTTTTATGTTGTCTAATCATTATGTTATAAGCTATTTTGCTTTGGATGTTAGTGGTGTAATATCAAAACATATATGATCCACAAACAATGTACTATAAAGATCTTAAGTATAAGGATCAATTATATTATTGTAATTTAGAGAAATCTTATAGACATGTGAATAATACTTTATATAGATTCTTAAGCGGATCAGTTCGATACACTTATTCTTTAACAATTATATGTCAATCTAATTTAGATTTATAATTGTCATAATGTTAATAATTCTATAATCAAGAATATTTAAGAATAACGAGATCTCATAAATTAAATATAAGTTAATTATTTTGATTATCATTTTAAAAATTTTATATTATAAGTAGTCAACATTTATTATAAACAAAACTTATAAATAAAATGTCAATTTTATAAATCCAATACAATAATGTACAATTATATAATTGTCAATTTTGGATATAAAGCATAAAATCAACAGCTATAATATTGTGACATCAATTTGCATAAATATAATTTATATAAAAGTTTGTATTTCTAATATTATTGATTTATTTTTAATGCTACTTTTATCCCTAAAAAAAATGATAAAACTTAAATTCCAATCTTGTACTTTAGGATCTCTTGTCTTGATGTTTCTTATGTTGTCCATGTCATTAGTTACTATATGTTTGTTCCTCAATCTACTCACTATGTAAAAAGACATACTCTTTCATGGTCTTATCTTCTCATTACAATAATCTTTCGAGTTACGTATTTACTGTAATGCTTGGGTTGATGATCCTATTGTTCGATGTTAGGGTCTGTTTTGAATTTCTGTGACTTAGAAAATAATATAATTCTCTTGTTTTAAATAAATAGTTAAATGTTATAATAAGCAGTTGCGTATTTGGTAAACTCTACTATTAAAAGTGATGTGAATTTAAAAAGTAGAGGGTATGTACTTGATAACTTTTAATATTAAAGTATTGTAACAATGTATAATTACTATAATAGAGACATTTGTTTAAATACTCTATATACATTTTTATATTTTTTTAAACATTTAATTTTATTAAAAAAAAGAAATTACTCATTTAAGAAATGATAATAAATAATTTAACATGATAAAGTATAATATCAAAAATAAACTAACTTATTTGGTAAAACATTTGATGCTGCATATATGGATGAGATAAAATAAATAAATTTTATTGTAATAATAAAGATATAATAAAATTAAAATTTATTAATATATAAGATTTTTTATTAAAGATGATGAAGTCACAATGAGTATTTAAAAAATCATATTAAATATTTAATTAATTATTTTATAAGCCGCTTTTAAAAGCTTTTGGCAGAATGCATGAAATATGAAAACATATTAAAACTAATTATCACTTTGTCTGCCAGCAACCACTCAAGATGCCGTTCCTTTATTGATCAATCCGTGAATATCTTCACGAAATGCCATCGTTCTAGTCGCTTCGGTGAATTTGTATCCAAATTTAAGATTGCTTCCACTACACTATCTTGAATTTAAAGGGGTTAATGTCATTAATCAAACAAGATATTAGAAATTCAAAACATTGACATCACCCTGATATTGCTTAATCAATGACATCTCACACTTACCATACTATCTTGTAAATAAATATCGTATATTATCTTACCTTTGATATCATCTTTGTAAAGTCTATGCAAAGGCTCTCACATTGTATTCTTAATTCATTCATAACATATCAATTGTATTATTTTCTTCACATGTTCAAATATTTTTTTTCATACAAAAGTTATGGAATATTTTTCTCAAAAAATTGGAAATTTTAATATACCAATCACATATATTTTATAGACCCAATTTATTGTTACGTGGAGACTACCTGTATAGACCCATGACATTGCATTCTCTAAACGAACTTAATCTTTATAGATATGTCACCTTTACATAAATACGTGTAAAATTGCTAACTTTTTGAAATGTGAAAAATTATGATAAATAAATTAATGTCTGGCTTAATGTTCATAATTTATGTTATAATTATTATTACTGTTACAATTACCATTACTAAGGGCATTAACCAAACTGATACAAATCCAATACGAATTTGCGACTTTAGACTTATATAAATTATACGATTATTAAATAATTAAATACGACAAGACACACATGATTATTAATTATGTCGAGTTCGAGTTTAAAGTTTTTGATATATTAAACTGTTTATGATAAGATTAACTATTTGAGTAATTATAATATACTAATTCTTTTATGATTTAATAAATTTATTTTATATTTTTTATATTTAAAAAAAATTAGTTATGTTTATTATGTTTTAAAAAATATTTAGTTATATTTAGAATAAAATTTATTAATATTTGAGCATATAATATTACAAATATTATAGAAATATATTACAATATAATATGTGTGTGTGTGTGTGTTAAATGAGTGATATGATTACTACCCGTTTAATAGTTTTCAATTTTTGACACAATTATTAAACGGATCGAATTTAAGTTGACTTCTATTTAACACGACACGAATATGACGCGATCACCAATAATGTATTATCATTATTAACTATTTGGCTAGGTTATCATTTGTACATAAAACTTGTTATTGTTATGACCAACTTTTTTAGGTGCATTTTATTGATATAATGGATCACTAGGACGCAAATGACACTATGAGACGTGAGAAAAATTAATAATTTTATAAAAATATTTTATGATTTAATATTTATTGTTGTTTACCTAACTACTTTAATTATGAAATATTGTTGATTCAATAAATAAATTACACATTTTCTATTTAAGTTCATCGATAAGAGCTTTTTCAAAGTTATAGGTCATATTTTTAACTTTTTTATATAACTGTTATGTTACTCCATATTAGTGGACTAGCAAAGTCATTAATCTGATTTAGACATTTTGGTTTAATATCAAATTTTTAAAGCAATAATACTAAAACATTATATTTGTGATCAATTATGATAGTGTGTCAATTATGTTACACCTATATTATATAATATGTACTATAGTTAAGTATAATTCTATGTTATAATGTTATAACTCATAATAGGATGGATCAATTTTGTTAACAGTAGCAGGCCCCTACACTTACACTACATATTAAATGGTTAGCTCATTGAACCATTATATAATCTTTAATCAAAAGTGCAAAGTGTAACAAAAGGCTCTTTTATTTTTCTCTCCAAAATACTCTTAACTCAGATCAAGAATGACAGACAAAGGAGAAGGAAATTCACTACAAACTTTGATCGGATCATCACGACAACCCTCCCATGGACACAACTAGCTCCAAAGTCAGTTTTAAATATTTTTTTATGTACTTATAATCTAGTGAAAAATTTCATATTGGTTTTGTAAGTTCTAGCAACAAGTATCAAAGCTTCTCACTCTAGCATTATAAGTCATTTATGCTTGGTGATATTCTGTTCCTCTTCTTTTTTTTTTCTTTCTTAAAAATAAATAAAAAAATAATAATAATAAAACATAGAAGACTGTTATTTAACCATCTCTTGAAAGACAATTATTTCACCGTGTCTTTTACCTTTTTTTTATTTTTTTTAATTTATGAAATGGGTCGTGCCCACCGTGTTTTTAGCTCAAGCCTAGCACAATGCCAGCAGCAAATTGTGCCCGCACTGCGTGCTGTGTTGTCACTATTCACGAGTCGAGCCATGCTGGACCGTACTCGTGTCAGACTGAGACAGACCATGTCCAATTCCCATCTCCAACCTTACTTGGCCCATATGCCTGAAATTCAAGTCCAGCACAACAGAAGCAACGAACCATGCCTGTGTTGTGATGTTACTATTTATGAGTTTGGTCAGGTCATACAAATAACCAACCAATAATTACCACCTTCAGTGTTTTGATACTTCTTTTTAAATAGATTTATTAAAGTTTGCCTCCATTTCGTTAGCAGTAATTATAAGGAATTGCTATCATTGATACAGGGTACATTTTATCTTCGATCAAATGAGGATTATTATATGATTTGTGATTGTGGCATATTCTGTGAGATTCTCAGTGCAATAATTCTCGAGTGGGAATTCTTGATGTTGAACTGGGCTTGAGTTCGACAAGCTTATCTTATCTATTGCTATTACGATCTGTTAGTACTGAAGTCAAAAACGGTGGCCATGTCATATATTGTGCATCAATCAACTCCATATCCCATTCTGACACTACTCATTTACGGCCCCACCACGGAAGAAATGCGTGCATTGTAGAGCTAAGAATCAAAATAAAAAACGATGGGCGATGGCCATAATGTTACACTAACCAGCTTATAAAACCACTCTAATTCCGCATATCCAACTAAGTATTGCAGAAACAATATTACAAATTTTGAAACGAAGTACCATGAATAACCAGCGCCACTTTCTTCTCATATGCTGCCCTTCCCAAAGCCACATCAACCCTACTCTTCAGCTTGCCAAACGCTTAATACGCGCTGGTGCACGAGTTACCTTTGCCACAACCGTCCACGGCCTAAGTCTGATCAAAATCCTCCCTTCCCACGAGGACTTTTCCTACGCCTCTTTCTCCGATGGCTTCGACAATGGCACTAACCCTAATGACGATTTGCAGCACATCATTTCTGAATCCAAGCGCGTTGGATCCCAAACCCTAACCGATCTTATTCTTACACTCTCTAAAGAAGGCCGCTCAGTTACTTTCTTAGTCTACGGTATTCTTCTTCCTTGGGCAGCTGATGTGGCGCATAACATGTCAATACCCTCAGCTTTCTTTTGTATTCATTCCGCAACTGCGTTTGCCTTATATCACCATTTCTTCAATAGCCATAATGGTTTGTATCATAATGAGGGAAAACAATTTCCAAGTTCTGTAAAATTACAGGGGTTGCCTTCATTTGCAAATGAAGACCTGCCCTCTTTTCTCTTACCAACAAGTCCACATGCCTCAACCGTGCCAACCTTTCAAGAACACATACAAAACCTTGAAAAAGACCCTAATCCTTGTGTTCTCTTGAACAGCTTTGAAGCTTTAGAAGAAGAAGCAAGACAAAATGTTGGTAATTTGAATCTATTCTCTATTGGACCATTGATTCGATCAGATTTTTTAGATAAAAACAATAACCTGTCTGACACATCTTTTAGCTGTGATCTATTTGACATGTCTAAAGATTGTATTCAATGGTTAAATTCAAAACCAAGTTGCTCAGTTATTTACGTATCCTTTGGAAGCATGGTAGTTTTGCAGAGAAAGCAAATGGAAGAAATATTTCATGGTTTAGTCTGTACTCGTAGGCCTTTCTTGTGGGTAGTTCGTTCAGTAGAAAACATGGAAGAAGGATTTGATGAGGTGATGAATAACAAGTTAAGTGAAGAGGAAGGATTGATAGTGCCATGGTGTTCACAAGTGGAGGTTTTGAGTCACGATTCATTGGGGTGTTTTGTGACGCATTGCGGATGGAATTCGACGTTGGAGAGCTTAATGGCAGGTGTGCCAGTGGTTTGTCATCCACAGTGGTCTGATCAAATGTTGAATGCGAAGATGGTGGAAGAGGTGTGGAGAACTGGAGTTAGAGTAAAAGCAAATGAAGAAGGGATTGTAAAGAGAGAAGAGATTAAGAAATGTGTAGAGATTGTGATGGGAGGAGGAGAAAATGGGAAGGAAATGAGAACGAATGCTAAGAAGTGGAAAGAATTGGCCTTGGAGGCTGTTAAAGAAGATGGTTCTTCGGAGATTAATTTTAGGACTTTTATGGAAAGGTTCTAAACTTTATAACAACTTCCACTACAAGATATTGAAATGGGCGAGGAAAATTAAGAACCGTGAAATCAAAAGATTAATTGAGAACTTGTATGTGTATATATATAGTGTAATAATTAAGAAGTGTTAAATCAAGTCTTTTGTGCTCTATTTCCTTGAATTTTAATCTAGCTATTCATCGACAATATGATTCTAATTTATTTCAGGTGAAGTCGATGCATCAAAATGTTGATTCTAAGAGAAGGAAGATAAAAAAATTAAAAAATTTGAAGATACTTCTAAGTTATTTCGTTTACAATAATTTAATTGTCTATTTTAACATATTTTCAGGCAAGATTCAAAGGTCCCGTCCTTTTATTACTAGTCATCCCGCAAGGTCTCTGGTCCATTTAAGATTGCTTTCTTCACTCGAACAAATCAACAGCAAGGAATTAAACACACAAAGAATTAAGAAACAAATATTCGAACACAAACAAGACAGTATTACGTGGTTCGGCAGAATGCGTACATCCACTGGATCAACACACTCAGATTTGCTTTATCAACAAGAATGGATATTACAAAAATGAAGAAGAGATTCACAGCTTTACTTAGAACCCTATAACACCCAATTCGGATGACTACAACACAATAAACTGATCAAACAAGTTTCACTACCAACCAGCCTTTTATGCTCTGTTTTTCTGGATTTTAACTGCTTAACAAACTGAAACCAACTTCAACAGATTAACTAACTCAGTTGCCACGTCATCACTTCTTTGAATGCACCATAAATTAATCTGAGAACACTACACAAAAATGATTTTCTAAACAAGACGGAGTTTGCTTTCCTTTTCCATTCACAACACCACCGTTCGGGCTTAGTAGTAGTATTGAGTCGCTCACAATGAACTGGCCCAATTCATTCTATAAAGAAAGTTAACAGTTTGTTTTGGAAAATCATTAACAGGCGTCACAATTAGAAATTTAATTTACTGAAGAGTGAAACAAGTCTACAATAAGAAATTTGAGAGACTCTTGAGTTAAAGAATGTAAGTTTTGAACTGTGAACAGAGGAAAAGAATCTAATTTGTAATTTACCTCCAATTTGTGATGTACCTTCAATCTTGTGACGGTGATTTGATTCAGAGAAAATACACCTAAATTTTCAAAGAACACAATCCCCTTCATCCTTCGTTAATCATTCGATCATGGACTTTGATAGTATCCTTCAAGGCGAAACTGAAGTAATAACTAAGCTATACTAATCTTTGTCTATTACAAACGAAGATGGTTCTACGTGACATGAAAGGTTCAGGTGAAAGGAAGTTAGTTATGCAAATCTTCAAATCTGGTTTTCATCCAAATCAAGAGGCAGTAATTTTACTAGTATTTATTAAGGAAGAAGTAACACTGACTATTATATATGGACCCACTTCCTCGAACAATCAACTTTTAGGAGTAATATTATAAAAGCTCACCTAAAAATGATTTTAACGTTAACATAAGTAATGTTAAAGGGAGTGATGGAGTATTTTTCAAATTCCAGGGGAAGTAATGGAGTAATGGGTCGAGCTTGAGAGGAAATATGGTAATTTTCTATTGAGTTCAAGTAAAATATATGGTATTAAGGAGTTAGCTAAAATGTGTGATTTTAAAGTGGCTTTATAAAGTTGGTAGACTAGGCTATAAATAAATACAAAGGTCATGCATGTATTGTAAACCACACAAAAATAAAATAAAATAATACCAAATGTATAGAGGATTTTGAAAGAAGATTTTTAAGGGTTGGGAAAGGTAATCTACATTAAATTTCAATCTTTATTAATAAAATTTGATAATTGATTCAAAAAAGATACCAACCCCCCAAAATTTGGGCATAATTAATCAAATAAGAAGTCATTGAGATAAATTGAAGAAAAAGAATCGTAGAAAATGTATTAAAAAGGTCAAATAGTTTAGTTTTGACATATCTTATTACTGTTCTTCAAAGAGAAGATCTCAAGCTGAGTTAGCGTTTTATGTAGAGAGAGTTTTAAGTAAGTAAGTTTTACCAAGTTATTGTAGTGACGTGGTAGGATTATTCAATGAGTGAAGAGAGTTGATAAATAAATAAAAATTAAAAAGAAAAATAAATAAATCAGATAAGAAAATAATATTTAGTGATACCCTCCTTGACTTTTATTATTTATTATTAATTTATGATTTTTTTCTCTAGCTCCTTACTAATTGAATAATCTCATCATATCTGTATAATATCGTGATATAATGATATAAAAATAATATCATGTCATTAAAAAGCAAATTATAGAAAATAATAATAATAATTTACTATTAGAAAAATATAAATATTTTCAAGTATCTACTAATTATAGTACTTAATTAGAATACAAATTAGAAAAGAAAAAAAATAAAAAAAATTAGTATTTGAAAGTGAACCAGCTATAAAACAAGAATATATGTATTTTATTAATGAATTAACATTTACTTAAAATAATATAATTAGAATAAAAAATAGATTAGAAGATTTATGTGTAGAAAATTCATGCAAACTATAACTTGATTAAAGCTAAGAATCCGAATAGTTAAAAGTCATATTAAATTTTTAAGACCTACTCAAGAGCAATTAATAGAACAAAAAGCTGAACTAAATGAACTTTTAAAAATTATTGATTCAATAGTTATTTATAAAGTAATTTTAGAATAATTCAAATAAGAACTTAGTATTTAGCATTTTAATGAAAACTATATCATTCTTAAAAAGACAAAAAGTATTAATTAAGCAAGTTATAAAATTTTGAGAAAATAGACAAAAGAATTAGTAGTGCAACGAGCTAATTTTTCTAGAATTTTACATGTTACATATTTAATAGCAATTAAAGGATTATATTTATATGATCTAGAAAAACGATCTTAAAATTTTTGCATTTTAATGAACAAAGTAGTTACAAGAATTGAAGATAAAGCAATTCTAAAGAATTTAGAAAAACAAAAAGGTAGAATTTTAAAAGTTTTAAATTTTTATGATTTTAAAATTTTAAAAGTCTTAGATTTTTATGATTTTAGTGACTTACAATTATTAGAAATAGAAGAAGAGATTATACAAACTAAGCAATTTTTAGATTATATTTTTGGAAAATAATAGTTTATGAATTATAAAAAATTAGAATATTTATATTTAGTATTAAGTAAAAATAGAAAAATAAAGTCTAAAGTCAACTAAAATTTTAAGATGATTTATAATTTAAAAAAGAAAAATTTAAAATTTAAGTATATTCCTCGTACAAACGAACATTGACTTAATTTTATTATAGAGTTAATAGTCGATTTAGAAGTACAAATTAATAATCATATATAGTCCATTAATATCAAGCCTATTAGAATATTCTTGTTGTCAAAAGTCAAAAGTCAACATTACTAAGCAATAATTTAGATTATTTTAAAGACTTGTTAAAAAATTTCATTAGTCAACAAAATCAAGTTAAAAATAGCTCATTATTATTACTTGGAATACGAAGAGAAATAGATAGATTTAGACAAAACCAAGAAGATTGGTTTAAACAATTAGAATATATTAAAAAAATAGTTAGTGAATGAATAATAATAATTATTATTTGCAAGAAGTATTAAATATTTTACATTAAAATATTACTAATATAGAACCAATAGGATTTAATAATAGAATATATAATAGTGAAAGACTAAATATACAACAAACACAAAATAATACTATCATTCAACTTTTATTTTAAATATTTAATAAATTAGATTACTTTGAAACTAGAACAGATTATTTAGATAACGAAATAAAATTTATAAAAAGTGAAATTAGTAAATTTAGAAAACTATAGTTAATTGTAAAAATAAAATAAAAAAATTAAAGATATAGAAAAATCTTTAGAGAAAAAAATAGAAAAGTTAGCAATAGGAGTAAAAATATTAGTTTAATGGATACTCAACAAGTATATAAAAAGCGTCAAGATATAAAAGAAATTATAGGACCAAAGGTTAATTTTAAAAATAGATTTAGTAAATAGAAAATAACATATTGAAATAATTTTTGTCTAAAAAAGTCAAAAATATTTTAAATTGTAGTAATAAGAGTAAATAAATTATAGAAAGAATCGAAGAAATTATAAATGAAATAGAAACCAAAAAATTATTAGAAGTAGGCTTTAATCAGATTAAAAAAAAATCATGTAAAGAAAACAATTTGTTTGAACAAGTATTAAAAAATTATTTATTTGTTTATAAGGAAGAATTGTTAATAAAAGCAGTTAATAGTAATTAAGAAATAACGTTAATTAGTCAAAAAAACAAAAAATGAATTATTAAAAGAAAAATATTCAGTTATTCACTTAAGAGTTTTAAAGATAGGAATTTTAAGTAATATAAGATTAGGTTTAAATACTAAAACACATATATTATTTGTATGATAGCAGATTTAATAACCATAAAGATGTACAAATAGCAAGCAGTGAAGTAGATCTTAGAAATAGAGCAGCAGTAATTAGATGGAAATAGAGCAGCAGTAATTAGATGTATGCTAGACTTAAATATAGATATTAGAGAATTTTATGAACATATAAAAATAAATGTACAAACACGAGCTTTTAATATAGTAGGAGAATTTAAAAATCTTAAAATAATGATAATTGGTTTAGGAATAATTTATTATAAATATCATAAAAGATTTAGATTTATTAATAAAAATATAATTTATGTATTAGCTTTTAAAACATTCTACAATTTTTTATTAGTATTATCTTTTTGATTTTCTTCAAAACGTGAATCAGAAAAGCTAATATTCATCATATAATTTAATAATTATGTAATGAGGCTCTAACTATATCTATCTTAAAACTAATTTTTAAAGTTAACACTCTAAATTAATATATCTATAACAATTTCTATCTACAATACAATTATTTAATTCAATATGTAAGGTTAATAGTAAATTATGTAAATTAGAAAAAAAAAAATTTTGTAAAGATAAAATTATAAAAATTATAACGCTAAATATTATTGTATATTAAAAGAAATTATAACACATATTTAATACATGTTAGGGCGCCAACCCAGCAAGGCCCAATAGCCCATCAACTTACAAGCCCAACCTATTAGCGCACCAACCCCCCATCAATAGTTACTTTTTTTAAAAAAAATTAATTTTAATTTAATTAATTTGATATTTTATCATATTTTTAAATATACAAATTCACCTGTTTTATATATTTCTAAAATGCAAACTAGTTAAATTATTTATTGTTGAAAATTAAATTAATAATAAATTATATGTTAGTTGATTTGTCTTTATTTATTTGTTGGAAAATGGTAATTCAAACATAAATAATCAATAATATTTACACGGTTAAGAATATTAGTTAACAAAATTTCTAATGGTGTACTTTGGTCAATAACGTTCAATTTATGGTCAGTGAATATCGATTATGTATTTTATTTATTTTAATATATAATTAATTAAAATAATTTTCAATAATAATAATAATAATAAATATTCTTACTCTGGTTTCCCCTTCTCCGATGGACCTTCATCCCCCAAAGAATGATGCATGGACTATAACGCTCCGATTAACGAGTTAACATTAATAGTATGAAGTAACAAATTGGAGACTTAAAAAGATTAAGAGTAATTTAAATATTGTCAAAAAATAATAAGGGGGAAATGACATTAACTCTAGATATTATATCTCTAACAATATATAAGGTCTGTTTGGGATTGTTATTGTAAAAGTCCAAGGAGCAAAAGTTGTTTTAGAAATAAGAAAGAAGTTACTTTTTAAAATCAAAATTTAAAAAGTTATTTTATTATTAAATATAATTTAAAATATATCTCATTATAAATATAGAAGTTTAAAATTAAGTTTAAAATCAATTTTTTTTTCAATATCATTGAAATTTAAATAAGATTTTTTCTTTTTATTACATTTTTACTACTTATATATATTTTTTAGTTTTTGAAACATAATTGAAAAATAAATATATATATATATATATTTACTCTAAATTATTTTAAGATTTTAAATCAAAAAAATAATGGGTAAGATTTATAATATGCCACTAATATTATAATAAGATATTTATAGGCAATTATAAATTAAATAATCATACAAAACAATTAAACTCTAAATTATACATTAAATATGCCCCGGCCCAAATTAAATCGAATGTATAGGCAATTATAGGAAAAAAAAATAACCCTTACATTTACATTAAGGAGATTTTAACTCTCTCTCTTGTGGGTGTGGGTATGGGTATGGGTTTACTTTAATAATTAATTTGTGGGCAATATTTATAGAAAATAAAGTATGTTGATAAGAAATAATTGTGGAGTAAATAAAGGAAAAGAGATAAGAGTTGAATGAATCATGTCATGTGGTAGGTTGTCTTCCTTGTTTGAGGCCACAGCTAAGCTTGGAACGGCTATAAATTAATAATCATACAAAACAATTTAATGAGTATACTACTTTCTTTTTATTTTTATTATTATTAATAATAAATTTAACAATATAAAATGTTTATAATAATAAAGTTAATTTGGTTGATCAATGAAAAAATTAAAAAAAAAAAAAAAAGGAAAAAGGAAGTTTCCAAAGAGAATAAAATTATAGTTAAACGTAGCGTGGGAGTGAGAGAGGGAGTTGTGTCACATCACATCGCATCGCATCGACGCGGTTTCAAGTAAAGCAGCAGCTGTCAAAATTCGGGGCCGTAACGGCAGCTCCACCGTCTATTCCACCCAACCCAAAACTACGCAGCAATTTTGGGCATTCTCCGGGTCCCACCTTTTATTTTATTTTATTTTATTTATATAAAACTACTCGTATCCACTGACGGACTAAAGCCTCCTTCCCTCGTATTACTTAAAATTAAGAAAGGAAAATTTAACTTAGTAATTTAATAATTATATATATATATTTCTTATGTATTTAAACATAATAGTATAAATTTATTAATATTGATATTTGATCATTAATTATGGAACAAATACATAAATCATAGGTGAAGTTAAAAGAAATTACAAAAAATATTTGCTCCAATCAAAGTTAGTTAATGTGAAACAAATCGGCTTTTTTTTTTTTAAAGTATGGTCAAATTAACAATATTATATATATATATATATATTAGTTTTTTTTATAATAATAACAATAATTTAGAGTTAAAATCAAATAAATTATTATTTTTTAAATTCTTATAACATTAAAATTAAAACCTAATTTTTATGTTTCCTTCTTTTTTTTTTTTTTTAAATAAAAGATTAATTTTAATTAAATTTAGTTGTAAAATTTTAACAATTTTACCTTTATATCCCTATTTTGAACTTGAAACAAGTTGAAAAAGAAAATATAATTAAAAAAAATACCATAAAAAATGAAATTTTAAAATACCAATGCCTTGGAATAATTTTGCATAACAAAAAAGAAAACATAAATAGTGTGATAATTGAGAATTGAGAATTGAGAAAGAGAAAGCATTCCCTTTCGTTTGGGTTTCAGACAGCGACTCAGATACACTTTCAGTATTCGTTGTACTAAAACAGCAACCCTTCAAATCACAACCCAACCAAACATATCGGCGTCGAAATCCAATCCTCGCAAACAAAAACAAAAACACAAACACATGATGCGCAAAAAACCTCAACTTTTTCTCTCCGCCGTCCTCCTCCTCCTCCTCTTCCTCCACCTCACGTCGACGGCGTTCGCCGACGACTCCGCTGTCATGCTGAAGCTGTCTCAGTCTCTTCAGAATCTCCCGTCAAGCTGGTCGAGCACTTCTACAACCGGCTACTGCAAATGGACCGGCGTCAATTGTGACAACTCCGACCGCGTCACCAGCATCAACCTCTCCAAAACCAAACTCACCGGCACTCTTCCACAAGAAATCTCTTCTCTCACACAAATCAGAACTCTTTCTGTCCAAGAGAATGCAATCTCTGGTCCCATTCCGTCTTTGGCAAATCTCACGTCTTTGCAAGAAATCTATTTGGATAACAACAATTTCACCAGCGTACCCAATGGCTGTTTTGATGGGTTGTCAAACTTGCAAGTCTTGAGTATTAGCGACAATATAAATCTTTCATCTTGGTCTTTTCCTAATGAATTGACCAAATCTACTAGTCTCACCACTTTGTACATGGATAATGCGAACATCATTGGTTCTATTCCTGACATATTTGATTCTTTTGCGAACATGCAAAATGTGAGACTTTCTTACAACAACTTTACCGGGTCTTTGCCTACTTCATTTGCGAAATCAGGTATTCAGATCCTATGGATGAACGATCAGAAAGTGGGGCTATCAGGTACGCTTGATGTGTTATCTGGGATGACTGAGTTGAGACAAGTTTGGCTTCATAATAATCAGTTTACGGGTCCTATTCCAGATTTGTCGAACTGTGAGAGCTTGTTTGATTTGTCTTTGCGTGATAACCAATTGACTGGAGTTATTCCTGCATCTGTTATTTCACTTCCTGCTTTGTTAAATATTTCTTTGGAAAACAATAAGTTGCAAGGTCCTTACCCTGCTTTTCCAAGTAAAGTTGAAAAGGTAAGTCTTGACCACAATAATTTCTGTAAGAATAGTTCGGATGCCGGAACCCCTTGTGATCAACAAGTTACAACACTGCTTCAGATAGCCGAAGCTATGGGCTATCCAGCGCTTTTATCTGATTCGTGGTCAGAAAATGATGCTTGCGGTGGTTGGCCATTTGTTACTTGCGATTCACAGAGAAGGGTCATGACCATAAATCTTTCGAATAAGCGTTTGACAGGAACAATTTCTCCGGCATATGCAAATCTCACATCCTTGAAGAGTTTGTATTTGCAACAGAACAACCTGACTGGTCCTATTCCTGATGGCTTGACGAAACTAGCTTCTCTGCAGAATCTTGATGTATCTAACAACAATCTTTCTGGAAAGATCCCTTCTTTTGGAAGTAATGTGAAGTTAACAGTGACACCTGGAAATCCTTTCATTGGTACTAACGTGGATACAACTCCTGGGAGCCCAGGGACACCAGGGACTAATTCTAGTAGACCTAGTGGGAATCCAGCTGCATCAAGCAAGAGTAAGCTGTCAGTTGGTACAATAGTTGCAATTGTTGTTGTTCTTGTGATTTTTGTTGCAGTTGTATTCTTTGTTGTATATAAATTTATTGTTAGTAGAAAGCATAGGAAATTTGGTTGGGTAGAGAATCCAGATGTCGGGAATGAAATAGTTAAAATTGGAATAGTTGGTGGTAATGATATAAATGGGTATAAT
>JAXCLQ010000007.1:11278408-11288438 GCA_035584115.1 Cedrela odorata
GACTGAAAACTGTTAAGTAGATATTTGCTTTTCATTTCTCATGTCTTGTGGATTTTCTTTGCATAAGATTGTCGAAACAACTGTGAGTTTTAAGTTAATTGTTGGGATAATGATTTGCATTTCCCTTTTTTTAGGAAATTTATCATGGCAATCCTTTTGGTTGAACTATCTTACGTTGATCATAAATCGTCATTCAGATTTAATAAATGCCAATAATTGATCTTACTTCATATTGTGCATTAGAATAGATCATTTTCGATTTTCTCTGTGATATCTTTTGTTTTATATTTTGACTGCATGAAGCAAGCTTGTTTGTCCCTGTTTTTTCCTACTTTAAAATTTTGTTGCTTTTCCCCTTAGTTAATTTTGAATGCCACCATGAATGAATTTATAATTTGTTTCCATATGAATATTAATGAGCCTTCTTTCTTTGTTGGCATTCTGCAGCTACTGGAAGAGTGACAACAAAAATTGATGTTTATGCATTTGGAGCTGTTTTGATGGAAATCATCACTGGTAGGAAAGCATTGGATGATCCTATGGCACATGACAAATCTAACTTGGTCACATGGTTCCGTCGGATCTTAATAAACAAAGACAACATTCCAAGGGCTATTGATCCAAACCTCAACCCTGACGAGGAGACAATGGAGAGCATCTATAGAGTGGCTGAGCTGGCAGGACATTGCACTGCACGCGAACCTCAACAGAAACCAGTTATGGGCCATGCAGTCAATGTTTTGGGTCCTCTTGTAGAATAGTGGAAACCTGCAAGCCATGAAGACGAAGATAGTTTCGGCATTGATCTCCACATGACCCTTCCTCAAGCTCTACAAAGATGGCAAGCTAATGAAGGTACTTCAACAATGTACGGTGATACATCCTACTCCCAAACCCACTCAAGCATTCATTCAAAACCTTCAGGATTTGCAGACACATTCAACTCAACAGATTGCAGATGATGTAAAATCGAAAGTTAAAAATGATTTTGAAGAGATGAGAGAAGAGGGAGGAAATAAAAAGGAAAAGAAACAATAGGTCGCCAAGGCATTGATTCAGTCTCATAGGTGACGTAAGTAAATCACGGTTCTTCTCATTCCATTTACTGATAGTTTTGTATGTTTTGATATTGAAAAGTGGCTGAACAAGTAGAGTTGTTGTGTCTTGTTGTATTCTTTCAAGCTAACAAACTGGTTTGTATGATGGTGAGAACAGTTTAATCAAAAGGGGGGATGAAATTGGAACTTCGTATTATATATTGTTTGACCATTTTCATCAATTGGAATGTGTAATTATTGTTGTTTTCTTTACTTGTAAGAGGGAAAATAATCACTCTGCATTCTTTTACTTTGAACAATAACTTGGGATTCAATTTTATAAGCATTGGTGATGGTGATGGTGATGGTGATTAGGTGAGACTGGAACCGAAGGATATCTAAGTATCAAATGGGAAGAGCATGTTCCAGAAGAAGGGTTGGGCATGTTGGGTTCGAATAGATGTAAAGTTACGACCTTTTTTTTTATTTTATTAAAATGATAATGACATTGGATTTGAGTGATGTGCTATCAAGTATCATGTTCGTGGGGTTCCTCAAGGAGCTGTCAATTAAGAATGCGGCGGTGGTTTAAATTTCGTTGATTTGAACAATTACGAGGCTCTTGTTAGAGTATACTGTACGACTCTATTATTATTATTATTATTATTATTATTATTATCATCTGACAATCAAAGCGTCGACGAAATGAATTGTCAATTTAGTTTTGCTTGGTTGCTTCACATTGAATAGAATACTGCATTTTTCCCTGAGTTGAGCATGGTTGAGTTTGAATACTCATGTTGGTAATTGCGTGCGAGCTTCGTCTTCCATTTCTCACCTCATTAAATTGGCAATCATCTATTATTTTCTTCCTTTGTTTGTTTGTTTGTTTGTTTGTTTGTTGTTGTTGTTGAGACCTCAATATAATATAATATAATTAATGGTTAATTGTTAAGGTTGTCCAAAATTAATGGACTGTTACTTTCAAGTAAATGGTAAACTAATATGTAAATATAATTATTTATACTGACTTCCTTTTTAGTTGGGCAGTTAAGAGGAAAAACAACTAATATTTCGTAATATTTTTTCACTCCTATAATAAACCAACTTATTAGATGGAATATTTATTGTCTTTACCCATCTTTTGAAGAACGCAAATATATGATATGGTTTTAAAAAAAATAACCTCATATTAATACAAAATTATTTTATTTTAACTGTAAATATTATTAATAAAAAGATATTTTTAATATTATTAAAATTGTGTTATGCAATCCAAATTCAAATTATGGTTATTTTTGTGTGATTTTGTTAAAATTTAACTTAAAACATAAAATAATGCAACTTCTTTTATAATCCTTACAAAACTCTCCCATTTTTTTATTTTATTTTTGTCCGATATGTTTTTTCCTTCTTTAATTATTTTATTTTATTTTATGTTTTTAATAAAGATAAATTTCCACTTAAATTTAAATTTATGATGATTTTCTTCTCTTATATTTAAACTTTAATATTGAGAAGTTGTAAGATTTAGTAACTTTTAAGTTACAACTGTTATAAAATAGAAATACTAAATGTTAAATTTGAATAAAAATATGAGTAAAATTCCACTGAAAGTTAATTGTTATTAAATAATTTTTTTTCTCTTAAAATTAAGTGGAGGATCTCAATTTTAAATGGGCGTTTAGATCTATTGTAATTACGATAAAAATAAATTTTGTTGTTTTTAATTTTTTTTTTAGATTTAAAACTTCAAGATTCATATTTAAAAGATTGCAAATTGTAGAAGATTAAATTTTATCGAAGATCTATCATTTTATTAGTTAGATGGTGTAGATAATTTGAAAGAGTTAAGGGGATATACCTAATAGAGCTCTAATTTGTTTTGTGCAATGTTGTTGAAGATACCTTTAGTAAAAATATTTGTTTTTTTTTTTCCTTGTTGGTCACTATGATTTTGGTTTGACTGATTGTATATAATAACGAGTTATCTCTAAATTGAACTTGATATAAATATTATATGCTGAATTGAATTGAATGAAATGTTTGTTTATTTATTTTTAATATATATATATAACATAAAACATAAAATTTTAATTTCGAAAAACTTGAAAAAACTCAATACCAATGATTGAAAAAAAAAAGATTATAATTGTTACATTATAGTCAACTTTTTTTGGGACAATTTCAAAACATAAAATGGGTATCCTAGTTTTCCTCTTTTAAAATGATGGTTTTAGGGACTCGACAATGTTACATTTACCAAAAAGTTAAGGCTTCAATGCAAAATTTAACTCAAAACTTTAATATAAAAATTAAAATAAGAAATTAAAATTTTAACATGCAATTTAAAATAATAAATAGTAGTACAATTTTTCATTAAAATTTCATAAAATAACACTTTTCATGAACCTAATTTATAAGTTAGATTGGATTGGATATAATAGAATAGAATAAAATAAGATTGAATTATATTATATTTAGTATTTGTCTTATGTTTGGTGCACGATAGAATTAGATTTTATAAATTTTATTATTAAAATTATTTTAAAATATTTAATAAATAATTAATAAATCACTTAAAATAAAATAAATGTAATTAATTATTTAATATTTATATAATTAATTTAATTTAAATAAAAATTAGTTAAATAGTTAAATAATAATTCAAATTTAATCGATACAATTTAAATAATTTTTAATTTATAATTGTAAATGTTTAAATATCCAACTTTTACTATTATAAAATATAAAATTTATATTATTAACTATTTAAATCAATGCAAAAATAATTAATTAAATTTAAATAAATAATATTATATAAATAATTTATCAAATATTTTGCTTTATTTATATATTTGACAATTTATTAGATATTTCTTATAATTTATTAAAATAAATATATTATTATTATTAATTATTATTAATTAAAAATTTTAATTATAATATTAATTATTATTTTAATAATTAATATTAATATTGTAATTATTATTTTTATATTATTTATAGATATTTCAGCTAATGGAATAACTTATTCGATAATATGATGGGACGCAAGTAAGTCCCAAGATATTATTCCAACCTCATTTCTCTCCCTAATATGATTACATGTAATTGTACTATAAATAATCTAATCCAATGTCTTACCTCAAGCACAAAACATGCCCTAAAAGTTTTAAGTGAGTAGTGGTACAATTAAGCTAGTTGTATCACATATTTTTTTTTTAATTTTTTAATAATATTCATCAATCTTGATAGTTCAATTGGCATCTTATTCAAAGATGCATTGAATGACTAATGATTATAAAGAGAGGATTTAAGATTAGAGAAAGTGCAAATACCATTATACGGATTCGAAGATGACTATGTAATGCCTCTCAGAATAATATAGTTGTCCATCACCATGGGAAATAGACCACATGTAAGGACGACCATGGTTGATTATTTGGTGGTAGATCATCCCATGCTTTATAAGATTTCATGAGAAATACAAAAGTAACCTTATCCATTCATTACTTGAAGAAGTTTTCAGCAGGTGACGGAATTGGGGTAATTTCAGGCAACTAGAAAAAGGGACAAAGCTGCTATGTAACCACATCTAAAAAATCTTTTTGCATTTCAATAAAGGATCCTAATCAAGTGGGTGTCCCGCATGTACAGACAACAAAAGGGATGGAATTCATGGAGGAGTTGGAAGAGGTGGAGTTGAAATATAGAGACCCGAAGGTGACTGTTAAAATAATGATCCAATTGGCAGAGGAAAAGAGAGGAAGTTGAACACATTTTTAAGGGAATATGTAGATGTATTTGCTTGGTCTCATTACGATATGCTAGGAATCAATTCAAAGTTAATATACCACCGACTAGTTGTGGACCATAAGTTAAAGTCGGTCAAACAGAAGAGGAGAACATTTAACCAGAAAAAGTATAATGCATTCCATACCAAGGTAGACAAGTTATTAAGGCGGGTTTTATCCGAGAATCTTGTTATCCTAAATGGATTGTGAATGTGTTCTTGGTGAAGAAGGCTAATGAGAAATAGAGGTTATGTGTGAATTTCACTAACCTAAACAAGGCTTGTTCGAAAGACAATTTTATGTTGCCTCGAATTAATCAACGATTGATTTAATAGCATGTCATGAACTCTTTAATTTTATGGACACATTATTTGAATACAACCAAATTAGGATGTTTGAGATCAGAGGCATTTCGAATTGAAAAACACCAGAGCAATCTACCAATAACTAGTAAACAAAGTGCTTAATCCTCTCATTGGGAAGACTATGGAGGTCTATGTGGGCGACATGATAACAAAATCTGTGAATACCAAAGATCATGTGACCGACTTATGGAAAACATTCGACTTGCTCCAAAAATACAATATGAAGCTCAACTAGAGAAGTGTGCATTTGGAATCGGCTCAAGAAAAGTTTTATATTTCATGGTCAACAACTAAAAGGGAATAGAAGCGAATTCCTGAAAAATCAAAGTCATCATTAGTATGAAATCCCCTAAAACATTTAAGAATAATTAAAGCCTGACTAGAAGAATAGTAGCATTGAATCACTTTATCTTTAAGTCTATTGACCATTGTTTTTAGTTCTTCCAAGTCATGAAAAAGGGTAAAAGAATGAAATAGATCGAGGATTGCGAAAATATCTTTATGGATTTAAGGACTCATCTAACTAGTACAACACTGATAGTACGTCCAGAGATGGGCGTTGTGCTCTAAATCTATTTGGCAATATCTAATAATGCTATTAGTTTATTGTTGAACATTGAAGAGGGAAAAATCTAAAGGCTACTTTACTACATTAGCAAAGCCCTTATGGATGTCGAGAATAAGTGCTTCCCTTACGAGAAAATAACATTGACATTGGTTATAATAACGAGAAAACTTAGACATTAATTTCAGACCCACTCCATTATGGTTATCAATGAATAGCTACTATGGCAAATAATCCACCAACTCGATCTTTCTAGTTGATTGATAAAATGGTCTATAGAGCTTAGCCAATTCGACATCCAATACTAGCCGAAGACCTCCATTAAATCTCTAATGCTTACAAACTTTGTATTAGAATAATCGGTGACTGAGAATGTGATCTCAAAGTAGATCTTAGATATCTCTACAGAGAGAAATACAAAAAATTTTGAGGAATAATTAACTTGAAAATTATTCGTTGACAGAGCTTTAAATACTCAAAGAGGAGAAGTAGGGATACCCCCCATTAGCTCTACCAAGGACAAGATTACTTATGCCCTGAACTTGGGATTCAAGGTGACAGATAGTGAGGCAGAGTACGAGGACTTCTTAGCAGGCCTATGGTTGGCTTTAGAGCTAAAAATAAAAGTGGTGCGTATTAAGAGTGACTGTCTGTAATAGCTTGGGCCCAACAACCGAGTACATATTGTCTACTTTTGGTACACAGCCCGTCACGAGTTTGCTATTGAGTTTTACAACTCAAAACGCATTTACTAAGTTAAAAGAGCCCAAACTATATAACCTATAACTTAGACTCACCCGCTAGTGATGTGGGATGTGACACTACCAATTGATTATAAATTAATGAATGGACGGTTCTAGGCATGTGAAGAAAACGTGAAAACATACTTGAATAGAGTAAAAGAAATGATGGCTAGATTCAAATGGTGTAAAGGTGGAACAAATACTGAGGACAAATAACATTAGAGCCAATATATTAACTAGGTTAACGTTAGCAGAAATATGACAAGTTCAAAGGAAGATACCCATTAAATACATGCCAATCCTCATTATTGAAAGGGCTGACCACGAGAAAGGCTGGGTGAATGATGTTTAGATAGAAGAAATGTAGATTTACACAATTTGAGTATATGTTACAAAAGGCCAATTGCCTGTTGAAAAAATAAACTACGCAAATAAAATGCACAAAGAAAGAAGTGCTAACCTAAGAATCAAAAAAAGTCTACAAAATGTTAAAGAATACAACCAAGGATACCAACAAGGAATCTCTCACTAGAAACTATTTTTTCTCTCTCTGTAGAAACTGAAGGACAGGAGAAGAAATGAGAAAATAAAGAAGAAAGCCCTAAATTATATGCACGGTGGATACAAGATTTAGACCATCCAAATTTCACCTATTAAGATGACGCCACCTGGTGGCCTGACATTCGTCGCGTCTGTTATGAAAAGACGTAGTAGTACAAGCTTGAAAAATGAGGCATCAAAATATTAAATATTATCATCATTTTGTGCCCTTCTAAATTTTAAATTTTTATCAAAATAGTGAGATGTTTCAAATACCTTAATATGTATGATAAACTGAGGATCATCAGTGATGAGGACATGTCCACAACTTATAAGTGGAGTTGATGATATTTCAGAAGAGAAGAGAACCTAATTAAGAAGTTTCTAGCACTAAACTCAAAAACTCGCTACTACTAGAAATTAGGGGACTCTTGTTGGCCCATAATCTCCTCACCCTTAAAATCAATTCCCACATTAGTAACACCCTTATTTAAGGTAGATGTCTTCAATTCATCAAGTTACGAGCTCATTTACTTTAGGTACTAATTAGTCATCATCATCAACAAATCTTCTCGGCTGATCTAGACCCATATCTAATAAGAGTAGTTAGTGAGACCATTAGACTTGTAGTTCAAGTTGAGTCCTAATTGGATTAGACTCTTGGTTTCCCATAAAGAGACAAACACAACCTAATAAGTCCTAAAGAAGTTATGCTTCAGTTCATAGTGAAAAACAACATCATCAAGTTCTTATATTTTTGTACTTCTACGACAATAAGAAAATGTAAGAAAAAAAGCTATAAATAAGGATCCAAAACAAAGGTAAGGGGATAAGTTAATCCTTCTATTGTTTTGTTGCCAAAATGTATATATAACCATATTTGAGAGTAAAAATCACTCAAAAAAAATTCTACAGACATAATTTTTTTAGTTTGGAAAAATCACAAAAAGATAACTACCGACTAACTTAGGCATTATAACTCTAAAATCATCAACACCCCTGATCTGTGTTTGTCTTGCATGAATTTTTGGGATTCAGTGCAATTGACATTTATATCCAAGTTAACTGACACGAGGATACAAGCAGGCGATTTTGAGAAGGAACCTACTTTACCAAAATTGTTCCTTTAGAGAAACAAATCGTGTGTTGATACTTAGTAGGCGAAATTCTGATATCAACAAATATCACAAAATATTTTATTCAAAATAAATAATAAGTAAAGTAATCATTGATGGAATTACGTAGGGCCAATTTTTTTTTTAAAAAAATTGTAATACAATAATTAATTTCTAAAATTGTTATATAATTTTGAAAATTTCTAAAATTAATTTAAGAAATTTACCATTTTTTTAAATTCCTTTATTAAAATCTAATTACGCACACTTTAATTTTTCTTTTTTGTTCAACTACCACACTTTAGTGTTTCCCTTTATTATTTTTTCTTTTGTCATGCTCTCTTTGCACTTTAAAGCTAAAACTCTTTCATTTTTCTAAAAGTTAACAACTTACAATTTTTTGAAAATGTGTATGCATGTATATATATATATGTGTGTGTGTGTGTGTGTATTTTATTTACTCACTAAATATATTCATATACTTATCCCTCACCTATTTCAGTTTTTAGGTTAAGCGCGATAATACTAACCAAGTTAGTATTAGTCATTGAAAGTCTTCGGCGCTCTGAGTAGACTTTCTTCTTGACTCACACACACACACACACATATATATATATTTATATATTGTCCCATTGAATAAATGTATTTTAATATTAAAATGTAATTATAAACTAAATGTTTATATAAATATTTATATATGTTCAACCCAACTGGAAATGATTTTCTTAATTATGATATTTTAATTTATGGCTTTATATTTTAGATAAATTAATCATGAATTATCAATTCTTTGATAATGATCCCTTAAATGGGAGTCATTGATTCATAAATTATTTTCAAATTTTTAAGAGTAACATGATAAAAGAAAAATCTTATAAGCTCTCTTAATATATTTTTAATATATAGAATATATTATAAAAATTTATGACAATTGTTACAAATGAATCCCAAATTCAAGACGTGACATGAAGTGTAATATTTAAATTGAATAATAGATCACGTATATTTGAATTATCATCTTTCTCTTTATTTTTCTCATTGTATTAAAATCTCCGTGAAACACTAAAAATTAAAAATAATTACTTAAAATTTTTTTTGTCAAGCAATAATTTAAAATAGTATCAAAACATATTTAAAAAAAAAAAAAAACTGAAGGTTCGAGAATTTAAATAAAGAGTAATTTCATGGCAATGATGTGTCGTCCAAAAAGTGGTTACTGCGCATGTTGAGTTAGTCTTAAAAAAATATATTCATAAAATAGTAAACCTAACCACCATAGCCACTACTACTATTCATTTGCTGCCTTTCAACAGTCCTGACCATCTGCTAAACATCATTAGGGTCTTCAAAATGTCAACCATGAAAAAAATAAAAGTATCGTCGTCATGAAAACCCGATCAAATCTTTGATAATACCCATAAATCGCGAGCGTCATCTCCGTATAGTCCACGGTGTGATGCTACAACACACCGCCATCAATCGACTCACCACCACCATATCACCCATATTCGACAAACAATATGTCATTTTTGGCCATGATTTACCAAAAATGCCATTGATTGTCAATTACTATTAGAACCTTAAATAATGGTAATTTGCAATTCTTTCTTTCAATAAAATAAATTACAATTTGGTCATTTGATATAATTTTTTTTTTCTAAAAAAAAGTGTCAAACAAGATTTTCTCACCCTTTTTTCTAGTATTGATCCTGAGAGGGTTCTTTGGCCGAGTTTAATTCTTTAAAAAAAAAAATCAATAGAGAGATCTTAAGACATAGATGAAGAAGATGTTGTTGGGAATTAAGCATACTATATGCGGCGGAAATTTAAAATTTAATTAATTAATCATATTAATTAATATTCATTAA
>JAXCLQ010000007.1:11297394-11320233 GCA_035584115.1 Cedrela odorata
GAGACAACAATAATTTCCTTTTTCAACTTTTAAAAATATTTTATATTTATTTTAAATATGAATGACATAAAAATAAATTTATTTTATTTCTAAATGTGATTAAAATATTTGTTAATATTTTAAAATATTAGAAACAATCTCATAAACTTGTTAAATATTTCTCTTACGAAATAGATTTTTACCTTTTTTTTAAAAAAATTATGGATAGGTTTACTTGTAATTAAGTTAAAATTTAAAAAGCTAAATATGTTTTTTTGATAAATTATAAAGGATAGAAATCAAAATATTAATTAATTTTGTATATGAATATAAAACTCCAAGCAATTGAGTCCAAATAGAAATGGTATAGCTGATTCGTCGGCCCGGGCCACGCTTTCCCAAAAGATATTGTACTTTTTGATTGTACAGGTACAGCTTCGCTTCACGAATTTAAATTTTGTTTTACTAAAATATAAATGTTAAAACAGACGTGGGCACTAGCCTATTGTCTACTATTCCAATTAATAAATTATTAAAATAATTTATATTAAATAATTAAAATTATATTTTATTACATATAAATTATATTAAATTTAATTTTGACCATTAAAATTATTCAAAATTTTAAAACTTAGTTTCTTATATATATATATATATATTTTTAGTTATTTGTTTATAAGTAAAACAAGTAATTTGTACATTTTTAAGATTTTGAATTGCATTTCAGAACGATTTCTTTTAGGCTATATAAATTTTATTGTTTTTTATTTTCAGTTTAAAATTTTATTGTTTGTACCAAATTTTATGTTATATATATATATATTGTTAATAAAAAAATTTAAGAATTAAAAAAGAAAAAAGAGAATGGTATTTAGAGTGACTATATTGAATCAATATTTGATTATTTTGTTAATTATAGTGATTTAAATATATAACATTTAATGAATTTAGATATGTTGTGCCACGATTTTTAGAATTTCACAAGCAATTGTTGGTCAGTTACAACACCAAACGTATGACTAAATTTTTTGTCTCAAAAATTAATGCAGTCCCCCCTTTAATTCTGCCTACCAACTGTACATATTTTATATATGATCAAATTTCTGTTAGTATAGCTGTCTTGCAAAATGACATTTTTATCCACCATATTAATTATAAATTAACATAGTTACCTTACTTATTCATAAGAGTGACGTTTTTATCTTTTCATACGTTTTTTGGAAAAAATACTTTAATATTATTCGATTTAGCCGGACGAATGAGGCCAATATCATTTCTCTTTTGTACTTTAACAATTACTAATAATTAAAAACACGAACAACAACGTTGTGAGCGAGTGACGAGGAGAGTGTGCGAGAAAGTAATGACGCATTTTGATTGGCGTTTCTGTTTCTGTTTCTTGGGAACTTCGTGAACATTTTATGACAAACATTCTTTTATCTCTTGTTGCTTCCTAATATCTCTATCTCTCTCTCTCCTGCAATTGCAAAATTTATGATTTTCATTTTCTTGATTTGATCTGAAATGGCGACTGTTTCTTTAAATTCATCTCTTGTTTTCACCTCTTCTGATTATCAATATCATAATGCTTTCCGTTTTCTGTTTTCTCATTCCAAATTCAATTCTGCCAAAATCTTTACTAGAAAAAGTCTTCCCTCCTCTATTCAAATTTCTCCTAATCATTGTCATCGGGTTTACTCTGAATCCAAGGTAATTCTCCAGTCTCTACTTTATATTCTTTGTTTTGAAAACGGTGGCGTATTGAATATACATGATGTGTTCTTTTGTTGCGCTTGAATGCATAGATATTATGTGTGTTTGATTTTTGTTTTAGTGTGTGTCCATGGGAAACCTCTTGAATGTATAGAGCGAGTGACTGCGTCGACTGTAAGTTGATAAGAGTGATGTTATTTAAGAAATATTTGGAGTTGAAATTTGAATAGTATTATTATTAATTTTTTGTTAACCACTTTTTAATGAGTGAATGGTGTGCAATCTTTACCATCGCGCAAGGTTTGCCCGGTCAGTTTGGGACTGCTATGCTTCTAAAATGTTTGATAATCGCTAGTTTTTACTTTGTAACCACTATTTATCATCCACTCACAAGCTTTCTTGATTGCTAGTGATTTTTTTTTTCATATCAGATATGCTCAGCACTACCAAACAGAGCCTAAATTTATTAACTTCAGTCTTCATTCTTCGGTTTTACTGGTGCCTTTATTTTTTCTTTTAGTTCTCTTCATTCTGGATTATCTATATTGTCATGGCTATCAGCGAGAGTATTGGTTTAAAGAGTAGTTCCACTACAGAATAAAGAATAAATTTAAGGATATATGCATATATAAAAGATTGAATATTTGCTAGTATATCCGTTCATATTGCAGAGTAATTTTTTTTCCCATCATATTTAAAGTTTCCAAAATGTTAGCCAAGTGCTACATATGTACATTTTGCAAATAAGTCATCTCTTAACCAAGTGATGTTCAAACTCTTAACTATTTATACATGCATTATATTCATTGAGAATTTCTTTATGAATATTTCTTTTAAATTTGTGGTTTTGTCATATTTGAAAGGTATGTGTAGAAGTCATCATCAATACACGCTCAATATTCTTTTTGTTACAGACAGAGGAAAAGCAGATAAGAAGGTGCTCACCGTTCCTAGAAAGAACCTCACTGTCAAGCAATGGTACCTTGTCTTCTGATGATTGGAAAGCAGTTCCAGACATTTGGAGGTCTTCTGCTGAAAAATTTGGTGATCGTATAGCAGTTGTGGATCCATACCATGACCCACCTTCAAAATTGACCTATAAACAGGTTAGTTCTCCTATCCTGTGAGTCTTGTTTTATAAAATCAAATGTTTCTGGGTGTTTCCTTTTCCATTTATTCAAGGACATATGTAGAAACCTGTTTGAGTGTGGTCTTCTCTTTTGGTTAAATAAGTGGAAAGAAATTCCATTTAGCTATGACTCTTGTTAGTTGGTAGTGGCGGGGGTGTTTAGCTCTTGTCCATGGTGGGGGACAAGGAATGACAAGTTGAGAGAGATTAAATAGTTTTTATTAGTCATCTGGCTTGGACTTTGCTGTTCAGCAATATGCTTTCCGAGGCGGATGGTAAACGGATTACAGTACAATCAGAAGTTTTATATTGCAAGTATGATGAAGAATGTAAAGAAGGGAGGGGTGCACTGTTTTTCCTTGAAGATGGTAGGAAAGTTCTATCATTTTTGGCATGATGTGAAGAGATGCTTTTTTTTTTTTTTTTTTTTTGGTGCTAGTTTTCCAGATTAGTATTCTATCATTTTTTTGAGATAGTTAGAGTTGCCTACTTTAGTTAGGTAGGAGGCATTGTTGGAATTTAAGATGCTTTTCGAGGTTGGTGGTAGAATAATTGAAAATTTTGTACGGACTTTTACATAATTGCAAGGTAATGATCCTGCAAGGATATGTTAGTGAATTGGACTGGAATATGATTTTTGGTGTGAAGTCTTCTTTAAAGGTACAAAGGGATGTAGTATTAAATCCTTCCATTGGTGTGTTTGGTGACTAACATCTGAAAGGTGTGTTTTCCTCTTTTATCTTGTTCATTGAAGTGCAGAATCTGGCTGTATTCTCATGGATGATATTTTGGTCAAGAGAGATAATATCTTTAGTAGTTGGTGTTTTGTGTGTGAGAGAAATAGAGAAAATGTGGATCATATGTTGTCACATTGTGCCATTGCATATTGGCCTTGGGCTAATAACTTTTTTTTAATACGATCAATGGTGCCTAGTCTGTGATTAAGCTTTTGGTTATCAGTGCTGTATGGGGTTAAAGATGTGTTGCTCGGAAGACAATCCTGACTAGTCTAGTGGGGTCTAGTTTGTTGGGGCACAATAGAGAGCAAGCACTTCGGGAAGTAAATAAGCTGGCTTGAATTTTGAAGGTTTTGTTTTAGTGATTGTTAATTTCTTCTTCTTTATGCTCTTATTTATTTCATTCCATTAGTATCTAGTGTAGTCCAATTTGAAATTTTAGTTGTGATGTACTCCTAAGTACGTGGGACTCTTCCTCCTCTGTTGGGCCTTTTAATTTTTTTTTTTTTTTTACATTTATTTGGTTGTCGAAATTCTGTTTAATTTGAGGAAAATTCAAGATATGAGATGGATTCTGTTGTAATAACTGTTTCATTTTCTGCATATCAAAATTATGTTTAATATATTGTCTGATAACAAAATGTTCTTAGAGTATAATTTGAAGAATTCCATTACATTACGTAATGAATATTAACAAACTATTAATACATAAATCCTCTAAGATGCCAATTGGATCTTGATGTCCTTAAAATCTATGGTGGTGAAAGTTAGCCTATTTACATTATACTTCAAACGTGAAAGGTGTGATTATCAATGTTATAAGTTTCTGCCTCCTATTAGTACAGTTGACTTGTGTAGTTAGTTATCATCAAAGACAAAAGATAGAGTTGCACTTAATGTTGTGGAATTGTTTGTACAATTGTATTCTTTTAACCCATTGGTTTAAGGATTTTTCTTAACCTTATATTTCATTTGTAGGATTATGCTATACTACTTGATGATTTGATATTGTGCAACCAGATTCTGTAATTAGAATACCAAATTAATTTTGTTTTATACCATAGTACAAACGAACTGTGCCATCATTGGTGGACATAATAATGTAAGTTTCTGCCTGTTATCAGTGCTGTTGACTTGTTCAATTTGTCACCATCCAATATATAGTTGCCCTCATGGTGTTGGAGCTATTTTTGACTGCATTCTTCGTCCAATTAGTGATAAGCTTTTTTCTTTAGACTTATATTTTATTTGGAAGGTGATGCTGTTGTATGTGATGAATTTGATATCCGTGCAATGAAATTCCAACAAATGGACTGCAAAACTAATTAAGAACTATGTCATAGTAGAATATGTAGTCATTCATTTGGTTGATATAACATTTGATTCTTTAGATTTCGAATTTGCAGTTTTTGTGAGAAAATTCTTTTCTTTTATCTTTCTGTTCAACTACTTGCCTATGCATAATTGCAGTTGCAGCAGGAAATTTTGGACTTCGCTGAAGGTCTTAGAGTTATTGGAGTAAAGCCAGAGGAGAAACTATCACTCTTTGCTGATAACTCATGCCGGTGGCTTGTTGCAGATCAAGGTAGGCAGCAGTTTAGGGCCGTCTGGTATTGTTTTTAAACTGGTATTTTTACAAAATCAGCATGAAAATGAAAATGGTATTTTTCAGTTATTGTATTTCGGAATGAAAACGCGTTCGGTATCATATTCTGAAAATTGTATTATAAAAATAAGAGAGTTTGATTTGAGTGAGAGGAGTATTTTATAATACGTTTTGTGATTTGTTTTGTAAAATAGATAAAAACAATTTTAAACCGTTTTATGATTTTAGGTTATAAATGTATAATTTGTATTTTTTGTTTTATGGGTTTAATTTTAACAAAACAATAAATGACATGTTTTACATCTGAACTTGTAAAATGAAAATGAAAACAATGACAAAAAATGATACCGGACGGGCCCTTAATACCCTTGTCTAACTATTTGTATTTGCCATATAGTGATTCCATCTCACAGCTACTGTGGCCTAATAGTTTTGCCTATAAAGCTCTGAATTCACTTACGGAAATTACAAAATATAGTTCTAAATTTTTTATATATCTTAGGACTTATATACCATGGTTGCAAGGGGCAGCCACTCTGTTTCACCGTGTGCTGGGCTAAGGATATAGGCTTAGAGAACTGGCCAGAACTTCTTGGTTATTAAAAGTTCTATTGATTAATTGTGGAAGAAAAGTGGACGCTCAAAAAATTACTGTCTATGGGCAATAACCTTAAAACATATCTATTTGTTTTGCATTGATGCTTATGTAAGTGTTTTGTTGTTGCCTTATGTATAGTTCAGTTTGAGATCATTTTTGTGTTATTTTTGTCTAGGTATGATGGCAACAGGAGCAATCAATGTGGTGAGGGGTTCAAGGTCCTCTGTTGAAGAGCTTTTGCAGATATACAATCACTCGGAAAGGTTTAGGAAAAAATTACATTTCTTTTGTTTTCTTTTTGCTTCTCTTAAGTAAACATCTGCATTGAACTCTTTAGGCATATACAATGAGAAAGCTTAATTCTAGGTTCAGCAATACGAATAAACTGCCGGACCTTTATAATTCAATTTATATTAGGTCTAGAGGTATGTGTACATTAGTTTGTCTGTTTGCTGGTTTCTGTACATGCATGGAGCATGCCACCTTGTTGATGTATGGCTTTTACTTTTGGACCTTCTTTTAATCATCAATATAGAGTTTGAATTAGTATGCTTTAAAGTTGCTAGATAGCATGAAGGATAATAGTGGCTTAGAATCAAAATATAATATATTTTCTATAGTAACCATAATTTATGGCATTGTATTCACAGTTTGAAAAATATATCTCAATTTTTCAAAAATAGTAGTACGAGCTCCTTGGATTCATCTTCATATCCAAACAAGCATGTATACAAGCAAATGTTGAAAATCTCTGAAATTTTCTTTACTATTGCCGAATCTTTGTATTATTATTAATTCATTTACGGTATCCCCATATTTGTAAAAATTAACAATCTATTTGCTTTATGTATTCTATAGTCTTTTTTCTAGGTATAATGGCAACAGGATCAAAAATATTAATCTAGTAGATTTCCTTCTTAGTGGAATTACAAAAGATATTAATTATATGTTGTTATGACTACAGTGTAGCACTTGCTGTGGACAATCCTGAATTTTTCAACCGGATCGCAGAAACATTCTGCTCCAAGGCAGCTGTGAAATTTGTCATTCTACTTTGGGGGAAGAAATCATCGGTTGCTACTGATATTATTGAGGGGATGCCCATTTTTAGTTTCAACGAGATAATAGATTTGGGTCATGAGAGCCGCAGAGCTCTATCTGATTCTCATGATGCTAGTAAGTTGATATGGCTTGATTTGCATAAATTTAGAATATCTGGCTTTTAATGCAATATTTTTTACTGTAGCCTTTTTTGAGTCTATGGTTTAAATGCCTATTTACATTGATGCAAAGAGACAGTGTTGCAAATTGTTATAGGAATTGTCATAGGAAAATAATAAAAGACTTCATGAAAGCTAGTATGGGCATTTTGCGGGATTGTGAATTGGAACTTGCCTATTGAGATGGAATATAACTACTGAAAAAATCAGTAACTTTTGTTTCAGGAGTTTACTTGAACATGGGGAAAGCGATGTTAGTTATGTGGACCTTATTTGTTAGTTACTGAAGAAACCTTGGAATATCTGGCTATTGGCTTGAGTGCCTTGGTTTTTCAGTTCTGTCTCTTCAGAAAGTGATTTTATCTTTTTAAGTCTCTTCTTCTATTTTAAATTGTTGCAATCAGATTTGATCTTAGAGCTCTTTTCCTTTATCAGATCTAGTTTTAGTGCTTTCTAGGCGTAAATTTTCAGATCTTAAGACCATCCTACAGAGATGTCTAATCAGCTTTCAAAATTTTCTTGTTTTGAAGTGTTGGAGGCTGTAAAGCCCTAAGCTCTTGTCACAGTCAGATTTCTATAATCACTTTTTTAAACACTAAAGCATCTAATTTAGTGGACAAGGAATGGAAAAATAAATTAATTTTTATAATACAAGGAGTTTTTAGAGTAAATGTAGTCTTTACACTAAAAATTCTACTAAAGGGGACAATATTCTTAGAGACTAAAAATAGGATTTCTAGCCTTTAGCAATAGCTTGAACAGGAGTCAGTAGTGCGAGCAAGCATCTTCATTGATTATGTGTGGTCTTGTATAGCTGCAATGGAGGATGGAAAGAAGTTCATATGTGGGCCACATTTGGGGTTCTGAAAAGATTGAATTTGGGTCCCATGATGATTAATGGTGCAACAGTAGTACACAACCTTCATAACTCTTGTCTGCTGTCCTAAGTGCTAGTTTAAGCACCATAAATTTCCTACATCACTTTTACTCAAAAGTGAAAACTTACATCATCTGTCAACATAAAACAATTTTTGGATCATGGGTACCAGTACTGCTGTTGGGGAGTACAGTTAGGGTTTCTGTAGATGTGGTTGTGGTTAATTAGGAAATTTTAGTTGTCTTCTTGAAGATAAGAAAGAGAATCAAGTCCTTTGCTTGTGGGGTAAAATTCACTTTTTGGCTTCTCTGCATGCCTCTCTTTCTAAGGGATTTCAAGATATTTTTTCTTTTATTTATTCATTTGACCTGGGGAGGGAATTAAGCTAGTTCTGCAGAGGGCAGTTTTTTGGTGCAGGGGCAGGGTGGTTTTTGTTTGTCTGTTTGTTTGTTTTTGTTTTATTTTTTTAATATATATATATATATATATTTTATTTGTACAAAAGTAATATGGATATTCATATTGCTTGGTTTTCTGCTCTTTAAGGTGATGTTTTAGTTGCACTATGTAATAGGGTTGAGGATTCATTTGGGGTTGTGGTGATTCTGCTATGCTTTGAAAGCAAAGTTAAAAAGTGTTTGGTAACGCCAACTTTTAGTGGGATCTACTCGTTTTTTCTTTAATATTTAATATTTAGTCCTTCCATTCTACAGTAGTTGTAGCTTAAAAGCTACTACACCTCAGTATCGAATGAAGCCTTTGTCTAAAAAAGAAATTAGGAAATTTAGTCAAGGAAAATAAACTTTAAGATAGTCAGCTTAGTAGTATTAATTAGAGCACACAATTTAACGGTGAAACAATTTATTGATCACACAAGTAAAAGGTCATGAATCTATAATCTAGGCGAAAGATTGAAGGACTAAGCAATTTTACCTAGATGGACAAAAGTAGCAAAATTTAAGTAGATGTTAAGAAGCTTTTGAACAAACAAAATCTCTTTTAGAATCTAGGATAGCAAGTAAACCTTGTAATCTATAAATATCTGTGAAAAATAAATTTCATAACATGCAAATCATCAATGGCATTGGATAAGACAAAATCAGCTTTCTCAGGAAGCCTATCATCCAAAACTTGTACCAAAAGGTGACATTGGGTGTTTTTGGCAACCCAAGGACAAAGTTGGTATTGGTGGTGTGTGTAGCAACATACAAGGTTGTGGTGATGCGTGGATCTGATGGATTAGAAGGTGAGAAACAGGGTGATGCACTTGCTGAGATTATGAAATGAATGGTGTTTGGTTTTGATTAAACAGTGGTTGAATATTAATTGCTTTAGAACTAGAAGATATGTAATAGAAAGACAGAGACTAAGAAAGAGAGGGAAAAAATAGAGAAAGGACAGAGAGGAAGAGAGAGACCAGAGGTTAGGGTTTCTATATTTTCAAAATCAATTCAAATGTAAACTTCAGAAAATTATGGTAAGACCAACCACAGGAAACGAAATCAAGAATAATATCCCTTAAACTAGAATCCTTGAAATAAAATAAATAGCATCCTAAATTTCCAAATAAATCATATGCTGAATAGATTTGGACATGCCCTAGGCTCTATGCTTATATCTAAACTGGGTGCACTGGGCCCTGTGACAACTTCATCATGCTGTTTATATCATTTTCGGCGATTCCTACATGCTAGAATTTTTACCACCCTTGTAATGCCTAATTATATAAGTTTGTGTGCATGTCTGACTGCTGTGCTTATAGGAACAAGATACTACCCTAGATTTGGCAGTGTTCTTATAAAGTTTTCTGAGGATTCCACTTGAATTTCCATATGCTCATTATCTTTGTTATAATTGTTTATCATATGGTACTTAAATTTATTTGTGATATTGCATTTGTCATTATTTGAAACGTATGTGTTTTTGGGTCAGTTTATTTTAAGATGTTAAATGTATGCCTATAATTCGACAGTTGCTTTACTTTGCCTATTATATTTTTAATTTTTAAAATTTATATGTAATTACTTTAGCTTAACCATAAAATTCATATCATAACTATACCTGTTTGCTGAAGATACAGGAAAAAGAATACTATTGTTCAAAGCAACAGTTTATTTAGATTTATATGATTGGTGAACTAATTAATTTAATAATGTTGACTTGGTGGAGAAAATAAAACAGTGGAAATTGGTTTCATTAGTTACGTTAGTGGCCATTAGTTATGATATGGCATGAAACTAAAATGAAGGTTTGATAAATACAAGTTCCAATTTATCATTGGGGTATTAATGGATAGGTCTTGAAGTTTTGGTGAAATAACCTATAAGGACACACTTTGGTCTTTGTAACCGATAGGTCCCTGCTAGGGACCAATTTGTAAGAACATAAGAACTAACGCGCTTACTCTAGGGACATATTTGTTACAAACGGCAAAAGTGTGTCCATTTATTGTGTTCCCCAAGACTTGGAAACCTCGCAGTTATCCAAATTTATCATTCTCTAGCAGTTTGTTGCTAGTTCATTTCCAGTTTCTGTGTATTTGTTGCATTCTATCTTGCTAGAATAATAGATCTTTTTCTTTTTTTGAAAGAAATTTATGTTTTGTTATGTTTTTTTTCCTAAAGTGATTACTTTACAACATATGCTATGCAGCTTTTTAATAACTAATATGATCGCAGGGAAGCACTACAAATATGAAACCATTGGTTCTGATGATGTTGCTACGCTTGTATATACAAGTGGAACCACTGGAAATCCAAAAGGCGTTATGCTTACACATAAGAATCTCTTACACCAGGTTCAAGTGTTTTGTTTCTCTTGCATGTTTCTGGCTGTATTAACTTTGCAACAGCTGCATATTATTGCATTTTCTTCTTGACCTTGAAAAAGAAAAATTGTTAATTAGTGGTATTGCATTGTCAGAGAGAAATAAGAGGGAGAAAAATCTACCTTTGTCCTACATCTTAATACTGTAGCAACTGTCATCAAGAATCCGTCATTTGTTATGTAAACAGATATTGTTTTTGGGGAAGTGTGCTTCCTCTCTTAAAAGAAAGCTAAATGCCAGGAGCTGTATCCTGTTCTTTACCCTCTCAAAGGCAGTAGTCTAAGAGTGTTGCTAATGGGGTTATTCGAGAAATGGGAAGGAGTGTTACTAAAGGAACAATGCAATGGGAAGGAACTGTTCCTTTAGTAATCAAAATTCTTTCCCATTGCACTTTTAATGTCTGCACGGTTCCTTCCTCCTTGAAAGAAACTCTTCCTTGAGGCAGTTCTGTTAGCAACTTCTTTTACTTCTTCACCATCGTATGGTTACAAATATGAGATATTGAATATTGAATCAATGCCAAGTGTTTTGGCTTGTCAAACTTCATAACCGTCCTCCCCAATTTCTTTGATAATTCGATAGGACTCTTCCTTGCTTTGCTTGGAATAAGAACTAACTGGAACTCCCTTTGCTAGTGCTTGTATCAAGTCTGTTAAGTATTTTATCAGTGGACGATACTAGAAGATAATTCATTTTCGCTTTGTCATTTAGTGCTTTTGCCTACAGTGGTATTTGTAAGAAGATAATTACTTAACAAGATGGTTCCACATTGAGTTTTTTTAAGTTACCACTTGACTAAAAGATTAAGCTGGAATGTAAGGGTCCAAAAACATAATATTTAAGCTTTAACACTCCCCTCATGTACAAGGCTCGTTTAATAGGCTTGTCATGTGAATCCAAATATTAAACACAATTGGCCCACTTTGCTACATGTAAAGTTATTATAGTATTTACTTAATTAGTAGAATAAGTGTTCAGTGGATTCGAGCACAAGATCAGAAGGCCAAATATGCTCCGATACCATGTTAAGTTACAACTTAACTTAAAGACTTAAGTTTGAAAGATCAAATGATAGTATATAAGCTCTAACAAGATTCTTTTAAATTTTGTGAGCCATAAGGTTGATATTGTTTCCTTTACTACTTTATCCTTTTCTAGAAGGAACCTGGCCCACCACCTTACCCTTTTTTTTTTGGCGATTGGTTACAGTACTTTGCTTAGTCATTGCTCTTATTGTGGAAGCCATTTTCTTTGTTGATTGCATTTTAGATAAGAAACTTTTGGGAGATTGTACCTGCTAAGAATGGTGATAGATTTCTAAGCATGCTTCCACCTTGGCATGCATATGAGCGAGCTGCTGAATATTTCATATTTACATATGGAGTTGAGCAAATGTACAGCACTGTGAGAAATTTGAAGGTATTTTTCTTCACTTTGTGGTTTTTTGTAGGTTTGTGCAATATCTCAAAGGCATTTCATGAGCTTGAGCAATGGAAGAATTACAAAAATAAAAATAAAATAAAAAATTTGCTGGATTATTCTGTAGAATATGCTTACGTTTCATCACATATGTTCGTTACATAACATTCTTATATTCATGTCAATATAGTTGATTGTATTTGTTTTTATTTGTTGATAGGATGATTTGCTACGTTACCAACCGCATTTCCTTATTTCTGTTCCTTTAGTGTATGAGACACTATACAGGTATGCTCCTTTTATAGGATTCAGATAAGGTTATTCATCAGCATTTGAAGAAGTTTCTATTTCTCATTCATTGTGATATATTGATCTTTAAAAAATGTTCTATCATATATGACCACTTCAATCAAGAAATTCTTTAAAAAAAATTCTCTCTTGGTTAATCTGAATGTTTACCTTCTGTTTAGAGGATAGCTTTCAAAGATAGATCAAGTAGGAGACCAAATTTCACAAGACATTAACCAAATTTGAGTCCATTCATGTGTTGTTGCGACTGCTTAGAAAAGCACTTTCAGTTCTTCTGTAAGAATAATTTGCTTTAAAGTGAAGGCATTTAAGATTTGGAAAACGGTGCTTTTATAAGTGTTATGAAATAGTATATAGTTGTCTAAATATATTGGGACATGTGAACTGATAAAAAAAACATGCTGATATATGACACCTTAATTTTTGCAAACATTGTGACAGTTATGGACGTTTTGGTCTATGAGTTACAGTTGAGATTACATTTGACAAGTATAACTGATGTCCCTTGGTAATGATACATGTTATATCTAGTTTCAACCATTAAAGTGCATCGATCTAAAAGTTGACCAGTTATATAATTACGTAGGTGGGGAGATGTCTTTTGTATAAGGATAATATGGGTATTTTAAAAAACCATTAAACAAACTATCGGATTATTTCATAATTAATTTTGGTAAATAGCCTCTCACTTGCTTCTCAAAATAGCTGCAAAAGTGGGCTAGATTATTCAAAAATCATTTTTGTTTTAAATTGTTTACCAAATTTATCTTTAGTCAATGACTATTTAGAAAAAAGATGACTTTTTTTCTTCTCAAAACTGATATCAAATGAAGCCTTATTATAATTTAATTACCTATACTGCATATTTATTATATTTGTTGATACACCATATTGGAAAATACCTTTTTCCACCACACTCTTTATCACGATATTCATCATTGAGATGAATTTCTTAACACCAATAAAATATGGTCAATAAACTTGTATGAGAGCGAACTCTTCCATTGACCTTAAAATAACTACAAACCTTTTATTTTGAATTTTTCCTTGATAATTGTTAACACAATATTGTTGAGAACCTTGTTTGTGCATATGATATGATACCAATTGACATAGGACAGGAAAGTAACAAGTCTCCTTTTGGCTGGTTTTTGTCTACAATTTGAGGGCTCAAGATTGGAGGTAGGATCTATATGAGTAGGATTGAAGATTTGGATAGAGTTTGAGACCAAAATATGACTGACAAATAGAATTTTTGTTGCAATATTTGTAGTTGCAATCGATAATCCAAGAATATTTTGAAGAAAGTAGAAAAAGATAACTATTTAATTGTCACCCTTAAATTTTCCTTGGTATTGCTTTGTGTTGATAGCATTATGAAATCTGTAGAAAAATTCTAGAATCGCTTATGGAAATCTGACACATAAACAACCAATTTTGGTTATTGAAATTTATGTTAGATTTTTCAAACTCCCAAAGGAAGCATTCAGACTAATCCCTCTCTAACTGTGTGTGGGGTTGTGATACAAATATTGGGTTATTTGGGCTTTAGAGTCCTTTTTTTAATGCATTAGGTGGACTTTTAAAGCTGGATATCACTTCTCTCCATTGTTAACTTATAATCTGCCATTAGGCTTGAAATTTGTGTTGGTGGAAATAATTTCTGACTTTTAAGGGGTCATATGTTATGTGGGTTCATGCAGTAATATCAAAGAATTACTTGAAAAATTGAAGATTTTCTATTGAAATAGTGTATGGCAGCTGTGCCATGTAAGAGCCAAGTAGTGATTTCATAGTATTCTGTAATACATTGTGTTGATTCTTCTTTGGTTTATGTTAAATTGGGGTAGTTTAAGTTCTTCCTTTCTTGTCTATGTGTATTGGGGACACCACAAACCCTACTAAGAAGGAAGGTGAAATGGGAACCCATGGGGATCTCATAATGTTCAGACACTGTTGAGCTTCAAGCTTATTATATACTCCCTCAAATGCATGTCCAAGATTTAGTAAATGGCCTTGTCATGGATCCAAATATACTCAAATACTAGCACAATTAAAATTTAATTTATTAAGATAAGGGGTATTTTCAAATTTGAAGCTCACCAAAAGGTCTTGTGTAATAATAACATTTTTTACAATCTGAAATTTATTAAGTGAAATCCTGAAACAAACTAATAGGCCTAGTCGACATAATTAAAATGGGCTGATTTTCTAGCCAACTATTATACCCACTTTTTGAATTTTTTTAGTTGCAATCCTGATTCCAATACTTAATGATAATTAAGAAAATCTTGAATTATCTGTTTGGTTTTTTTGCGTTCACTACCTGGCCTTAAAGCTTCTTCTATTTGTTTTGCAGTGGGATTCAAAAGCAGATTTCTACAAGCTCCACTGCTCGTAGAATTGTTGCACTTACACTTGTAAGGATCAGTTTGGCATACATGGGGTTTAAGAGAATATATGAGGTTTAACACTGGACGATGTTTCTTCCTTAATCCATCAAGCTATTTGCTCTGTATGTTGTGATTTTTGAAGATTGACTGCTATTTTATTTTCATTTAGCCTAAGCCTCTAACAGAACGTAAGTAGACAACCAATGCTGATTTTATTACTAATGACAATCGTTACTGTTCATAGCTCCTAATCAAAATGGAAAGGACACTTCACTAAATTGTTGAATTTGCTGTAGAACTTTTTGCTAACAGTCTGCTTCCAACTGTGCAAACTCTTCTTTCCCTAATACATAATTTCACTTCTAGTACTGTAAATGCTTAAGAACATTATTATGTGGTGCTGAATAACACCTAGTTTCACGCTCTTTTGTTTTTCTGTTCTTTTTATTATTATTATGTCTATGATTAATGTTTAAAAATATCCCTAATTAACATAGGTTTACCCTTGCAGTTTGTTGCTTTAATTAACCTTGGTTTGGTTCATAGGGGCTATGCTTAACCAGGAATCAGAAACAACCTTCACATCTTGTTGCTATGTTTGACTGGCTGTTGGCAAGAATCGTTTCTACAATCTTGTGGCCATTTCATATGCTGGCAGAGAAGCTTGTCTACAGTAAAATTCGTTCTGCTATTGGAATATCAAAGGTTTTATTTTTTCATTGCTGCGTTGCTTGTTCTTTTCTCCTAATATTTGATGCTTTTTTGTTTTAGCGTTTAATCTTATGGAAAGTGAATTATTTAGTTCTTTTCATGGAGTTGCATTATGGTCACTCATCTGAACACACCTCATTACTTCCAACAAATTGGGGTTATGTGAACCTAAAAAAGTACTCTTCACAAAAAATAGTATTAGTAATGTACCATCTAACATATAATGAAATGAAAAACTATTGAATTTTGCACCCATCTAACATATCCCATTTTAAACCCTAATAGTTTTTGTCATTTGGAATGATTCCAACACAAAAAAATATGAAAATTTTAATTTAAGCATTGATTTGGAAGTTTTTATCTTCCGTGGGTTCAACAATTATTCGGTACTGATTAACCGAACAAAATTGTTCAGTTACTATCGTCCTAACAAAAATAATTTGTTTAGATTTGTGGAACTGAATGTGTGTATGGTCACTTTATGTTGAACATCTGTGATTTGCTCAGTAGAATTTAACCGAACAATCCTAAAACATTCAGATACATATGCCCAAACATTAGTTTATGTTTGATTAAATTCAGCTGAACACGTTTATTGAAGGTTTTGTATATCAAGGTTATATTTTGTACTTAAGTGGGTTTATAGGGTAAAGTTTAATTTTTAAATTTTGATACTGGTGTATTGAGAAATTGGGTATAGAGAGTGATTTTGTGGGTTCAAATTGCTCCACACTTTGGTGAAACTCTAGAAAATTATTCATAGCTGCTTTCCTACTGACATCAAAATTTGTTTTATATTCCCTTTCTTATCTACGTTGTTATAGTGCTGCTCCTTTTCCTTTTTTTTCATCATTGGGAGTCTTAATTTCTCTTCATTTTATTTAATACAAAAGTTTAATATCTTAGTGCCTTTCCTTTGATCTTTGGTGTGCTGCAGGCTGGTATAAGCGGGGGAGGTAGTTTGCCTATGCATATTGACCAGTTTTTTGAGGTTAGACATTCAGATTCTTTGCTGACGGAACAAGATATTTTTACCCATTGGACACTTATAGTGGTGTTATGTACATGCAGGCAATTGGTGTGAAAGTACAGAATGGCTATGGTCTAACAGAGTCTTCTCCTGTAGTTTCTGCTCGACGACTTAATTGTAATGTAAGACATGTCTACTTTATATTAAAGTTTTGACCTTGTTTTTCACTTGCAATGGTGCATCTGATTACATGTAAGCGATACAAAAACTTTTCATAATTTAGTTAATAGGATCTTTTGCAAGAGGGATATTGACAGAAAATAGAAATGGTAACCTGAAGCTACTATCGACAGAACTATATTCTCTCAACTCCATTATAAAGGTTGTCCATAAGAAAGACCAGCTAGTTTCAATGAAGATCATGTCAAATTGAAAAGTCACTGGATTTGCTTTCTGAAAGGGGATGTTGACGGAGAATAGAAATGGTATCTTGAAGCTACTATAGGCTCAGCTATATTCCCTCAACTCCATTATAAAGCCCGTCTATAAGAAGGACCAGCTAGTTTCAATGAAGATTCTGTCAAATTGAAAAGTTACTGATTTTGCTTGCTGCAAGAGGATATTAACAGAAAATAGAAATGGTATGCTGAAGTCACTGATTTTGATGTAAACAAGCATTAGTGTCTTTTTATTCGATGGGCACGTTACATATTTAGCCTGGATATTTTGGCCCTCTGTAGATGTGTTTTAGCATTCAATGAAGAAATTTTTTTTTTTTTTTAATTATGCATTCTTTTCCTAGTATTAGATTGTCCTATCATGTTTTGAGATGAACCTTCTCACTTTGCATTTCTGTGGTCTTCATAAATGTGGTTTTCTCATCTACTGTTCTCATTTTAATTATATATCTACCGTAGATAGAGTGGTACATCATATGACATTGTCACAGATTTAACCTTTGAAGGTTCTTGGCTCAGTTGGTCATCCAATTAAGCACACAGAATTCAAAATTGTTGATTCTGAAACGGATGAAGTTCTCCTACATGGCTTGAAGGGTGTGGTGAAAGTTAGGGGGCCGCAAGTGATGAAAGGTTACTACAAGGTAATATTATCTCCTCTAGTAAAACTGAGAACACTTTTGGTTGAAAACTGATGCAAAATAATCAAATTTGTCATAGGAAATGTTCCTTTTCCCTCCATTCTTTTTTGGGTGGAACACTTACATATTTTTCTTTTCAGTCATTGTATTTTTTTTTTTTTTTTTTGAATATTTGTTCATGATACAGAAAAAGTAGGTACTGAATTTGATAGAGTTTGTTAAATTACTATTGTTGATAAGAATATCATTTGATCCTCATTGATCTAATGCTTTGTAATAATTAAGATGTTCATAAAGGACCATAGAATAGACAATATTGTATGAAATGTTTGAGATTCTGAATATTCATACGTACACATGAAAAATGCACGCATTTGTTGTGTATGCTTGTGTGGATGTGGGGTTCATTTTGTGTGTGCTTGCCTGTGTATTCATTACAATTTTATATAAACCTATACAAAAGCATATGAATATATCTCTGCTGCTTTCTGTGAGCAAAAAGTAAGATCCTCTCTGCCTCTGCTACAGCAAAACACCCTCAAAAAATCTAATGAGATTTTTTGCCTCTGCTGAATTGAATTGAATTCGAGAATTAGAACATGCCAAGAACAGTATGAAGAGGAGGAATAAAGTGAAGAGAAAAAAGAGAAAATCGATAGAGCAGAGAAGAGGAGAGTAGAGAGAAAATATTGTTGAAATCTGTACAAGTCATTTAATCTTAACCAATCAAAGGTTTTGCATCTAAGTTAAATTTGTGTCCAATTTAGGGGAGTTGATCCCCTGTATATATAAAGCCCCCTGCCATTACAGTAATGATTTTAACTCAACGGCCTGTGTCAAATATTCCCAATATTCTAGAACTTGGATTTTTTGTTTTTTTTGTTCTCTATAAATACCTCTCTTTCAAGGACAACAGTAGAGCTTTTGATGAAATTCAAAACAAACAAGTTTTTGTATCCTTAGGGGGAGGGCTATGATATGTTTGTATATTTCTATTCACCTATTCACCTCACTCTCCTGCTATTTGCTTTGCTGTATAAAAGAAAAGTAATCAATATTCTTCTACTGTAAAGGGACAGCTTCCAAAGTAGACATTGTGTGAAGTGATGCATAAATAGCTTCAGAAAATTAAACCAAAAAGGGAATCTATCTGACAGAGGTTCATATTCAGAAATTAAAACAGCTTTAAAATTTGACAGAAGAAAGTTGTTAGCTTAAGAACTCTTTGGCTCGCAATTTCAACACATAATTTTCTTAGATTGTAACTTCTTAACTTTTATTTTGCTGCTGGTTTTCCTGTGAATTAGTGTGGCATCACATTGTCATCGATGTCATACATTGCTCATCATGTCTTATGTGGCAAATCTGTGTTAATGTTGGATTAGAATCCATCAGCTACAAATCAAGTCTTGGATGAAGATGGCTGGCTAAATACTGGTGATATAGGTTGGATTGCTCCTCACCATTCAAGGGGACGAAGTCGTCGTTGCGGAGGTGTAGTGGTTCTTGAAGGACGTGCTAAGGACACTATAGTTCTTTCGACAGGTATATCAAGTCTTAATGTTCCAGTGTTTGTCTATACTTCAAAAAATAAAGATCTTTCATTATTGTTGTTGTTGTTATTATTATTATTATTATTATTATTGTTATTTTATACTTTTTTTAATAGTATAACTTTAAGGTATAAGGACCTGGACAATTATATTTAAAAAATTGAGCATTCACCCTAAGATCTTTAATATTCCCACTCACGTGCAAGACTAGATTCATCTAATATGTTTATCATGTGGATCCAAATAATTATAATTTAGTTTTTAGTGTTTGGGGGAATTCATAACACAAAGACTGTAAGGTTAAATCTTCTCTGATACTATGTTGGGTTACCACTGGACGTAAAAACTTAGACTTTTAAGGTAAAGGCTAAACAATAGTATTTCAGTTCTTTATCATTCTCTCTATGTTCTCTAATAGGAATGATACCAAACTTACTAAGATATCATTTTTTCCTTTACAGAGTTTAATATGCCATCTGTGTTTAAATGCTTCCTTCTCACTTTCCAGAGATGGCCACTCAGAGCAAACAACATGGATTGAAAGGATCAAATCATTTTACTGATTTTAAATCATCACTTATACGAATCTCATTTGCCTATTTTATCATTGCTTGATATGTTATCACTTTGAGCTCTCTTAATTTTGTTTTTTTATGTTTCTTTCAACTTTGAAAATGGATTTTGTCTTACATTAAATGCTGATTAAATTAATCTTCATTATCAAATTTCTTTGGTTAGGAAGTACTTGTACTCATTTTCCATCTTAAGCAATGTGTATGGTGTATATAAGTGCTACATTCTTTTTATCTTTTTCCGTAATTTCTTTTTCCAGAATTATTCTACTTTATATACGTAGTTCTACTAAATGTCATTTGTCTTTGGTTGGAAATTAATTACTGCTCTTCTGTGCACCCTTTTATTAGTGTGGTTGACTTTTTCATTTTGCTTGCCGCATTAATTTTATGATTTATATGTGGTGTTTTTTAACTCTTAATTCTTTTGTTGACCTCTGCTTGTTGCAGCCTTGATTGCATTTCTTAGTTTTTTCTTTGTTATTATTTTCTTTTTCTTTTTCTTAAACAGTTTAATTTTTTTTTGAGATGTTAAACTTTCTGTTTGTAAATAGTTTCATTGATCAAATATAAAATATTTTGGGAGACATTAGGTGAAAACGTCGAACCCTTAGAACTTGAAGAATCTGCCTTGAGGAGCAATCTTATTCAGCAGATTGTTGTCATTGGCCAGGTATAGTCATACACTCCTATAATCTGAAAATTTTGAAATATGGTTTCTAAATTATCTATGGTTTCAAGTAGTTAGTAAATAGTTTTATATAATTGATTATGCAGGATCAACGCCGCCTTGGAGCTATCATTGTTCCAAACAAAGAAGAGGTGCTTATGGCAGCAAAAGAGTTGTCCCTTGTAGATGCTGGGGCCTCTGAGCTCAGCAAGGAAAAGACGACCAGTCTGTTATATGAAGAACTGAGGAAATGGTAACTCTCAACTTGAATTATTTCTTAATAATATTGACAGAATTTTATGTTCCTGTTGAATTTTTGATTGCATGAATATCTCATGTTGAAGCCTTTTCTGTTAATTAATTCAGGTACTTATGCATACCTTATCTGTTTAATTATATGCATGTTCATTTTTCAATTTCCAGGTGTCATATCTTCTCTGGATAGAATACCAATAACGTAAATTCTCATAAGATGTCCTGTAATTAGGAAAAACAAATAACAAATTTGAGTCCCTTCAACAAGTTTAATTAGCCACATGTGGTATATAATCATTGAATGCTGTAATTTTCTTTCATGCAGGACTTCCGAGTGTTCATTTCTGATTGGACCAATTCTTGTTTTGGATGAGCCCTTTACGGTAAACTTTTCATGCTAGCATTGGCATTATGGCTACCTTTTGAACATGATGCAAAATTCTGCTTAATTATACACTTTGGTTGCAGATTGATAGTGGTTTAATGACTCCAACCATGAAAATACGAAGGGACAGAGTTGTAGCTCGATACAAGGAGGAAATAGCAAATCTCTACGAGTAAAATTCTGACCACGATTGTGTCTGTATGTGTTGTATATCAGATCATTCTATCAAGGCCTGTATACATAGTCGTAGCCTAGTTTGCCTAAAACATTTTGTACAGATCACTACATTCAAGTTAGTAACAATAATTTCACTTGTTTGTGTGTGTTATGTTAGTGAAATTTGACTTGGCAGCCGAAATCGTTTAATGTAGTTTTATAGGCATAGGATATACAAAAACCTATGGATGAACAGTCTGAATAATAGAGAGAAATGCTATGATCTTAGAACAGAGTTAACTTTACTGCATTGTCTGTCTTGAAGTGGATCTTTAATTATGGGTGTTTTATTTTATTTATATTTTTAGAAATTTTAGTTTTTTTCATGTGAAGTTTTATCTTCACTTGTGCCCTAAGCCCATGCAATGGATTTTAGTTGAAAAAACAAACGGAGTGGATCCTTAGAGGTGTAAATTGAACAGTGATGTATCCTTACAATTTCAAAAAATTAGACTAATTTGTTTTTCATGTTTGGCCTAACACATTTATTAGGTGCTTTTATTTATTGAATTATTAAAATTTTTTCAAATTTGTTGTTATATAATTTTTACGAGTAAATATCATTTAATTATTTAAGATCAAGCGACAATCACATATTTCAGAAGCTATTACATAGTATAAATTTTTTAAAAAATAAATAAATAAATAAACTATCGTTTCACTACAAAATAAAGGCAATAACCAATGGCAGGGATTGAAAATGGTACTTATGCAAGATTGGGGATTATATTGGGGTTTTGATAGAAATAGTCTAAAGATAACTTTTCGGACAAAAATGATCTTGTTTGTTATTTACTTGTTAAATTAAAAAAAAATTAAAATTAAAATTTCTTTCTTTCATTATGATTTTTTTTTTTGTTGTTTTTTGAGAATGGATTAGTGAATATTTAAGAACAAATTAAAACCAACTTAAGAATAATTGGATGTCATTTTATTTGCTTTGATTATGATTTCTTATTTGAATTTTGAGAATTTAGAGTATAAACGAGTAAAGAAAATGGAAGTTGAATTTCATTGAGGTAGCATACTTAAAAAATTATCTTTCAATGAAATTAATCTAGAAAGTTAGTTATAAATTATATATATATTTTTTTAATAAATTTCATATTTCCCAAATGAAATTCATAAATAACCAAATTTAAGGAAAAGAACTTGGGAAAGAAAGTGTCAAAATTGTTCGAATAATATATTTTTGATCTCTCCTAAATTGTCATGATAATATGTGGTTGTCATTATCATAACTATCATTTGCCTCAATCAGTGTGATCACAATTCCTTATTGTTACATTTATTTTTGGAATAGGATCAAAAATCTTAATTTTTATACAATTAATTTATTACATCATTTATATATTATTAGATTAATTTTATTTGAATGTTTAAAATTGTATTTTATATGTACATTAATTATTATGTATTAATTATAAATATTAAATTTAAATTGAATAATTGAAAGTATATTAATATAATAATCAAGAAATTAGTGTAAAAAATTGTCTAAAATTAAAAGGGTTTCTGATTTTTCCTCTTTATTTTCATAAGTCATTTGTCATTATTCCAAAATTTTCTCTGACTTTTTGTATTATTAAATAATCATTACA
>JAXCLQ010000007.1:11330255-11357094 GCA_035584115.1 Cedrela odorata
ACATTTCAGATTGCTTTTCTTACTTTCAAAGTATTATATACAAAGTTTTGAATAGTTCAATATATATTTCTATGTAGAGAGAAGCCTGATTACTTGGCCACGGTGGATGTGTATCTTAGCTCACCTACTTATTCGAGAGTTATCCACAGGCTCTCTGCCACATGTTGGTGATGAACTGCATCATTCAGGATGGAATTCATGTAGCTCTTGCCATGGAGATTCATCAGCAGAACGCCGTTTTCTAGTCTTGCCTTCTTTGCTGTAGGAATCCTAAATTTATTTTTATGTTACAGGGTTGTTTTTCCCTTTCATTATATTTTTTTATTTATTGTGGGTGGGATGAAATTGGCATTATCTTGGTGATTTTATCATATGTGAACTTGACAAGGCATCTAGAAAGAAATGCTAATATAACCATCAGAGGATTTTATTTTTGAGGCTTGCATTTGATTCTTAGTCTAAGGATTCCAGGAAACTAATCAAATTTAGAAATTGGATTCTATTTTGATTTTAATTTCAGATACTGATTAATTCATGTGATAAATTTAGAACTTTGCTTGCATTTGGCAATAATGTTTTAATATTCAGAAGGTGATGGTTGATTTTGACAAGTCAATAAGTTCCTCTAATTCACATGCTTCTTCTTCAGTTACATATGTTATGTCTTTAACTATGCATCTGTTATATAACGTAATCTATGATGTTTCTAGTAATTTTCCTTAAATTTGATTGGCAATGTCATTTGCTGAACTTATGCAGACATATAAATGTGAAAGATTCATGGCTTCGTTCAGTTGTATTGATTAGAGGCAAATGTTGGCATCATCTTGCAAAAGAAAGCTGGATTGCATGATATGTCAATTTTCTAAATATTTCAGCATAGAATTCTATCCGTTGTCTTCTTTGAACCTCAAGGAATAATTTGGTTCATTTTTAATCCATTTATTGTGAATTTATTATTTAGTTTGCCATTCTAAAGGATAGACATGCCTCTAAATGATGGTGCAAGGAATTTGAAACTAATTCCACTTAGATAGGATGTTCAGTGATGTCCTCGGTAGATTCTATGATAGACTCCTATTAGAAATAAAGGTATTAAAATCTGTAAGCTAATTTTTTTTTATATAAGTTTATGGTTCCTTTCAGATCGGGTCGTATTTATGCGATTGACACGCTGAAAAATCCAAAGGCTCCCTCTTTGCATAAATTTGTTGAGCCTGAAGACATTGTAAAGAAGACAGGATTAGCGTATCCTCACACATCGCATTGCCTTGCATCTGGTGAAATAGTGTTGTCGTGCCTTGGAGATAAAGATGGAAATGCTGAGGGAAATGGATTTCTTCTCCTTGACTCAGAATTCAATGAGAAAGGAAAGTAATTCAATATTCTTAACATGGCTTTTCATTGGGGTTTAAACGCTCCAAGCTGGTTTGAGTCCTTTTTCACTGTACTATCTTTTTCCCCTCTTTTAAATAATGATAAGGATGTCCTAATGCGTGAATCTATTACTTCAGCTCAAGTTTACACAATCTTTCTCCAATAAGGATCTCCTTTTTTATTTATTTATTTATTTTTTGTTAATTGAGGATTGTGTAAACTTGAGCTAAGTTTACAGATCCACGTAGGTGATATTGCAAATCTATTTGAACAATCCGAGGGAATGATACCTTTTTCATTAACACACGGAAAATCATCAGATATGATTGAATTTTGGACCAAGTACACTAATCAAGGAAGAGTAACCCTTTTGCTTGTACATGTTTTCAGATGGGAAAAACCAGGGCACAGTCCTTTGTTTGGGTATGATTTTTGGTACCAACCCCAACACAAAATAATGATCAGCTCATCATGGGGAGCACCTTTGGCTTTCACCAAAGGATTCAACTTTTAGCATCTCTCAGATGGTCTTTACGGGAGGCATCTGTTTGTGTACAGCTGGCCTGATGGTGAATTGAAACAGACATTGGATCTGGGCGATACAGGGCTCTTGCCGCTGGAGGTAATTAACTTAAACAGGACCAATATTCTGATTTTTTTACTACCAACATGTAGCTATGGATCAACAATCTTTCTTGATCTCACCTGTATGCAGATAAGTTTCCTGCATGATCCTTCAAAAGATACTAGATTTGTCTGTTGTACATTATCAAGTAACATAGTGAGGTTTTTCAAAACCCAAGATGGATCATGGAGCCATGAGGTATCTAAAGCTTTGTATTTATGCTATTGTGAAAGCATGTGTAACCTTACATTTTGTTGTGTTGTCTTTTAGAAAGGCGATATGATCAACAGCATATGGTAATTTATTATAACTTCTGCAGGTGGTAATTTCAGTGAAAGCTCTGAAGGTGCAAAATTGGATGCTCCCTGAAATGCCAGGGCTCGTAACTGATTTTCTGATCTCTCTTGATGACCGGTTTCTTTACTTCGTCAACTGGCTTCATGGAGATATTCGACAGTATAGCATTGAGGACCTCAAAAATCCTGCATTGACTGGCCAAGTATGGGTTGGGGGGCTGATTCAAAAAGGAAGCCCGGTGGTGGCTGTAATGGACGATGATCAAACATGGCAGGCTAATGTTCCAGAGATCCAGGTTCGTATTATCTCCATTTTTTCTTCTCAAAACTAGAAGGTTGGGGTGTTTGTATTAGTAATCTTGTCAATCATTATAAAACTAACAGCTTTGATGTGTAATATTACTTTTGTTACGCTTTAGCTGCAGATTGAAGATTACACTTGCTTTGTTGACATGTTTCCAAGGAGATGGAAATTTGATTTCTAGCCTGTTAGCTATTTTAGGGCTAAAAACTAGACATCATTCCTATTTCATGAAAGGTTCTAAAGTTTAATACCTATCTCATAAGCTGAGCACTTACCGTCGACCCAAAAGACTAACTTATATTAGCTACTCGCCCTTATAAACGTAAGGCTTATTCATATTTTATTCGATAACGCAAAACTTACCCATGTTTTATTCGATGTGAGATGTGACATTCTCACAACTATTTGAGCCTACTTGACCCGTATTGTCCATCCTCACAACCTTCAAAAGACCTATATTCCACGTGGCAATTTCAACCCACATCTCACGTGATAATTCTTTATTGGTGGGGCGTAAGGTGCAAATGTTTTGAAGCGAGAATAAAAACTTGAGTCTTCTCTTATATTACTTGTCACGGGTCGAGTGTTTGTCATCAACTTAAAATACTAACCTATTAAGTAATACTGCTTACTCACTTTTATAAATTCAAGATTTACTTATATTTTATTTGAGGTGAGATGTGATATTATGAATCTGGTAGATGGCCAAACCCCAAAAATTGTTTTTGGGGCTTGTCTATTAGGTGGTCATTTTGGGTTTTTATTTGTTGTCCGATTGCTTCAGTTGTGCTGTTACAGGTAGTTTCCTTCGTCTTCACACCAAATGCTGATTCTTCTTTTTGGTCTGATGACTTTGGTGGTGCTGTTGCTTGTTGCTCCCAAACAAGCTGACCTTTATGTGCCTTTTGGGTAGTTATTTGGTTTTGAACGACAGAATAGAACTCACTGTGCTGGATTATTCAGGGGTTGTTCCTAGAGGAATAGTTGTGAATTTTTGTATTTCTATCATGTTAGTGTAGCTTATAAACAACGGCAATAAACAGTTCTGCATCATAATCTTACTGAAATTTTATATTGGCATGCTTAACACAATTATTTTATTTCAATGATTTCTTCTATTTCTTTATTACAGGGACATCATTTAAGAGGGGGACCTCAGATGATATAGTTAAGCTTAGATTGGAAGCAGCTCTATGTTACCAACTCACTCTTTAGTGCATGAGATCTACAGTTTTATCCCGAACTCGTGGAGAAAGGATCCCACATGTTACAGATTGATGTCGACACTGAGAAGGGTGGTCTGGCTACAAACCCAAACTTTTTCGTGGACTTCGGAGCTGAACCCGATGGTCCTTCCCTAGCTCATGAGATGAGGTATCCTGGAGGTGACTGCACGTCAGATATATGGGTTTAAGCATTCATCATCCCCAAATAATTCTAGCAATAAAGTTTTCTCAGCTGTTCCGACTTGGGAGAGATAACAATCCATCCAATATGTGTAGATTGCAGTAGCATGGATGAGGTTAAGGTAATTATGTTAGTATCTTGAAGTAAAAGTCTTTTCTTTTCGCACAGCTGAAAAACTGTTAGAGCTAGCTAGTCAATAAATAAAACTTTCAATTTGTATTACTGCTCCTAATGAAATGAATGCTTTAATTTCCATCAATATTTGTTGAGTGTTCCGTATGCAGAATTGCATTACCTACATCAACATACCTGAATTCTTAATGTTATCAGTTGATGAATAGACAGATCTTCTGCTCTCCTTTAATTTCAGAGAAAATTTTATGGGAAGGATAGGTTGCTGCTTCTTTTCTAAGATGTAAGATTGAGAGAAGCAGAGACCCATTATAATTACTAGGCCACACATGAAAATAAAGCTTGTACTCGTATCCTACATTAATAAAATATAATTAAGTAGTACCACGTCTAATTGCAAACAATTAAAAACAGAATTTGATGAATTGAAGCTGAGGTGAACAGTAGGAGGAATGATGCTAAATTTGAGTGAAAACAAATGAATGATTAAAATCCCTAATGAGTGGTGGCCGGTGGGGGATATTGTTGTGTGGTCTATGAATTATGATTTTGCATGAATGCACGTGAATCAATAACTGAATGAATCAAACAGAACTGTCTTTTGCCAGCAGCCCCTTTAGGCTTTAGCACGCATAACATTTACTTGGCTTAGGCTTGTTTTTTTATAGAGAAATACGAAATTGATTTTGAAATACGATTGTTATGAGATAAAAGTGTTATGTATTAAATATTATTAAATATATTTTTTTATTTTATCTTTAAACCAACGTAAAAACAATAAAATTTTAAATAAATCTTTTCTCGCCTTAGACTATATAAAATAGACCAACTGTACCTTTCTCAAATTTAGCATTAGATTTTGAATATTATCTGCTACATTTCACATATTATTATTAGCTCTACATTTTCATTTTCTATAAGTTAAAATTTCTCACATTTCTACTTTTGGTTTTGAATAAGTTTCACGTTTACGGCTACGACAACAAAATACAACTACTGTCTCATGACAAAATCCAATTCACTTGAGAGGATGTAGGTGTAATATCTCAAAGTTTATGCATATTTTAATTATTCTACATATTAGGGGTAATTTTATTATTTTATAAATTTATGTCGAGGTGTTAGAAACTAAGTCACTAATTCTGTATTAATGTTTAATTAGTTATTGGGAGTGATTTGATAACAATTTGTTAAGTTTAGAAAATTTTCCTTTAACGCTTTATCCGCACACTCGATCTTCAAACGAAAATTGGTATTGATTAAAAAATTCGATTGATAAAAGGTTTATTTCTACTAAAAAAAGGCTCGATAATGATCGATATGAATCAAATTAGAGTAAAATTCGAGGTTGGATGAAAGAGAATCAAAGCATAGAACAAAGTATATGTATATGAAAATTACAAATAACATATTTACCCTTACTATTAAATTTCTTCTTATTTTTTCACGAAAAAAATAGTCATTTCATTAAATTTTAATTTCAATTTAAACTTACAGGATGCGAACCCCATCTTCTTCATTCTAGTAGCTTCCTTTGTCATTCCTTTTAAAATGATTTTTCAAATTTCTTCAAATTACTCCATTTTTAAAATTATACATAAATCAGACGTCTTAGGGTTAAATTAACCCCTCAGTATAATTTTTAACATTGTTTTTATCATATTTTTATATTTTACAAAAATTACTGTTTATGACAAAATTACTATTTATGACAAAATTACTGTTCATTACAGACAATTTTGTCTATTATACTTGTTTAGGATATAATTAAACTAATTAGCTATTGGATTATGTGAAATTAAATTTTACTAGAAGATAAGAATAGTGAGAGTAGCGTTCGCGCTTGATTTAAATTTCAAAATAATATATTACCGTACGGAATTGGTTAGTAATTGTAAATTAAGTATAATCGACACCTCAATTACTACTCGTTAGATTCAAATTGTAGATGAAAATAGAATTCAAAAAGGGGAAAACCCTTGTTGTATATTGATGTTATAGTTAAATTTTAAGAATACGTATTTAAATTATTGTATTAATAATTAATATAAACCCTGTTATAGATACGCTTAAAGAGCGGCCATTTAGCCCCCAGTAATCGAGTTTCTATTCCGTTTTTTGCGATATCTGTGAGTGAATTTTTACATGCTTTTTATTTCTTTAAAATTGTCATATAAAACTTAATGTTTTACGAAATAATGAATAGTTTATTTATAAATCGATTTATATTATGTTTTATATGGAAAATGAGACTTTGAGCTATGTATATATTATTATGGAGGAGTTGTTAAGATATTGATTTTGAGACTAGGAGGCAGTTATTGTGTTTTGAATTATGTTTTATTTCTAATTTCTGACAATAAGCTAGTCAATGTTTTAATTTTTACTTAACCTCAGCCGGGAGACATAAGGGGGGAAGTTTATGTGCTTTGAAAGCACAATCTAATCTATGTTATGTGAAGGTACCAGTACATGTGAGAAGCATGGGGTGAAGGGTGGTCTGATATCTGACCTAAAATCTGTAGACATCCTTACGTATTATTATGTTTTCATTTGACTATTTAAAATTATAATTTTTGAATTATAAGAATATACAGTAGATGTCATGTTAGTATGATTTATGTTTGAAATTAATTTTAACTTTAAACATATTTTATGTCGAAATTAAATTTACTTAAACTTTTCATTTTATTATCCACTCACTGAGTTTTTTTCAAAACTCACTCCACTACAGTTTTCAGTGATTGCAGGATTTCCTTCTAGTTGAGAATTCTAAGAGATATTCGCGAAGAGTATTGGGATTTCAGATTTTTCATGCAGTTACATAGGAGTTAATGTTTGTGATATGTTTTGTACATTAGGCATGATGCTCAATTATGTATACACAGTATGAGTGTGTCTTCTGTATATTTCTGTGCATATTGATATGTGCATATAATCTTTTATTTATGAGTATCATAGTTTATGTTTGGAATTGTGTTGATAGGTATAGAGCTCGTAGTATATGTATATGAGTTCATGCATATGATTAGTATTTCTCTACATTACGGTTTACAGATACAGGTCTTATCTAAAGCTTATAGGGATAGGATATCCCTACCTTTATGCCATCACGATACCAATTTATCGGTATGTGACAAAAAGATATCAAAGCATAGTCTAAGGGTCGATAACTGTAAGTAGAGTGTAATACCTCGCATCTGTAGTATGTCCGGGATACTTCTGCGCGGGGTGTTGCCTCTTTAAGTATTTAGATAATCCAATGCGTCTTTTTTTGTAGATGTCGTAGGATAAACTGTAATTTATCTGAACTGTATTTCCTATCTTAGTAGTTAAATTATGTCTTTTCAAAATTAAAATCCCTCTAATAAAGACTAAAAGATTTCTTCTTCAGATCAGGATTTGTCTAGGCCTCTATTGCCACCTGTTAGGGTTCAGGGTCGAGTAAGTAGAGGACGAGGTAGAGGATGAGGTAGAGGAAGAGGTGGAAGATGAGGTAGAGGTCGGGGTAGAGCTGGAATGCAAAAGCCTGGAGTGCCAAATGAGAGAGTGGATGATAGGCACAATCTAGATCTTGCTTAGGAAATGCAGAGAATCCAACATGCTGTAGAAGTGCTGGTAGACTTTATTTCTCAACAACATCAACAGTAAGCTCAGGTTCCTGCTGTTCAGCCTTGTTTAAAAATTCAGCAACCTGTTCAGTCTCCTGTTGAGCGAGGGCAAGGATTAGTGGTGACCTTACAAGATTTTTGAAAAATGCACCCACATACTTTCACAGGGGTTAAAGTAAGTTCAGATCCTAGTGGGTTTTTACAAGAGTTACACTGGATATACACCACTTTAGGATGCATACCAGTGAGATTAGTGGAGTTGGTAAGTTTTTAGTTGAGAGACATGGCTGATTTCTGGTATATGTCTTTTGTACAGAGGAGGAGTGTTACAAAACTACCCTTAGAGTGGCCAGAGTTTAGTGAAGCTTTCCTTACCCGTTTCATGTTGCAGAGTATCAGAGATGCAAAAGCAAGGGAATTTGAACACTTGGTTCAGACAGAGAATATGTCGGTAGCAGAGTATGATATACAGTTTACTCGTTTGTATCGCTTTACTCCACGTCTGGTGAGTACGAAGCAGATAAGAGTTAAGAGATTTGTTAGTGGGTTGCGAGACTATCTTTTCAGATCAGTGCAAGTCACAGAGACTACCATATATACCCAGGCTTTAAATTCAGCACTCCAGTTTGAATTGAAAGCTAAAGAGCGGCAGTTTGAAAAGGAGTCCCAAAAAAAGGCTAGGACAGAAAGTTTTGGGAGACTGTGACAGGTTAGCCAGGTTGGTTCATGTAGTTAGCTTAATCTCAAGGGCTCTATTTTTAGAAAGAAGAATCCCATGTTTAGGGGTTCGAGCAAAAAAGAGGACTGAAATTCTCATCAACAAGCTGCATCTTCTGCCTCGGTAACTGAGCCTGTACCTATGTGTTTAAGGTGTAGGCGCCCTCATTCTAGATTATGTAGAAGGGAGATATGTGCTTGTTTTAGATATGGTCAGAAGGGCCATAGGGTTAGAGATTGTCTTGTTCCACCTGTTCAACGTTATTATACTCAGTAAGTAGCATCATCTTAGCTAAAACCTTCTTCAAGAAGAGGTTATATAAGTAGAGTTCAACCATCCAGTAAGAAAGGATAACAATCGGTAAGCAGAGGCCAGGTGAAAGTGTTTACATTGACTCCTCAGAATGCTCAGGCATAAAATACGATTATGATAGGTATTATTTTTATTGAGGCTCTTGATGCCAGAATTCTGTTTGACCTGGGGGTAACTCATTCTTTTATTTCTCCATACTTTGCATACCGTCTGGGAAAAGAGATTAGAACCCTAAATTCACCTTTAGCTTTGTCTACTCCTATGGGAAGTGCGATATTAGTTTCTAAGACTATAAAATCTTGTGCCATTTCTATGGGAGAACATATATATTCTACTAATCTGATCCTACTAGAGATTTTAGATTTCGATGTGATTTTAGATATGGACTGGTTGTCCAGATATCACGCAACAGTGGATTGTAGGAAAAAAAACTGTCACTTTTTATGTTCCAAATGATCTATTCTTTGAAATTCAAGGTGATAGGAATAAAATCCCTCATAACTTTATCTTTGCTATTGATGTGAGTAAACTACTTAAGAAGGGATGTATTGAATACTTAGTTTTTATTCGGATGTTGATGATAGTAAAGTGGATCCAGCGCCTGTTCCAATAGTCAGAGAATTTTTGGATGTTTTCCCTGAAAAGTTACTTAGACTAATTCCAAAAAGAGAGATCGAGTTTAGTATCGACTTTCTTCCAAGAACTCAACCTTACTCGATTCCTCTTATCGAATTGCACCAGTCAAATTGAAGGAACTGAAGGTACAACTTCAAGATTTGCTAGATAAGAGATTTATGCGCTCAAGTACCTCTCCTTGAAGTGCTCCAGTCCCATTTGTTAAGAAGAAAATGGATCTTTGCGATTATGCATTGATTACAGGCAGCTGAATAAGGCTACCATTAAGAACAAGTATCCATTGCCGAGGATAGATGACTTATTTGATCAACTAAAGGGAGTCAGTGCTTTTTGAAGATAGATTTACATTTTGGGTATCATCAGCTCAGAATTAAGGGGGAAGACATCCTGAAAACCGCTTTTCATAGCCGATATGGGCATTATAAATTTCTTGTGATGTCTTTTGGACTTACTAATGCTTCTGCTGCCTTTATGGACTTAATGAACCAAGTCTTCAAGCCTTTCTTATACCAGTTTGTAATAGTATTTATTGATGACATTTTTGTGTATTTATCGGATCACCAAGAGCACGAGAGACATCTTCGTATTATTATTCAGATTCTCAAAGAATACAAGTTATATGCAAAGTTCTCTAAGTGTGAATTATGGTTATCAGAGGTGGCTTTCTTAAGTCATATCATAACGGAGAATGGAATTTGCGTTGTCCCTAAAAACATTGAATCAATGCAGAAATAGCCTCGCCCAGCTAGTGTGATGGAAATTAGAAACTTTTTAGGCTTGGCTAGGTATTATCGAAGGTTTGTAGAGAATTTTTTCGGATAGCAGCACTGTTTACTCTACTCATTCAGAAATGCGTAAAGTTTGTATGGTCAGAAGCCTACGAAGAAGCTTTTTAGAAGCTTAAGAACTATTTAACCTTGGCACCTATCCTTACACTACCCTATGATAGCGGTGGATTTACTGTATATTGTAATGCCTTTAGGGTAGGTCTTAGGTATGTATTGATGCACCATGGTTGAGTTATAGCTTATGCGTCCAGGCAATTAAAAGCATATGAGCAAAATTATCCTATGCATGATTTTAAGTTGGCGGTATTTGTGTTTGCACTGAAGATATGGAGACATTATCTTTATGGAGAAATCTTTAAGATATACACGGATCACAAAAGCCTTAAATATATCTTTAATCAAAGAGACTTGAATTTAAGGCAAAGATGATGGTTAGAGTTATTCAAGGATTATGATTGCACGATTTATTATCATTCAGAAAATGCTAATATAGTAGTCGATGCTTTAAGTAGAAAATCTATGGGTAGCTTATCCTATATCTCAGGAGATAAAAGGATATTAACTGAGGAGCTGCATACGTGCATAATTGATGATGTTGAAATTCAAATATCTGAATCTGGAGTAATAATTGCTCAGGTGTAGGTGAGATCTGTCTTAGTGGAGGAAATTAAAGAAGCTCAGATTTCGGCACCATATATAGATAAAAAGAAAAGGTGTATCGAGCAAGGTAGAGGCGGTGACTTTAGAGTAGATGACCATGGCATCTTGAGATATCGAGATAGGATAGTAGTATTACCAATGCAAGAACTTAAAAATCGACTCCTAGAGATAGCTCACACTTCCTCTTACACAATACATTCAGGAGGAATAAAGATGTATCATGATCTGGGAGAGTTTTACTGGTGGGAAGGCATGAAGAGAGATATTGTTGAATATGTAGCCAAGTGTTTGACCTATCAATAAGTAAAAGCGAAGCATCAAAAATTGTCTAGCACACTTCAGAATTTAGATATACCTGATTGGAAGTGAGATAAAGTAACCATGGACTTTATTGTAGGCCTTCCTCGCACATCTAAAGAATATGATTTTATTTGGGTCATCATGGACAGATTGACGAAGTCAGCTCATTTCCTTCCCATTAAAACAACCTATACTACTTCTCAATATGCTCGGATTTATCTAGATTATATAGTTTTTTTGCATGGTATACCTGTTTCTATTGTTTCAGACAGGGGTTCTTAATTTACATCGAAGTTCTGGCAATCCTTCCAAGAAGCTTTAGGCACTCAACTTCATTTTAGTTCTGCATTCTATCCCCAGACAGATGGACAATTAAAGAGGACAATTCAAACTCTGGAGGACATGTTACGAGCGTGTGTGATTGATTTTGAGGGAAGTTGGGATCAACATTTACCTTTAATTGAATTTACTTACAACAAAAGCTACCACTCAAGTATACGAATGACACCAATCAAAGCTCTATATGGTTGAAAATGCAGATCTCCAGTTGGCTAGTTTGACCTTGGAGAACACAAGTTGCTAGGGCCAGATTTAATACAAGGTGCTATAGAGAAAGTCAAGGTGATACGGGAAAGAATCATGATAGCTAAAGTAGGCAAAAATCATATACTGATCATCGGAGACAAGATCTCAAGTTCAAGAAGGGGGATTATATGTTTTTGAAGATTTTTCCTTTTAAGAGTGTTATGCGATTTGGCAAGAAGGGCAAGTTGAGCCTAAGATATATTAGACCCTTCCAAATTCTCCAACGAGTTGGGGGTAAGGCATATGAGTTAGCTCTTCTACCTAATATAGATAAGATAAATCTAATCTTCCACGTATCCATGTTGAGAAAATATCTCTATGACAAGTCTCACGTCCTTGAACCTCAGACAGTAGAGTTAAATCGAAACTTGTCATATCAAGAGCAACCTGTGGCTATAGTAGATAGGGAGGTGAGAAAACTTTAATCCAAATGGATTTCTTCGATGAAAGTTATCTGGTAGCATCATAAGGGTAGTGAGGTGACTTGAGAATTAGAAGATATCATGAGAAAGAAATTTCCTCATTTATTCGCAAATGAAGGTAAATATTTCTAAATCCTACTTGGAATTTTTAAATTCGAGGACAAATTCTCTTAAAGGGGAGAATTTAATACCCTAAAATTTAAACTAAGAGCATTTTAGTCATTCTACATACTAGGGGTAATTTTGTTATTTTATAAATTTAAGAAGGTATTAAAAACTAAGCTACTAACTTTGTATTAATGTTTAATTAGTTATTGGAAACGATTTAATAACAATTTGTTAAGTTCAGAAAAATCTCCTTTAAAACTTTATCTGATCACGCGATCTTCAAATAAAAACCGATGCTTATTGAAAAATTCGATTGATAAATGGTTTATTTCTATTGAAAGATGACTTGATAATGATCGATATGAATTAAATTAGAGTAAAATCCGAAGTTGGATGATAGAGAATCAAAGCATAGAACATAGAACATAGTATATATATATATATATATATATATATATAAATTACAAATAACATATTTACTCTTACTATTAAATTTCTTCTTATTTTTTTTAGAGGAAAAATAGTCATTTAATTAAATTTCAATTTCAATTTAAACTTACAGTATACGAAACCCATCTTCTTCATTCCAGTAGCTTCCTTTGCCATTCCCTTTAAAATATTTTTTCAAATTTCTTCAAATTACTTCATTTTCAATCGATTAAAGTTCCGTTTCTTGCTACTAATCACACATACACAACACGAGCTACATTCTAAGAATTTCATTTGAACGATTTAGTGATGATTAAGTAGGGAGGAGAATAGTATAACTATTTATAATTTGAAAATTTTTAAAATTACTCATAAATCGGACGTCTTAGGATTAAATTAACCCCTCGGTATGATTCCTAACATCGTTGTTGTTGTATTTTTGCATTTTTGCATTTTATGAAAATTACTGTTCATAACAAAATTGCTGTTCATTACGGACAACTTTGTCTATTATACTTGTTTATGCTAGAATTAAACCAATTAGCTATTGGATTAGGTAAAATTAAATTTTATTTGAAGATAAGAATAGTGATAGTAGCGTTCGCGCTTGATTTAAATTTTAAAATAATGTATTACCATACGAAATTGGTTAGTAATAGTAAATTAAGTATAATCGACATTTCGATTACTACTCGTTATATTTAGATTGTAGAAGAAAATAGAATTCAAAAAGGGGAGAAACCCTCGTTGTACATTAATGTTGTAGTTAAATTTTAAGAATGTGTATTTAAATTATTATGTTAATAATCAGTATAAATGTGTTATAGATACGCCGAAGAAGCAGTCATTCAACCCTCAGTGATCGAGTTTCTGTTCCGTTTTTGGCAATACCTGTGAGTGAATTTTTACAAGCTTTTCATTTCTTTAATATTATCGTATAAAACTTAATGTTTTACGAAATAAGGAATAATTTATTTATAAATCGATTTATATTCTACTTTATATGAAAAATGATATTTTAAGCTATATATATATTGTTGTTGAGGAGTTGTTCAGATATTGATTTTGAGGTCAGGAGACGGCCATTGTGTTTTGAATTGTGTTTTATTTCTGATTTCTTTATTTTTGACAGTATGCTAGCAGGTATTTAATTTTTACTTAACCTCAGCCAAGAGACATAAGTGAGAAAGTTTATGTGCTTTGAAAGTACAATCTGATATGTGTTTTGTAAAAGTACCGGTATATGTGAGAAGTAGAGGGTAAAGGGCGGTCTGATATATGACTTGAAATTTGTACACATCCCTGCATATTATTATTTTTTCATCTGACTATTTTAAATTATAATTCTTAAATTATAAGAATATGTAATGGATGTCATGATAATATGATTTCTGTTTGAAATTGATTTTAAATTTAAACATATTTTATATCGAAACTGAATTTACTTAAACTTTTCATTTTAGTATCCACTCATTGAGTTTTTTTCCAAAACTCACCCTATTATAGTTTCTAGTGATTGCAGGATTTCCTTCTAGCTGAGGATTCTAAGAGATATTCGCGAAAAGCATTGAGATTCTAGATTGTCCATGCAGTCACATAGGAGTTAATATTTGTGGTCTGTTTTGTACATTAGGCATGACGCCCAATTATGTATACATAGTATGAGTGTGTCTTTTGTATATTTTTGTGCATATACTCTTTTATTTATGAGTATCATGGTTTATGTCTAGAATTGTGTTAATGGGCATGGAGCCCTTAGTATATGTATATGAATTCACGCATATAATTAGTGTTTCTTTGCATTACGATTTACATATACAAATCTTATTTGAGGCTTGTATGGATAGAATATTCCTACCTCTATGCTAATACGATACCAATTTATCGGTATGTGACAATAGGTGTAGCACTATGAGAATTATATCACACCGTAGTTGTTTGAAATTAAAGTCACAACCTGACCTTGACACCGTGGAAATTATGCAATACTATTACTCACCTTGTATAAAAAATTAAATAAATAAATAAAATAGTGAATGGCATAAAGTATATAAAAAAGTTTGTGCGAGTAGCTGCAAAGCTCTCAATAATCACCACAAATATATAATCATTGAATTTAGTCTAAAATTTAAATCGATTTAAAATTATTATTTGAGTTAGACCAAATCGATTCAAACTAATAATAGGTAATAAATTGAATGATTCAAATCAACAATTATTAGTTTATATCGGTTTAGTATATCTGATAAAATGAGGCTAAATTTTGAAACCACTTTTTACTTTTATTTTATTATTTTAAGAAAATTAATCAAAAAGAGCTAAAATTTAAAAAAGATAGGAGAAAAATCCAAAGTGCAAAAAGAGCCGAAATTTGATTTATTTTATATAAATAATTCTTTTAATTATAATTATTAATTTTATTGTCGGCAATCAAAGAATTATTAAATAGATAGTATATACACACACACATATATATATATATATATATTGTATAAGTAATGCCATGATTTTGATCACTCTATTTTAATATATAAAAGGAAAATAGATAATAATAATTTTTTTTAAAAAAAGAAAAATTAAATTTATTAAAAATTCAAATAAGTAAAATTTAAAGAAAATTGATTTAGTTCGGTTTTTGCGGTTTAAACCAACTCAAATCAAAAACTGAATTAACAATTATTGGTTCGATTTTTTTCAAACCGAAATCGAATAAATATACTTTTAAACTGATGCTAACCATGGGTTTGATTTGATTCTGCCCACCCTAATGCTCAGTATATGTCTATAAGAGAACCAATGAAAAGAAAAGGTTAATTATTACTAAAACCGAAGATAATAGCTTATTCTTTGTGTCTTCTGCTTGTATCTTTATTATACGTTGATACTTATTTTTTGTTTTTCAATATTTTTCCATGAGAACAAGTCAGCAAGACTCTTCTCTTTGAGCTGGAATCCCCTATTGTGAATGCTCATGACTCCCCTAATACTTCAATGATTCCTAAAGTCAGAAAAATGTTATCTTTGATTATGGTAGTTGTTTGTAGGATTTCTTGAAAATAATGGCAAAGTATTTTGTTTTTCTTTCCTACTCTCTTGATTCTTTTTGGAAGAATAACCATCTAATTTTTTTTAAGGATTTTTCGCCTCTTTATTCTTCTTTTTTTTTTTCTCCTTTTATATGTCACTTACTGAAGAATTCTAAAGAATTAGAATTAGCTTTTGATCCGAGGATAGCCTTTTTTGTCCTCAGACATTTGGAACTGAAGAAAAATTGTCATATGTTCCGAGGACAAGCTGCTTTACCGAAGACGAACTTACTTGTTAATTTCCGAGGGGAACTTCCACATCTGCTGATCTTCCATGCTGACGTGATCTTCCTTTCTGATATAGAAGTGACATGGCTAATGGGGAATATAATGACCCAACATTATCTTTAGCTACTGCTTCTACACAGAAGAGTTACGAATATGGAGACTGCAATGGTTCAATCGCAGAATGTGGAGAAATAGCATAGGATATCTCAATGGAATCAGAGGCAAGCCAAAGGATTCTTGTAGCAGGAGGAAACAAGTTCATTTATCGGGGAGCTCTGCGGGCAGATTCGCCAGTTTGTGGCGGTGGGGCATGGGGTGATCCTTACAGCAAAAGCTGCTTGCCTTCGCCATCAAATCCTCAGTAAACAGATTGCGAAATGTATTACATATGCAGGGGATAATTGCTTGTCAATGTGTGGTCAGGAACTGGGACTGGGAGAATTGTATGCTATACGTTCTGTTGTAAATCATAAAAATTGTTCGAAGTCATTGCATAATTTGTTTATTTCAGGAATTAATAAGAACATGAATTTTTCTTAGTAGTTATCTGATAGTGTTATATAATAAGGTACCATACTTTCAAATGGATTGCTTTGTTTGAGATGAAAGAATGAGAACAAACATTCATTTTCATTTTTGATTTCTCTTTTCTTCCTCTTTTCCATTTTCACTGTAACTGGATTTGAGATGAAAGAATGAGAGTATGAAACCAATTTGTTACAGGATCTCTGTTTTCTCTTTCTTTCTTTCTTTCTTTTTTTTTATTATTATGATGACAAACTTGGAAACTTTACACAAAAATATCAGTCAAAAGTTTTGTCATTATGTACAATTGTTAATGTTTAAAAATTAAGTTTTTGTCAAGTCAAATGTTTACACTTAGTAATTATATAAATGTACGATAATTGTGCCGAGACTGATGAAATTTGTGTCTTATTGTCCCCTAACAAATCCACTAAGAAAACTGAAAATAGGACGGAGCGACTAGCCGACTCTCCTATAAATCACAAGTGCTCTGTTCTCAGTCAACCTGCTTTCATGAAAGGTTCCAAAATCTTCAAATTTTGTCAAATTACAATCACGAGGCAATAGATCCTATTAATTAAATTAGAACGATCATCATGCTACTCTGTTACGATTTTCTAGTGTTTATTAAAGGTGTCATTAATATTTGTACGAATGGGGCTTTTAGCCTTCAAATTTAGGCTTGAGAAAGTTTTGAATGAAATGAATGTACCGCATAGGTCTACTCAATATATTTTAATTGTATATGTTTATTTTAAAATTATTTAATTATAAAAAAATTAAAATATATGACATATTTTATTGAGTAATTTTATTAAAATTTTTCTCTCAATTATAATTTTAAAAATCTTAATAATACAAAGCATCATTATTATCAAGCATTAGAATATTTGAAAACTCAATTAAAGTTGAACAAATTCAATTTAGATCAATTTCGGTTGAGATTAATTTTGGTTCAAAATCTGAACAAATTCAAAATCGGCACCAATTTGAATTTGGATCAAATTAATTTAAACCGATAATAGAAGATAAACCAAATCAATTTAAACTAACAATCATCAATTTGGTCATCTTTCATAAAATAAAATAATATCAAATTTAAGAAATCGTTCATGAAGATCATTTGCTGGTATCTCCGTATATCTATCATAATTCATATGATATTCATTCATACTACAATTATATTCATCTTTCATATCAATAAATTCTACAATAAAAAAATAAAAATATACAAAATCTATCACAATTTGAATAAAAACATTTATGCAATACCTAAATTAATATAAATATGTATTATATATAAGTAAACAATGCAACACGTGATGCAGTCAAATAATAACAATATTTAAATAATAGCAATATTCATAAGAAAAGGTTAATAAAAATATATTAAAGACTACTCTTGTCTTAAAAAATAATTTTAATTAGAGTTCAGAAATTTTGTTATAGTATACTAGAGTCTATTATAAAACCGTGAAACAGCTAATAAAAAAATTTCCAATAAGTGAAATTTTAAAAATTTTAAAGTATATTGCTCGAGTTCAATTTTTATGGTTTGAACTAAGTCCAACTTTTACGATTTCTACCAAGTTCAAACCAAAAATTGAACAACAATTGTGGTTTTATTTTTTCTTCAACCGAAATCAAACTAATATATTTTCAAAATGCTCCAAATTATCTGGTTGATTCGATTCAATTCTCCCACCCCTAAGCTCAATAAATTCAGTTGAAAAGAAAATCATAATTCCTTCTCAATTCTCGTAACAACAATACTTCATTCATGCAATTCCACAGAAGGTGAAAACTGATGTGCTCAATAATACAACACAATTTTTATTGTATTATCTTATAAACCTTTTAACACTGAAATTCCAAAATCAATCTAAATTTTATTTGGGATTGCAATACTTCTTTGTGTTTTGAAAATAAAATTACAAAAATATTTGATAACACCAATTTTTAGTAAAATTTATACTTTTTTTTTTAACTAATATTTGATCTCTAATATTTTTTATTTTACAAAATTGTGATTTTAAAATCACCATTTTTGAAAAACCAAACGAAATCTTAATATTAAATAAATGATACATTGAATCATATTATACAATGACTTTACAAAGTGGGAAAATGAGACCAAAAAAGCAACTATAGGTTAGGTGAAGACTCAAGTGTGGTCCATGTTGCTTATCTCTAAATGCTATTTCCACTACCATCTTTTCAATAAAAAAAAATTATCTCATCATACTCTATAAATCAAGTGCTTTCAAGTGGCGAGCCACTAAAATTATGGAACCAAAGCTTTCCATTCTGTCTCTCCATTTCAGCTTCTTTCTAATTCTATATCTCCTGCTTTTCAGCAAACCTGCAACAGCCAGAAGCAGCAACGTATGTAATGGCTCCATAGCTGAATGCAATGAAGAATTTGAGATGCTGATGGAGTCTGAAATCAGTCAAAGGTTTCTTGAAGAAAAGAAGAAATACTTAACACCTGGAGCTCTAAAGCGAGACCAGCCAGTTTGCAATGGTGGTGGTAGAGGCGGGGCTTACAGTAAAAGCAGCGGCTGTCTACCTCCACCCTCAAACCCTAACAACCGAGGCTGCTCTGCGTATTATCGCTGTAGGTCCAGCTCATGATTCAAGCTCTTTCTTTCTTCTACGTTTTTCTTGTAACTTTTGAGCTGAAAAGGGATGTAACTAATTATATATATATATATATATATATTACTTATCAGATATGATTGAAATATCTAAGTATTTAAGATCTAAATGCTTTTGCTCTCATGATATTGGTGTGTTTTCTGTTGAACCAACTTCAGAGCCTTATCAAATTTTGCCCAAGAAACGAATTGAAACAATTTCTAACTATGCAGAACAAAAACTTGCCTTCCGTGCTCCGTTCTAAGAATTTTGATCTTGAGAGAATAGAAAACAGCATCATCATCATTATTTCATAGATGAAACCTTTATAAAGGATGAAAAAATTTGAACCACTATGTCTATCGTATAATTGAATCCAAAATCAATCACTTGATATCACTTAACTGTTAAATGAGATACCTTCACATATCATGAACTAGCTCATGCTTTCAAGTTGCCTTACAACTACAACTTATATTAAGTCTCATTTTACAATATTTAGATTATTTCAATCCAAGCAGCAACCTGCTTTAAACAGACACACTCACAACTGCGCGTGCACACAATTCTAGTGGTTCCCTAGCCATACTATCAAGCAACAGAAGTCCTTCAAAATGTCAGGCGGCCAAGATTAATCCTTCCAATGAGACATTCCACTTGGGCATCTATCAATCAGGACTAATCACCTAGTTCTCAGAGATAACTTATTCTTGCAGTCAGGGCAGTCAATTTACCTTTGCCAACATATAAAGGAGTATCATGATATTACGTTGTAAACAGTTTACCTCAATTTTAAATTAAAAGACAATGTGTAAGCTGTTGGATAACTTGGATTTGCACAAAAGTATAGAGAAAAAAAAGGTTGAAATCTTAATAGCACACTATTAACCGTGGATCAATTAAAGCATAAATAAACTTGAACGAAGAAACGACAAACATTGTTATACATCCTTGCAGACAATAACTTAGAGAGTAAACAAGGGCATTTTAAGATGTATAATACAAAGGAGTGTTGTCTCCTTCCATGCCTTTGTGAGTACTGAACAGATATAATTAGTCCTATTCTAACGTAACAAAGGCCCAAACTGCTAGCAAACTAGTCATATAATTAGTCCTATTCTAACTAGAGCATGAGTATAAATACTAATAGTTCATTAATGATGCCAAGGAACACATATTACCTGTTTTATCAATGCAAGCAGGTTCTCATCAGTCTTCCACAAATTTTATTGCTACTTTAATCATTAACTAAAAGAATCTTACACTAAGATTCCAAAATATGAAATTCCATAGTAGTTTTTCAGAAAATTAAATGAATGAATTACAAAACTTTCATCTAATATGGAATATTTCCATTCATATGTTGCATATAAAGTAACATCTGTAGAATGTGATCCCTTGAACGTGAGGCTAAGCAAGCCTAAGTCAGCGCGACTATTGCAGGCCACAATCGAAATAATTAAAGTTACAGCTCTACTTAACTGAAAGTCTCCATACCTCCCTGACATTAGAAGAACCATCTGCCACTTCAGAAACCAGGCATGCATCCATACTCCCTGCAAAAGAGAGCAAAGGAAATGCCCCATTAACAAGATTTCACGTCTTATGTGCATCACTAAATATAATCATACTATTTGAGAGCACATAAATCAGAAAAAAAGAGTGGAAAAATGTGTATTGTATATCTCCATGAATATAACTGAGGACTATGTATAATATACACATGCACAAGTGCAAACACACATTTGTCTGTCAAGTGCAAGAGCAATATGAAATTAACCAGATTCAAGAGCAGAAATTAATCATGAGCAATGAGATTAAGCAAACTAAGTAGTTTACAAAGGGAAAACCTTCTTTCATGCATATATGTTATGTTCTGTAACTTTTTACTGTCCTCCCTGTCAACCCAGCAGATGAAATAAAACAGCAATGATAAATTAGAAGAATTAGCTCACCATCATTCTCCACCATAGACAGGAATCGTCGTGTTCCACCACCTACTCCAAAATAATGCTTCTTTGCTGCCAAGTACACAACTCCATGAGGACGCCTGATGCACTGCAAATTAAACACTTTCAGAACTCAAGAATAGCAATTTACAAAGAACAGTGAAAATATATATATTTTATGAAGCAAGACCTTTTTTATAAGTTCATAAAGACTTTGGTAAGCAGAAATTGAATAGACTGTCTCTGCCATCAAAATAATATCATAACCAGAAGTTGGCTTATTCCCTGAGTGACAGTTTATATCCTTCTCATTGGAATTTACACAAGGAAGAAGTTGATGGATTCGACTCCAGTCACCGGCAAAGAAACGCATTTCTGCCCCAGTAAGACAATTTGTTTCATTTGTCAACGTAGGTGGAAGCTTTTTGGAAAGATTGGCATTCATGTTCGGAATAGTCAGACATCGTAAGACTTCGGCATTGAAATCCTGAAAATGTACGACTGCCGCACCCTAATGCAAAACCAAGAATATTAACAATCTTGTAGAGTTTAAAGCATCCAGTCATAACGAGTACAACACAAATTTACCTCAAGACAAGAAAATATTCCAGGAAGACCATGACCACATCCAAGCTGCCGACAATTATATAAAATTCAGTAGTTAATAAGGAAAGAGAAATCATGAGATAACAGACATATGCAACAGCATACATCCATAGCCTTCATAAAGGAATTAATCAGAAATAGTAATTTGGAATGGAGGATTTCCCAATCAACGAGAAATTCTGAAATTAGTCATGATTGTTTCAAGTAGCTGTAAAATTCCAAACTTTATTGGCTGTCAAAGTTTAACGTAGCATAGACCTAAATTTAACACACTGATTTAAGCTCCATTGAACTTGTAAAGATTTTCTCTTCTTATGAAGTGAACATAATCTGGAAGATGTTAAAGTCAACTATTCAATCCTGTCATATTGGCTATTTGATGACAAGGCAATTTTCACTTCGAAGATTCTGATTGAACTAGATAAAAAATCTATGTACGCAAGATAACGCTCATGACAAAAGAAAAAATGCTGATCACCTGTTTATATCTTCAAATATTAAACAAAACATATGGCAGAAATGTTACCCCTTGCTCATGATTCTCTTTTTCATTGATCTAATTGCCCTTATTCCAAGCAAAAATGAATGAATTGTGTTCTAGTTTTTCCAAGTCACTCTCAAATATTCAAATCCCATTAATTGTCTCAAACATGTGTACAATTAGATTAATAAATGAGCCCATCACTTCTTTGTTGTTGAAAGTTAGAAGCACACCTCTAAAACCCTCTTTCCCTTAAACAACAAATTCCCATTTTGAACATCCACACGGAGAGCTTTAACAAGATCCAGCGAACCTTCCCACAACTTCAGTCCACCTACCCCACAAATCATTAGTATAAGCAAATAAGCACAATGACACAATATGAACAACAATAAACATGTTCCAAATATATACATAAAAAACTATATTTCGGCATAATAAAAGTACAAAATTAAGACAAAACAACTAGTAGACTGCGCACCTTCGTATACCCCAGGAACTAAATCAGAGTTAGGCAACCCCAAAACTTCTTTAGTACTCACCCGGCCCTAAAGAAAAATTACAACTTAATTTAGCCATTTCCTTATCAAAGTACTATCAAGCTTTTCTAATAAAAACTTAATATTACCTGGCATTACAAGAATCCCATTTGAAGTCTATCATACTTAGCATAATTTAATGCTCATTGTTTCAAATTCTGACTCATTTCAACAACGAAGAACAGTATAAAACCTGACCTTGAGCAAAGTGAGTTCACCTAAATTGATCGGCTCCACGGTGCATTTGACAGTTGAAGAAACCTACTTGGCATCAAAACCAATCGATCATAGTTTATTACAATTAAAAGACAATACCAAAATAACATATAAGAGAGAGAGAGAGTGGCAACAATAGAGTGATACCTCAGAAGGAAGCACTTCAAGGCAAGGAGGAGGAGGAGGGAGGGGAGTCTCGTCCTCATGAGAATCAAGAAACGATAAACCAAACGTTTTCTTCTCCGATGCAGCCATTGTCTTCAGGCTCTTGGAGCTGTCAGTAATAAGTATCAGAGTTGTTGCAGGACAAACGCTGAAGTTCGGGAGGTTTTTAGGACGAATGAAATTGGGTTGTTCTTTTTTTACCAAATGGCCCACTGATTCGGCCCAAAATTATTTATAAGGCCTCTGAACTATTTTACTTAACTTTGGCCATGGGGACAAAAATACTCCTAAAAAAAAAATACTGCACTGAGTTTTGATCAAATATGTATAAATTAGCTTAATTTAAGATAAATACAAGAAAAAATGTAAATAGAATCGCATGATTTTGAAAAAATCATATTTTTTTTTATCGAGATATCTCGATAACTATTGAGTTTCTCTACAATTTTTTAGAAATTGTTGAGATTTTGTAGAGATTCTGGATAAAATCTCAAGTTTTCTCAATAAATTATTATGAATCTTGACAATTTATCAAGATTTTTTTGACAAAAGAATCAGCATAGGTATTTTGGTTAAAATTAGTAAAAATATTGACATGTACTAAAAGTAATTTTGAGTCCAACCAAATAATTTTTTTGTTTTAATATTAGAGTTCGAGGTGATATATCACAAAAAAATTGCAATAAATATGTCTTCAAAATAAGCAAATTCCAAAAATATGACAATATAATTGTTAATTTCATAAACATTACAAATAATTAAGAAAAAGTCAAAAATACTCTTAAAATAATATTAACCTAAATATTTAACCTCTCTTATGCTCGCCTTTTTTACTCAACCATTACTCATCTTTTAATTAATATATTTACTCAACTCTTACTTAACTCATTTTTAGTGTTGTTTAATGGGCTAGATTGGCCTGTGAACTGGCACAACTCAACTAGTTAAATTCGAAGCCTAATTCAGTCTGAGATACTGTTCACTTTAGGTTAGAATGGTTCTAGGTCTAAAATTTGGGTAGAATCAATTTAATTTGTTTAAAATCAAAGGTTTGACCAGTAACAAGTTCGAATCATTCAAGTCCGTCACACTATTAAACCGGTAAGTTAATCTAGTTCAATCAATCAATTCAATAAAATATATATATATATATATATATATAAAAGAGCAGAGAATCCCTGCAAAATTACAGGGATTTTTGCAAGTTGCACAGGAAAATTTGTTTTGAAAATTGAATTTGAATTGGCCGTTAGAAATGAAATGATGGAAATTGGATTTAGGTATTTGGAAAATTGGATTTGGCTAGCCAACGGGCAACAAGGGCAACAGTTGGAAATTGGAGCGTTACATTTACAACTATTTTTTTTATTTTTTTATTTTATCCATAAATAATCATTCATTTTCACTATAAATTATTTTTTTTCCCTTACTTAATCTCTCTCAACTTAATTTATCTCAATTCAATTTTCTTCATTTCAACTTAATTTTCTTCAAAAACAATTAATTTTAATTGAAATAAATTATAAACACTGCAAATTTTGACAGTATAAAGTTAGCAATTGTATTGGCATATTTAATTTCGTATTTAATTTATTTATTAATTTTAAAATTTTAGTTAGTGTTTAATTTAACTATTTTTGTTAATATTTAGTTTAATTAATTTTGTTAATAATATAAAAATTAGAAATTAGAGTTAGATTATTGAGATTAATAATTTAATTTTGTTATTAATATAAAAATTAGAAATTAGAGTTAGTATTATTGAGATTAATAATTTAATTTTGTTATTAATATACAAATTAGAGTTATTATTTAATTAATTGTAAAATTTTAATTGTTAATTACTAAATTGTATTAATTATTAATTTGTTTTTGTTATTAATTACCTTTATTGTTATTTATTTTACTTTATTTTAATTAGAATTATTCATATTTAAATTTTGTTAGTTACTGAATTAATTATTTTTGCGTTAGGAAATTATAATTGAATTTAATTTTTGCATTAGAAAGTTAGAATTTGATTTAATTTAGCTATTTTAGTTAGTATTTATTTTAATTAACAAATTGAAAATTTTAGTTGATATTTAATTTTGTTATTAAAATTTAAAATTAATTAATTAATTATAAAATTTTAGTTATTAATTGCTAAATTTTGTTAGTTATTAATTTATTTTTGTTGTTAATTACTTTTATTGTTATTTATTTTACTTTATTTTAATTAAAATTATTCATATTTAAATTTTTTTAGTTATTGAATTTAATTATTTTTGCATTAGAAAATTAGAATTTAATTTAATTTTTACATTATGAAGTTAGAATTGGATTTAATTTAGCTATTTTAGTTAGTATTTAGTTTAATTAACAAATTAAAAATTTTAGTTGATATTTAATTTTGTTATTAAAATTTAAAATTTATTAATTAATTGTAAACTTTTGTTAGTTATTAATTTATTTTTGTTGTTAATTGCCTTTATTGTTATTTATTTTACTTTATTTTAATTAGAATTATTCATATTTAAAATTTGTTAGTTATTGAATTTAATTATTTTTGTATTAGGAAGTTATAATTGAATTTAATTTTTGCATTAAGAAGTTAGAATTTAATTTAATTGAACTATTTTAATTAGTATTTAGTTTTATTAACAAATTAAAAATTTTTGTTGATATTTAATTTTATTATTAACTTTTAAATTTTAAAATTTATTAATTAATTGTAAAATTTTAGTTGTTAATTGCTAAATTATGTTAGTTATTAATTTATTTTTGTTGTTAATTACCTTTATTGTTATTTATTTTACTTTATTTTAATTAAAATTATTTATATTTAAATTTTGTTAGTTATTGAATTTAATTATTTTTGTATTAAGAAGTTAGAATTTAATTCAATTTTTGCATTAGGAAATTAGAATATATAATATACAAATTTAATTGAAATTAATTGTTAAACAATTAAACTAAAATGATACATCATTTGTAAGAAGGGTCGCATAGATTTCCTTATGACATAGATAAATCAATACCCATATTTGAATAATACCTAAATGTTCTATAAAAACAACCTCATAGTACAACAAACCCAACAGAAGTTTCAATAGCTGGTAGTAGTTAGAGTAAATAATTCAGGTCTGGAATATGATAAGTTTTTGAAAAAAACCATTAAGCTTAGTAAAGTAAGATATAAACTTTGTGAGGTAATGTACGTGCATAAAAGAAGGGATGGGTTAGGCATTCTTCAAAGACACATATACAAAAAACATTCATGACATTTAGAAAAATTGCAAAAACAAACGCAGATCAAAATAACAGATGGAGTAGTAAGTGGTAATTTTCTTTTTGACCTTACAGTGTCGAGAGACGCAGTCTATCAATGATTGATTATAGATGATCAACTATTTACACAAAGTAAATCCCCACATTTCATTAAAATGCTACAACATCAGCCCGCTTTTAAGAAAATACTTAGGACAACAACACGAACACATACACTTAAAAAATTTGATGAGATGAGACAAATGTTAATTGTTATTCCCGAATCAAATAATAATACATTTTCATTAACATTTGACAATTAGAGATGTGTTAATGATTTGTATTATATTTGTGTTATTTGTGTTGGAGATATGCCCTAGAACCAATCATGTCATACGGTCTAGGGATATCATCCTTATGTATATATATATAAATTTTGATTATTATT
>JAXCLQ010000007.1:11360474-11381977 GCA_035584115.1 Cedrela odorata
TTTAATGTATTTAATATTTTATGTGAATGATGTATTTTATTTTGAATTAATGCTAAAAATTTAAAGTTTTAATGAGATAATTTTTAAGTTTAAATTTGATATTTGATAATAGTATAAGTATAGTTGAAAATATAAAATATTCCCTAAAAATCCTTGAATATTCGCAAAGATTTGGTAAATGTTAAATATTTATTTAAGCGAGTTTGATAATAAAATGTCAAACCCGCTACAGGTTTAGTGCGAATTTGATATTAAATTTTTTAAACGGATACAAATGTGAGTTTAGAAGTATCCATTTCAAACTCAATCTGCTCCATGTCTAACCATCGTTGATATGCTACCTTGTTGCTGTCACTGCCATCCAAGGCAAAGAAAATGAGTTTCAATCACAATCTTTGCAAGAGATGAAATGAGAGAAGAAATAAATTTGTTAAGTTTTTGTGTGGGGGTATTTCGGTCCAAAATTTAGTTTTTTTTGGTTAGTTTGGTAGAAAAAGGGAACTTGGTCATTGTTGTAAATTAAGTTGTAAAATAGATCATTTTGAAAACTTTCCCAAATAACAAATTTTAAATTTTGTTTGAAATTATAACGCCTCTATTTTATTTTAAAACCAAAGAACACCAACTTTTAATAAGATCTAACAATTTTTCACTAATATTTGATATTTAATACTTTTGTTTCACAAAATATGTAATTCCATGAGAACTTTTAATAAGATTCGGTTATATTTTTATTAATATTTTATATTTATTCCATACTACATGAGTTATGATTCCATGGTAACTCAATATCAAACCAAGCTTAATATTACATTTTATTATAATCATGAATTAAAGGATCTTTAAAAGGTTAAATAAACCTCAGTTGAAAAGAGAATCATTATTTCTTCTTAATTCTCAGGACAACAATAATTCTTCCTTGCTATTAGACTTCTACACGTTATGTAGCAAAAGGTGAAAACTGCAATGCTATATAACACAATACAACTAGTATTGTATTATATTACGAACTTCCATACTGGAATTTCAAAACCAACCTAATATCTTAAGTAGATGAAGCATTTAATCATATTAAACTATGACTTTACAAAGTGGGAAAATAAGACCAAATAAAGCAACACAACAGGTTAGGTGAAGGCATAAGTGTGGTCGATGTTGCTCAGCCCTAAATGCTACTTCCACTACAACCTTTTCAAAAAGAAAAATTATCTTATCATACTCTATATTAAGTGCTTTCAAGTGGCAAGCCACTAAAATTATGGAACCAAAGCTTGCCATTCTGTCTCTCTATTCCAGCTTCTTTCTAATCCTATATCTCATGCTTTTCAGCAAATCTGCAACAGCCAGAAGCTGCAAGGTATGTAACGGCTCCATAGCTGAATGCAACGAAGAATTTGAGATGTTGACAGAATCTGAAATCAGTCGAAGGTTTCTTGAAGAAAAGAAGAAATACATAACACCTGGAGCTCTGAAGCCGGACCAGCCTGTTTGCAATGGTGGTAACAGTGGTGGGGCTTATAGTAAGAGCAGCGACTGTCTACCTCCTGCCTCAAACGCTGACAACCGAGGCTGCTCTGAGTATTATCGCTGTAGGTCCAGCTCGTGATTCAAGCTATTTCTTTCTTACATGTTTTTCTCTTAATTTTTGAGCTGAAAAGGAACGTATCTAGCTTGATACATATATTTTATAACATATGATTGAAAGATCTACGCATTTATGATATAAATGTTTTTGTTCTCATGATATTAGGGTTGTTTTCTGTCAAACCAACTGTTCAGCCATATCAAATTTTGCCCAGTAAACGAATTGAATCACTATCTAACCGTGCAGAGTAAACAATTTCTTGTTATGCTCCATTCTAGAAATTTTGATCTTGAGAGAACAGAAAACATCATGATGATGTTTTTAAAGGATAAAATCTTTGTAAAGGATGAAATATTTGAATCACTACCGTCTATTAAATTCAAAATCAATCACTTGATATCACTTAACAATTAAACCAGATGCCTTTACGGATCATGAACTGGCTCAAGCTTACAACTTGCCTTACAGCTACAGCTTATATTAATTCTGATTTCGTGATCTTTAGATTATTTCAATCCAAGCGGTACTCTGCTTTAGACAGACGCGCACCCACCAACGCATGCACACAATTCTAGCAATCCCCTAACTATACTATCTAGCAACAGAAGTCATTCACAATGTCAGGCAGCCAAGAATTATCCTTCCAACGAGGCATTCCACTTGGGCATCAATCAATCAGGACTAATCACCTAGTTCTCAGAGATAACTTATTCTCGCAGTCAGGACACTCGATTTACCTTTGCCAACAATAGAGTAGTGTCATATTACCTTGTAAACAGTTTACCTCAATTTTAAATTTGAAGATAATATGTAAGCAGTGGATAACTTGGATTTGCACAAAAATATAGAGAAAATAAAAGGAGGAGGTAGAAATGTTAATTGCACCATTTTAACCGAATCAATTAGTACATAAATACAATTGAATGAAGAAATGACAAACATTGTTATAAAACCTTGCAGACAATAACTTGGATAATAAGCAAGGGCGTTTCAAGGTCAAAAATACAATTGAGTGTTTCTCCTTCCATACCTTTGTAAGCAGTGAACAGATATAAATACCAACACAAGAATGACCTAGACAGCCAGCAAGCTAGTCATATTCTAACTAGAGCTTGCGAATAAATACTAATAGTTGGTTAATGATGCCGTGAAATATATATTACCTATTTCATCAATGCAAACATGTTCTCATCACTCTTCCACAATTTTATAATTGTTATATCTTAAGCCATTAAACACAAATTACTAAATTATATAGCTCATCATAAATCATAACAGGACCTGTAATTGCAAGCAAGACCAATTTTTACAACCATAATACTTCTCGCATCCAGCAGAAGTTCAATTCCCCAACATAAACAATGAAAAAGATAAATAAAAGAAATAACAAATTTCGTCGCTACTTTTAAGCACAACATGAAGAATCTTATACTAAAATTTCTAAATAGGAAACGTGACAGTAGTTTATCAGAAAAAAAGGGGGGAGGGGAATAAACAAGTAATAACAAAACTTTTATCTGCTATGGAATATTTATATTTTCAAGTAACATCTGTAGAATGCAATCTCTTGAATGTGAGGTTAAGTGGGCGAAAGTCAACGTGACTATTACAGGCCACAATCGAAATACTTGAAGTTCCAGCTCTACTTAACTGAAAGCTTCCATACCTCCCTAACATTAGAAGAACCATCTGCCACTTCAGAAACCAGGCATGCATTCATGCTACCTACAAAAAGGAGAAAAAGAAAGGGCCCTTTAACAAGATTTCATGTGCCTTAGGTGTATCAATAAATGTAATTATACCATTTTGAGACCTGATTAATAAATCAGATAAAAAGAGTGGAACACTGCGTATTATATATATCCATGAATATAACCGAGGATTATATATAATATACACGTGCGCAAGTGCATACACACACTTTTCTGTCAAGTGCAAGAGCAATATGAAAACTAAACAGATTCAAGAGCAAAAATTAACCATGAGAAATATGAGATTAAGTAAACTAACTAGGTTACAAAGAGAAGCCTTCTTCATGCATATATGTGATGTCAGCAACTTTTTACTATCCTTCCATTCAACTCAGCGGAGGAAATAAAACAGCAATGATAAATTAGAAGAATTAGCCCACCCTCATTCTCGACCATAGACAGGAATCGTCGAGTTCCACCACCTACTCCAAAATAATGCTTCTTTGCTGCTAAGTACACAACTCCATGAGGACGGCTGATGCACTGCAAATTAAAAACTTTTAGAGCTCAAGCATAATAATTTGCAAAGAACAAAGGAAAAAAATAATTTTAAAAAGAAAGGAAAAAGAAACCAATATTTTTTGGAGCAAGACCTTTTTTATAAGTTCATAAAGACTTTGGTGAGCAGATATGGAGTAGATTGTCTCTGCCATTAAAATAATATCATAACCAGAAGTACGGCTGTCTCCTAACTGACAGATTATATCCTTTTCATTGTAATTTACACAAGGAAGAAGTTGATGGATTTGACTCCAGTCACCAGCAAAGAAACACACTTTTGCCTCAGAATGAAAATCTGTTTCATTTGTCACTGTAGGTTGAAGCTTTTTGGAAAGATTGGCATTCACATTCGGAATAGTCAGACATTGTAAGACTTCAGCATTGAAATCCTGGAAATGTACGGCTGCTGCACCCTAATGCAACAAACCAATAAGCTTAACAAACCCATAGATTTTAAAGCATCCGATCGTAAACAGTACAACAGAAATTTACCTCAAGGCAAGAAAATATTCCAGGAAGACCATGACCACATCCAAGCTGAAACAGTTATACAAAATTCAGTAATTAATAAGGATAGACAAACCAAGACGTAAGAGAAGATGTGCATCAGTACACCCAAAGCCTTCATAAAGGACTTAATCAGAAACCCTGATTTGGAGTGTGTTGTAGGATTTCTCAACCAAAGAGAAAACGGTTATATGAAATTCAGTAATTAATAAGGGTAGAAAAACCATGAGATAACAGACATGCATCAGTATACCCAAAGCCTTCATAAAGGAATTATACGACAACAATTATATGAAATTCCGTAATTCTGTGACCACATGCAAGCTGAAAACAATTATATGAAATTCAGTAATTAATAAGGGTAGAAAAACCATGAGATAACAGACATGCATCAGTATACCCAAAGCCTTCATAAAGGAATTATACGACAACAATTATATGAAATTCCGTAATTCTGTGACCACATGCAAGCTGAAAACAATTATATGAAATTCAGTAATTAATAAGGGTAGAAAAACCATGAGATAACAGACATATGCATCAGTATATCCAAAGCCTTCATAAAGGAATTACACAGAAACCACGATTTGGAATGTGTTGTAGGATTTCTCAACCAAGGAGAAATTCTGAAATTAGTCATGATTGTTTCAAGTAGCAGCAAAGTTCCAAACTTTGTTGGCCATCAAAGTTTGATGTATAGTAGGCATAAATTTAACATGCTGATTTAAGCTCCATTGAACTTTTTACAGATTTTTTCTCCTGACAAAGTGAACATAATCTGGCAGATATTAATGTCAACAACCTCAATCTCATGATGTTGGCTATTTGATGACCGAGTTATAGGAAATTCTGACTATAAAGATTCCAATTGAACTAGATAATAAATCCATGTACAAAAGATAATGTATACAACAAAAGAAAAACTGTAGATCACGTGGTTTATATCTTCAAATATATGATGCAGAAATATTACCCCTTGCTCATGATTCTCTTTTTCATTGATCAAATTCCCTTGTTCCAAGCAAAAATGAATGAATTGTGTTCCCAAGTCACTCTCAACTATTCGAATCCAATTAATTTTCTCAAACATGAGTACAATTAGATTAATAAATGAGACCATCACTTCATGGATGTTGATATGATTGCATTACAGGGCAGTACAAAATCACCTGAAAGTTAGGAGCCCACCTCTAAAACCCTCTTTCCCTCAAACAACAAATTCCCATTTTGAACATCCGAGTGGAGAGCTTTAACAAGATCCAGCGAACCTTCCCACAACTTCAGTCCCCCTAAACCCCAATATTATATGTATAAACAAATAAGCACGATGATGCAACATAAACAAAAATAAACATGTTCTAAATATATATAGACTAAATTTCTACAAAAATAAAAGTATAAAATTATAACAAAATAACAAGTAGTAGACTGCACACCTTCGTATACCCCAGGAACTAAATCAGAGTTAGGCAACCCCAAAACCTCTTTAGTACTCACCCGGCCCTAAAACAAATAATAACATAATTAGCCATTTCCATATCAAAGTATTACCAAGCTTTTCTAATAAAAGATTAAGACATTACCGGGCATTACAAGAATTCCACAGGAAGTATATCTTAATTAGCATAATTAAAGGCTTATTACTTCATATAAATTCTAATTCATTTCTAAGAAGAAGAAAGTATAAAAGCTGACCTTAAGCAAGGTGAGTTCACCTAAATTGACAGGCTCCACGGTGAATTTGACAGACGAAGAAACCTACTTGGCATAAAAGCCAATCAATCACAGTTTTATTCTAATTAAAAAATAATAACAAAATAAAATGCATAAGAGAGAATGAGTGGCAAAAGAGTGATACCACAGAAGGAAGCACTTCGAGGCACGGAGGAGGAGGAGGAGGAGGAGGGAGAGGAGTCTCGTCCTCGTGAGAATCAAGAAACGACAAACCAAAAATTTTCTTCTCCGACGCAGCCATTGTTTTCAGCTTCTGAGAGCACTCAGTGATCAGTATCAGTGGTAGTAGCAGAACAAACACTGGGGTTAGGGAGGTTTTTGGGTTTGGGCTTCAACCATGCAAATGGAGGACCAATGGGCTTTTCTCCTCTTTTTTTTATTCATTTTTATAGAGAACAAAGATTCCAATACACCATTACAGTGTGACAGTCCAAACCCAAACTGTAAGTGGCCATCTCTCATTGTACAGCAATTATCATTTAGAATTTAGGCTAAAAATAAAAATAAAAAGAGAATAAAATGAAATTTTCATTTGGTTATATTTAAATTTTAATTGTATTTTAGTATAAATAATTATTATTATAAATATTTAATAAATATTTTTATTAATATTTTTAATATAAATACACATTATATTAATTTAATTATATTTTATTTTAATAAATATACCCTTTTTTATTGAAGTAGTTATACATTCCATAATTAAAAAATTAAATTAAATGTAAATTCATTTTTCAATTTGAAATAATTGAATACTATAAATTTAATAGTTTATTTAGTATCAAATATTTAAATTTATACTATGTAAATATATTTTTTAATTAAAAAAAATCTATAAATATAAAAATAACATATTTCATATTTTGAATGCATCTCTTATTTTATTTAAAATTCAAAAGTTTTAATTACATATGATTTTTTATGAATAAATTGATTATGAATACAATCTAAATTTGATGTTTATGTATTTAAGTGTTTTAAATTTTCAATAATATTTCTAAAAATCTATTAACACTATTAACAATATTATTATTATTTTTTTAGTTTTATTTGGTAGTCATTTTTTTTTTTTTACAAAAATTAAAAACACACACAATTACTTTAATAATATTTTCTTGTAAAATAAAAATATAATTATCAAATAAATAAGTATTAGGTATAAAATAAAATTATAAATTGATAAAATATATGAAAATTTTTATTTTATATATAATGAGAATGATGACAAAAATAATCAAAACTACAATTATAATAAAATGATGTTCATTTATTAACAAAAATAAACATTACATTAATAAATACAAAATATTTTGAATTGTAAATTAATTTTTTACATTTTAAAGTTATATTATACTAAATTATTTTTTAAATAATTTGAACAATACGATAATTTATTAATAAATAATTAACTACATTACATTATTTAAAATGGATTTTTTGATAAAAATATATAAAATAGAGAGAAAGTTGAAAGTTTGGATTTTGAAGCGAGTGAAATCATTATTCACCGGACTTGGTAGGGGAATAAAAATTCTCCTATTGAAGGAATAAGAATTCTTAGGGAATCGTTATGTTTTTTTTTCTATTTTGTCCAATTAAATAAAGAAATTCTCATTCTCTTCATAATTCATTTCTTTTCATTCTCCATTCCTTCAACCAAAAATACTTTTAAATTATATTTAGTTGGAAGAATAGAAAAAAATAGGGAAATGAATGAGAAAAGGAAAGGAAAACATAATAAAATGAAATGAGAGAGGGAATTGTATTTCTTTATTTAGTTTATGCATTGAGGGAATGAATTCAGTTTTATTTTGCTTGAACAAAAACAACATATTATTAAAATATAATAGTTCATACATTTGATAATTAAATATATATATATATTTTATTTTTAAATATAAATATAAAAATTTATATTTTGAACTTATTCTCTTATTTTTATTCAAATTTCATAAATTAAAATTTATATAAATTTTCATAAAGAAGTTAATTTTGAATACAATCTTAGAAAGGTAAGGTCTTATTAGCATCATTAACTTAGATAATTATATTTGTAGTCAAAGTTCTAAGCAAAACAATAATCTCCAACAAAGACGAAAGCTACCTCCATTACTGGGTTTTTGATAAAAGACTCCCAACTTAACAATTATATTTGGGTGGTGGTGTTGACCCCTGCTTTTTCATTAACACTACTTACCCCCCATTAATTAAGTCTAATATAATTATAATTTTAACTTAACAATTATATTTTGATTATAGGCTTGAACTAAGTCCATTCATGTTTGCCCAAATCATTAAATTTATTCTGTTTATATTTTGTGTGGGTATGTTGTGTCCTGTCTTATTCTTAAAAGGTGAAGCTAAATTAATCCATAATTTATTACTATTTCTATCAATCCATAATTTATTATTATTTCTATCATATTGTATCGAAATTTAGAATATATATATATATATATTTTTTAGTTTTTATTAAATCAGATTAAATAAGCTCTTGGCGAGATATACAAAGCAAGTTTTGAGAAAATTAGGGTGAAATTTGAGTTCATAGTATTTGTGTTATATTAAATAAAGATTGATTTAAATTAGACCTGTTTAATAATTGTGTTAAAAATTAAAAAAGTTAATCCGAAACGATTATTAAATTAATTATAATCGTGTTACTTGATTAAAATATATTTATATAATATTTACGGTACTATCTATTCGTATGCTAATAAATTTTATTTTAAATATCTCTTAAAATCCAATAAATATAATTAAAAAAATTAAAATATAATTTTTTATTAAATAATAAATAAATTAATACGATATAATTATTTAAATAATTAATTATATAATAAATAAAATAATATATCTCAAAATTTTTAAATTTAAATTCGATACTATTTTTAATTACATTAAATCCTATAACTAATTAAACAATTGTGTTAGATTTATCTTTAGTTGACATATTATGTTAAAAATTACCAACGTTAGATAATACAGGAACAAGAATTGAGTCAAGAGGTTGGATTCCTTGTTGAATCATATAGTTGTGTAACTAGCCCTTATAGCTTGCCGGGCACTTCACGACACTCGTTTAAAACAGAATTGGGGGAGGGTAAAGAAATTTCATATCTATAACCAAGCTTGCAGGTAAACTCAGGTACATTAACTAGCCCTTGCCGACGTTCCAATATGTATCACATCACATGCAAGATGGCCCTCCGTACAACTGTAGGCAAACTCTTTCAATGTTGGGTTTTTTTTTTTTTTTTTAAATATATATTAAATCTCAATTATTATTTTAAATTACTATAAATTAATTAAAATAAATATGAATCTTCCTGTTGGAAGAATGCAGGGGAATGAGAATTCATTTTAAAGTATTATATCAACAATTATGCATAAATAAAGATAGAAAGTGAATATACAAATTTAGAAAAGTAACCATGATATAGACATCAAAATAATAGTAATAGTCAAATAACATCTCTTCCGGTAATATTTATACGAAACTTTCTTTAAAAAAAAAACTAAGTGAAACAATTATTGTGTAATACAATATATAAAAATTATACCACAAAAGCAATTGTTAGATATAAACAATAAGGCAGACAATTATTTTCCATTATGTGATTGAAGCTTCGTGTTGATAACGGTTTAGAAAAACAATCAACAAGTAATACAATGATATAGTAAATAAAAAGAGCTAGGGCAAAATAAAAGACACAATAATCTATAGGATGATTTTATTTAAAACAAAAGAGTTGTTATCTCATTTTATAGTTACATAATCATAATATAAAGTAAATGTAACAATAAATCTATTGATCATAGATCATAAGTTCTTGGGAATTATGAGTTGATTAAGAGATGTATTTTATAAGTATTCATATTAAATCACCAGTAGGGAGATTAAGAGTTGTAAGTTATGAACATATATATTTATTTTAATTAATTCATAATAAATAATATTATTGCTCTCATCTATTAAATAACGAAAAAAAAATGAGAATTATAATAAAAAGAGGAAAAATTAAAAATTATAATGAAAAACTAAAATGAAATAAATAAAACATATGCTTAATGCACCATAACTTCGTCATATATATATATATATATATTTTGGTGAAAATTGGAAAAAAGATTCCGATCCCCTTGGTGACCAATGCCTAAAGGATATTTTAAAGGTGATTTTAGGTACTAAATTGATTTTAAGTATTAATAACAAAAATATAAAATTAAATTCTCGACTTTTATGTCAATAATAAAAACATGTGATTTTAGGAATGGTTTTGATGTCGTGTTAATAATTATATAAGCTTGTAATGCATACCAAATAATAATCTAAAATTATGGTAGAACATTTTAATTTAATGATAGAAAATGTCATGTTATTACAAATTATTGGTGTATATTAGAAATTTAAGGTGGGCAAATTCAAACACAGGCAAATATAATAATCAAACTAAAAGATTAGTCAAGAGATTGCACAATAGCACAAACTTTATTTTTTCGTTTTGGTCAAAAAAGAATCCATTAACATGAATATAAATATAAAATAAAGAAAAGAGGAGGACAACTTTTATTTTACAACAAGTATCTATCAATGGATCTATTCAGTTATATATTACACAGTTACCCAAAAAGAAAGAAGATATAAAAGATACTCTAGAGAGTATTTAAGAAGTTCAATATTTTAATTTATCTTGTTTGTTGTATATAATGTAAGCTCAAGCACAATCATTGAAAAAGAGTGCTAAAGCCCCCCCTCCCTACACAATAAAGATATCAATACATTTCCTTAATTCATATTGTATATAATATAATGTATTCTCTTAAGCTAAACCCACAAAACATTGACAAACAAAATCCTCATTTCAACTAAAATGAATTTAAATTATAAAATGCAACTTTCTATTTCATATGGAGAAAATGTGTATTTGAAATCATCTCCTTCTGCAAAACCAATACTAGGATCCCTTCCTTCTCTAATCATTCTCCTAACTTTCTCTATTCTTTCAAGAATTCCCTTTACAGCTAAATCAAATGCATCTTCCAAGGTCTCCAATTTAGACTTTGGATCAGCATAAATTACTCTTGGAATCAGCCTTATAACTTCTTCTCTCAATGTAGATATTTTCTCCTCTGAAATTTCAAGTAATGTCTCATTCATACTAACATTCCAAACTTTAACATCTCTCACTGGTACGTACAAAGAGTATGATGTATAATTCTTCAGTAAATGCAATAAATATTGAGCGTAAGCAGTACCTGGATGGAAAAAAACTGGAATGCAGCCGGCCAAAATGGTGTCGATAATTGATCTTCTAGTGTATGAATCCCCTGGAGGCTGCAAACAGAACACTGAGCTTTGAAACACCTTCATCACATTAACTGCGTTATTGCAATTAGTTGCACCATAATTACAATCTACCAATTTGCATAAACTTCCTGAAGCTAGACATTGGTCTATAATCTTTCCTCGGATAGAGCCTTTAAGACCAGGCCTTGGAGCTCCAGCAAAAGAGAACAAGTATTGTCGTTTATGCCTTCTCATTTTGTCCTGCCATTGGAGAATTTCACTTTCTTTTGACGGGTGGAAGCAGGTTGGGTATGGAATGGCAAAGTCGTTGTTCCAAGAACTTGATTCTATTGCTAACATTGACATGTTTTTAGATTCAGGCAAGAACCTAAGATTGCTACCCCAATCTGATTCATCATCAGATTTTCTCCGAAAATCCCAAGAAATTCTTCCAGCAACCAAGAAATGATCTCTACCCCACATCTTTTTCCATTCAGGTTTTTCTGCTACACATTTCACAAGATCAAGACCAGAAGAGTCTCTCACTGATGTATTACCTCCCCAAAGATATCGACCTAGATCAAGACCAACATAAAACGGCACATAAATCGCTGAAGCGAGTGAAGAATCATTTGTTAAGCAAATGTAATTCTTCATCTTCTTGTGAAAAATGATCTCTAACAAGAACTGATTGGTCAAGAATCAACTGTTGTTTAACAAAACCATTTCATGATCTTCAATTAGAGGACCAAAACCAAAGTTGACCAAGTATGGACAAATATTTTTCTCAGCCCCAGGTGTGAGCAAATGACAATTTTTGAGCAAATCTTCATTGAACCGGCTTGGAAGTTCATGAACATAAATATACCGACCCAAACAAGAATTTATTGGACCAGTTTGATTTACTAGAATAACAAGTGGATTGTGGGGAAATGATGAGATTTTGAATTCTGAGGGATAATGGCATTTGCATAGTTGTTAACCAACACAGTGTTGTCTCCACCAGTTAAAACTGAATAATCAAAGCAAAGGAAGACAAAACATAAGGTAAAGGAAATGAGAATTGCGAACCCCAGTTGTTGATTGCAGCACTTTCCAGCCATTTGTTTCTCCATTTGCTAATCTTCTTCTTCAGTCAGTGATGTTTTGATATAACAAAAAGTTAAAGAGAGAAAGAGTTCGATTGTAAAGGATGCTTTTGAGTCACCATAAATTAGTGCTATTAATGTGGCTAGTGAGCCCAAAGGCGTAGACAAGAAATTAACTACAGAGAGAGGTCGACAGAATTCCTGGCCATTAGATAATCAGAGTTTTTGTTTGGATGTGTGCCACAAATATGATAAATTCGGGAGCAAACGTCCGTTACTTTATTGGCAACTTATAGCAAAACAGTAAATATTCCGATCTGGGGCACCATATTTAGAAGATTCTTAAAAAAAAAAAAAAAACAATAAAGAAAGGAAAGGAAAATTTTTTCATTTGACGATTGAGATCTGGAGGGTGAACTCGAAAACATGGAATTTCTGGTTCTTTCTGTTACTCTCACAGAAGTTTGTGTACATTTGCGAAATAAAAGTGAAGTTGGAATATCAGAGAGCTGGGTGTGCTGTTCTTTATGGAAATGTCCAGTTTAAGAAAAATGGGTAACCGATTAAAAATATTTGTTGTTCCATTTTAATGAACTTACGATTTCATATCCACTGGAAAGTGAAGATTGAAGAAGAAAGACAGACCAACTATGCTAACCTTTCTCAAGCCAAGTTACTGCAGTGTATTACTCAAGCCCAAGACCAAAATAAAAAGATCCGATATCCAAGTGCTTCAAATTCCTTTTCAAAATTTTCCTAAAGACAAATGAGTTTGTTGAGGTGGTACAGAAAAACATCATAACAGCAATGAATCATGGCTCGACACAGCAGGGTGCCCTCGTTCATTGCTTCCAATCTAGAAAAGCTTTTTTCTTGTCTCCTTTGTTCTTAGCTCTTTTCTGCCTTGTTGCTCAAGTCTTCAAATTGAAAATATTTGCTTCTTCATTCTATATTGAACCAGGCTATAATATTCTCATTATTGATATTGAATACAAAGCAATATTTGCTCATTCTCTAGTTCTTCATTTATTTTAACTTGGTATCAGAGTATTAGGAATCCTAAAAGACCATGACTTTTGTCAAGTGTGGTGTTTCCATCTGTTTGAGGAATTGATGGGTTTGGATTCTCTCAACATTGAGTGAACCAATGCTAGTTGCAGTAGTAAGAGGCACTTCATTAGCGAGCCATGGATAGTACTTGAGAAGATATTTGTTGTGAAATCCATGTCAAAAATTGTTAACTTCCGTAGCCTTATTTCATTAATCAAGAAGGAAGGAATGAGCGTCACCGAGTATTATATGATAATGAAAAAAATTTCAAATGCTTTGAAGGCAGTTGGAGATTTCATCTCAAACAAGGACCTCATCCTTTACATTATTGGAGGGCTAAGTAGAGACTATGACTCTATCATTGTCAATGTCTCATCCAAGGCATAAACCCCTACAATTGAAGAAGTATACTTCATGCTGTTAAGTCAAAAAATAAACTAGACAGCTAGAATGAGACTCAAACTTCTAGATTTCATCAAGAAATCACAACTAACTTTGCACAAACAAAAACAATCAATTGAGAAACTGGACTTTTTGAAATTAAAACAAGCCAACCTACAATGGAGGAGAAAGAGGTAGGAATGGACTTGGAAGGCGTGGAAGTCCTGAGCAAACATGCCAAATCTATCTCAAAGTTGGATTTGTAGTTGCAGATTGTTGGCATAGGTTTAACAAGAAATTCGTGCCACAACAAGCCAAGCAGGAGACTAAAATAACATACATAGCAACACCTGAAGCAGTTGTTGATCCAGGGTGGTATTTGGACAATGAATCAAGCAATCATGTGACTAACTTAATCAAGAACCTGACCATCAATTAAGAATATAAAGGAGGTGAGAAGCTTGTAGTAGGTAATGGTCAAAACTTCTCAACCTCTCACATTGGTTGCTGTAAATTGAACACACCACACGCACATAAGTATATCCACTTGAACAAAATCCTGCTTGTGCCTGAAATCACAAAAAAATAACTTTATTACTGTTTCACAACTTAAAAATGATAATAATGTTATGATTAAGTTCAACAAAAATTATTGTGTTGTGAAGGACCTTAAGAGCCAGAAAGTTATGATGCAAGGAGTGACTATAAGAGGGACTTACAAAATACTGAAGTGTTAATGTTGAATCCTCAATATTATAGGGTAGCTAACTTAGTTTTCTTTTCCAAGTCTTTAAATTTTAGAACAAATTCTATTGTTAGCAAGTCAAGTCATGTAACTACCTGTAATGATCTAAAAACTCATAATCCATAGATACATGGTGTGAAGACTAGGACATCCAGGTGTAAGAGTTTTCAAAGATCTACTAACCACTTGAAATGATCTTGACTAAATGATTAAAAAAAAAACACTTCAACTACTTCATTTACCTTATGTTCTGCATGTCAGTATGGAAAAAAATGCACAAATTCCTTACAAATTAATAGAAACAAAGACCCAAACAACGCTTGAATTAATCCATACTGACTTATGGGTCGAACAACTGTTGTTTCAATAAATGGATATAGGTTTTACATAGCATTTGTAGATGACTACACAAGAGATACATGTATTTACCTTTTGGCTTATAAATCAGATGCTTTTCCTACCTTTAAACAGTTCAAATACCAAGCTGAGAAGTCACTTGACTTGAAAATAAAATCCTTATAGTGTGACATGAGTGGTGAGTTCAAGTATTTTGAAACCTTCTTAATAGAACAAGTCATTAAGCTTAGATATTTCCGCCCTTACACATACCATTAAAATGGTAAAGAGGAAACATAGACATGCCATCAAAATGGTAAAGAGGAAACATAGACACATAGTTAAGATAATATTGACACTTTTAGCTTAGTCTAGCATGCCACTAAAATTTTGGCAGGAATCCTTCTACACTTTAGTCTACTTGATTAATAAGCTTTTAACATCTTTTTTTAGCAAATAAGTTTCCATATGAACTTTTATTTGGCCACAAACCATATATTAAGCTTTTAAAAGTGCTTGGATGTGAGTGTTATCCATATCTTAAGCCTTACAACAAAAACAAATTATAATTCCACACTTCCAAATGTGTCTTTATAGAATATAGTCCTTTGCATAAAGGCTACTTGTGCCTACATCCTTCAAAGAAGATTTACATTGCAAGAAATGTAATCTTCGCTGAAGATTCTTTTCCATTCTCAACAAAACCAAACTTTGTCTCTACACATCCTCACAAAACCAACAACAACTCAATCATACTTATACCTTTCTTTACTGTGCACAACTGGTTCTCTAAAGCACACAAGGACATTTCAGCTTTTGAAGAAAATCCTAAAATTGCCTCCTCAGTAGCTGAGCAGTCTGCATCTCCAATTTCATAACAACACTCAACTCCCACACACATTTCTCCTCAAAAATAAAACTCAGCTTCTACACAAGATAACATACATAAAACACCTCACCACAACACATTGATCAACCAAACACCAACTAATCCAATCCCTGCCATCCTATGATAACTAGAAGTAAAGCAGGTATATTTAAACCCAAAATCTACATGGTGATGTGTTTGATATGTCACAATCTGAGATTCTTGTCAATTAAAAAAAAGCTTTGAAAGATTTAAAGTGGAGAGCAACTATGAAACAAGAATATAATGCTTTGATTGCAAATAGAACCTGAGAACTTATACCTTACAAATCAGACATAAAAGTTGTGGGGTGTAAATGAGTTTATAAGTCGAGAAGAATCTTGATGGAAGCATATAGAAACATAAAGTAAGATTAGTTGCAAAGGGTTTCTTGCAAACACTAAGAATATATTTTTCAAAAACTTTTAGCTCAGTGATCAAACCTTCAACAGTCAAAATCATCTTGAGTCTTGCTATCATTAAAAATTAGAAATTAAGGAAAATTGATATCAATAAAACATTTTTAAATGGTGATTTGTCAAAAGTTGGGTACATGAATTAGCCCACAAGTTTTAGAGATGCCAAGGTTTAAAATCATATCTTTAAATTGAGAAAAGCACTATATAGACATAAGTAAGCCTTTAGGGCTTGGTATGATAAGCTAAAATTAGCTTTAATGAACTGGAATTTCATTAATTCAAAGTCTAACATCTCCTTATTCTACAAGGTAAGCAACTCATGTGTGATTTTGTTATTGATATATGTAGATGACATCATTATAATTAGAAGCAATCAAGAGCAGATAGAAGAACTTGTGCAACAACTTAATATATCATTTGCTTTAAAAGATTTGGGAGACTTGAATTACTTCCTAGGCTTTGATATCACCAGAAAATCAAACTCAATCTTGATGTACCAAGAGAAGTACATCATATACCTCCTAGTCAAAACCAACACGGTGAATTGCAAATGAGCCTCAACACCAATGACCACATGGACTAAACTTACAAAATCCAATGGTAAGCCTTTTGACAATAAAACATTGTATAGGACAAAGTTCCTTGTAGTATGTTATATTGTCATGAGATCTCATTTCCAGTAAATAAGCTAAGCCAGTTTATGAGGGATTCTTGTGACACTTATTGGAAAGCTTGCAAAAGGTTATTGAGACACCTGAAGAAAACAAGTCATTTTGGGATGATGTTTAACAAAAATAAAATCTAGAACTTGTTGGATTCTTTGATGTTGATTGGGCAAGTGACTCAATGATAAGAAGTATGTGGGTGACTATTGTGTGTTCTTAAGTGGGAACTTAGTCTCATGGAGTTCTAAGAAGTAGCAGTGGTAGCAAGAGATCAAGTGCCAAAGCTGCATACACAACATTAGCTCATGTTAATGTCATATATTATTACATTTTTAAAAATACATGACATACATGATATTGTTCATCTAAGAGGGACCCTCGTACCTCATCCCTAAATTCTTTGCCTCTTCACGAAACTCATGCCTCCACATCTCTTATTTTTTACCTAAACTTACTTATTTCACATAAAAATAGATATTCTCGGCACTTAAATCAGGCCTCGATATCCACCCTTAATAGATCCAAGCCCTTCAACACTTTTTGTTGTGCATGAAACTACTATACTCCTATCGTGGTGATTGTGATGACTATAAATACAAACATTTAGGCTAGTTTCAATTAAACGGCTGAGCTTATGTCTATATAAAAGATGTAAGTGTATATCGCGTACCGTATTATCATTATGAACACGATGCTCATCCTCATCATCGCCTATAAAACTGTCCGAAAACTCCTCGAATATGTCACCCATATATACTTCTTCAGGTATCTAATTTTCATCAATTGTGTCACGTAAGGCTCCTGCAGTTCAAACAACGAAGGCTCTAGTTTCTTCAAATGAGGTTTCTGTAGCAAATAATTTTTTTTTTATTACATATCAAAACAATGCATATAAGATATTAATAATTATTAAATAAGAGTAATTACATTATTGATGTTAAATACGGTATCTTGAACGTCTGTGTGGAGTGCATTCTTTTTCGTGCTCCACTGAAGCATTAGTGGAATCTTGTCCGAAAATGCTTCCCAAACTTTTCTGCAAATATGGTAATTGCCTCAAAGATCCACATGTACGAATAGCAAATAACGATAGTTCATTCCTAGTGACACTATGAAACAAGAAACAACATATACAATTATATATTATGCATACTTGGAATGCAATGAGAAATCCTTCCAAGTTGTAGAGTTCAACATCGTGTGACGTATACATGGCTTATGCTTTTATGAATTTTTCATTCGATGAAGGGATTTCGATATAGATCTTTATGTCAGAGCCCATGCCACAATGCCCTACAGATATTTGTTAGAAGCTGGTAAATCGTGGACTAACTGCATCACAAATGGATCAACATATCAACGCGTGTCCTTCCCTTACCGACGACAACTTAACAAAATCTTTGTCATCCATTAAACTAGAATCACGTGACTACTACACATCATCTAATTTTTTAAATCGAATTTTCAACTCTCCAGTAAAATATTGGTCTTAAATTCGATGGATGTTCATCTTTTTCTGCACCTTTTTGTTCTTTGGATAATGGCCAAAGTTCAGCCTAGTTATCAACCCAAATTCCATTCGGGAGAAATGGATGACCTTGTTTGAGACATTGAACCACATTTGTTGATCAGTATTCGATTCTTGTAATTCTCTAAGAAGCATGTTGTACACCAGTTGACCGGAAAAGCTAATCAATTTTGGAAACTCCAGAAACTTGCCAAAGCATGTTTGCTGAAACATCTCTTGTCTGATTCTCAGTTAAATTTTCTCTAATTTTGGACACCACCCACAGATGTGATAATGATGTTATATATGCCGGGAAAAAATCCTCCTCTCTAATCTTATAATGTTGGTTAATCTTCATTCTTTCATCATTATTTTCTGTCATTTGCACCTTCATGTGCGTATAGAAAAGTAACGGAAGTTAAATATAACAAATAATGCATATGTGCAAGTAAATTAGATATGACAAATTACTTTAACTTATAACTGTATGAAAAACAACAATTTACTCATAAATTTGTTTAAAATAAGGCAATGTTAGGATCTTGTCTACGAGATTGATTCAAGAACACTTGCTTCTCTTTAACAAATCAAGAACAAAATAATATAAATTCAAGTTCAAAGAAACAATCAATCAAACACAATGAAAACAATTTTACGTGATTCGGCAGATTGCCTACATCCACAGCATCAACACTCTGATAGAGGCTTTATTAACAAGAAAGAAAATTACATATACAAAGAGGAGATTCACAGCTTTCATTCAAGCCTAAGAACACCTTGAAAACCAGCTTAACAGAATAATTGCCTTCACTTGCCACGTCATCAGTTTATTAATCACCCTAAATTAATCTGAGAACACCCCACAACGGGTAAGTTAATAATTAACAAGATAGTAACCAAGTTACTTAACATAAAATTCATTTATGTAAAAAATAAATAAATTATAGTTATTAAAGTTTAAATAAATTTCCAAAACCACCGATAAAAATTATAAATATTAAACTAAGAAATTGATATATATATATATATATATAAATTACGTGAATTATTATTTACTGGAATTACTAATTTCAAAGAAATGAAAATATAATATGCTGCTGAAAAGAAATGAAAGCATAACAATCAAAGTAACAACAATTTTATTATTAATGTTAAAGTAAACAATTTTTTTAAAAAAATTAATCTATAAAAAGTTAAAAAAAAATCACTTTTTTTGTTAAACTAAGATGATTAATAAAGTAAATTTCGAACAAAAATAAACTCAATAGCAAAAAATTTAACAAAACACCGTTTTACACCAAGTTAGCATTAAATTGTTGCTCAAAGTGGTACCAAATTGATGCTCTTTCCGGTATCTAATTGGTGCTTTTTATTAAGCACCAATAAAAGATTTTATTATACATCTTTTTTAAAAATTAAATAAAAATAGATTAATTAAAATTTAATTTTTTAAAAAATAAACAAATTAGAGTTATTTTAGTATTTTAATTAGTCAACTCACACTCAAAAAAATATATAGGAAACATAAGAATTCATTTTCATAAATTCTTTTGTAAAATAAGATTACCACAAATATTAGGAGTAGCATTTGATATAATCACACAAATCAACCATCAACTTAAAAAAAAAAAAAATCCCAAAGACAAAAATAAGTAAGATATTCACTATAAACTAAACTTTTAAAACAATTTTGACAAAAATTGCTAAAAACTTGTCAGTGAAATGGAAAATGCAACAGTTTGTTTAGTTTTTAGAACGGGGGACATTTTCGTGCAAATTCTAGATGTATTGCTCAATTTGGTTAAAAAAAAAAAAACAGTACGATCATTTACATAAATTACCTTCAAAATTGATCATTTTTTGAAATTTCCACAGACGATGCAAAGTGTATTATGTCGCAGTCTAATTATCTAGAAGCTTTCAAGAGAAAATCTTTCTTCGATTATGGCTTTTCAAGGAGAAAAATTGCTTTGGTCGAGTGCTAATCGAAGGAAATCGGAAGTTGAGGTAAACTCTTTTTTTCTTTGAACATTTTACTCTGTTACTGTGATTTGCGTTGTGGAATTTTATGGTGTATTTTAAAATTGTACTTTAATATAGTTTGGATTTGAAGCCTAAGTATAACGGATTTGCTTTTTGGGCTTTGTTTGGACATTTAAGTATTACGGAATGTGAGAGGGCCATAACACATACAGTAATCGGTTCAAATATCAAACGTAAAAATCCGGGTCATAACAGACATCTGATATTAAATACAACAGCCTAGCTTCAGTTTAACAATTAATTAAATATTACACACAATTTGTCACGAATTTATTTTTAAACTTTACAACCAAAATATGAGCAAGCTATATAACATATACTCTAAACTCGTTATCTAAGGATGTAATGCGACAATAATAATTTTTTTTCTAAGTTTTTTTTTAAAAAAAAATCATCTTACTGCTCACAAGAAGTATTTGATTTTGTCAACTTCAGATTTGAAGCTTAGATCATGCTTGAGGATCTGGATAAACCATTTTCCAAACATTATGCATTCACGGGAACTGCTTACCACTAAATGAAGTATTTGTGCAAATAAGAACATCCCGACATATTTATTTTTCATCAGAAGATACTGAGCGTGTCCAAACAAGCTGGAGGAGAAGCTGGTAAAAATCTAGAGTTTAAAAATTCCTTAAGTTCATTATTAGTTTTCTAAGCTAATCGAAAGTTGATTTGAGGTGGGACTCAGATCAGAGCTCCCTGCTTTTAACTAAAATTTTATGTATCTGCATAAAAAAGTTAACCAGCAAATCTTGGTTTCAGATTTTTGCATTGAGTTATTTCTTGATTTTCATATTCGCTTGTAAAAGTTCTTGGACACTGCAGTTGATGCAGCTAAGAGAGCTGGCTAGGTCAGTTTAGTATAAAGGAAAATTTCAAATCTTGTTTCTGGGTTCATTTCATTTTTTCTTAATTATTTGTTATTTTTTTTGATGTTATGTACAGATAATCTTTAGTGGGTTATACCAGACCAAACATGTGCAGCACAAAG
>JAXCLQ010000007.1:11382077-11392320 GCA_035584115.1 Cedrela odorata
AAAGTCATGGAATCATAAATGTCCAGAGATTTGTGAACAATGGAGGATGGTATAGAAATTTTTTAATTGAGGATTAGAATTTATTTAGATGTTTAATATAATTATATTAGTGTGAAGGTTGACCAGTTGCAAGCTCTATGTTTTTTCTCCTTGGAAGTGCTTTTGCTGGTATGAAATGCTAGCTTTCCGTGTGACCAATTTTATTTAAATTTTATATGTGAGTTTTTTTTTTTTTTTTTAAATTTATGATCATCGTGGATTTGAATTTTCATTTGATTAGCTGTCACAAACCAACCGCTCCCTATTTTCCCCTTTTATATGCAAATATAACGTGAGTTGAAAAAAAGAAGTCTAGACAAAAGTTGAAAATATATCCAACCAAGCATTGACATACCGGTTGATTTGGTCACACAAACTGATAAGGCATGTGAAGATCTCATAGTTGATCATCTCAAGCAGCAATTTCCAATATATAACGTTATCTCCTATATCTTCATTGTTAGCAAATTTATCCAATCAAGCACAAATTTTCAGAGTGAAGTTGTGGGTTGGTTGCCAGATAGTGGCTAAAACCAAGCACAAATTTTCAATGCATCTGCTCCTTTAAATCAACTCTGTTAACATTTCGCTTTCATTTCAATATTTGAAGGAAGAGTATACGTAGAAGGAGATTGAGTGTATTTAACAGAGCTGAGATGGAAAATTGATGATTTTTTTTCCGTTATTCAAGTTCAAGCCTGATGATGTCCAATGTGGCTCATTCTCATATCTAAATGGGCCATTGTAACGTATTAGGTTTTGCACTTGAGCAGTTGCCTATGACGTGGGAATTTTAAGAACTCCCCAACTGCACTGGATGGTTTGTGCTAGAAATAAGGGCTTGAAATTGACTGAATTTGAACGTTAGGAACAGCTTTTTAGCTCATTCATGTTAGCTTCAATTATGGATGTTATTAAAGTTAAATTTGTATGGAATTATATTATCACTTGTTGTCTTAACTTATGGTCTTTGCTTGATTTGTTAGGTGCTTAATGGAATTGATCCCAAATAGAAGTAATATCAATGAAAATTATGACAGATTGATTGTAGACAGGGCTAATGGTGTCGGTTGAGAAACTTAAAGTTATAAAGAAAAAGTCGAATGGGATGGTTATTGAGGTTTGCCGATTCTGAAAAATATAGTGCGCTTATCCTTATAATTTCGACTAGCAGGAGCTTTTGTTCTTTACAGAAAGCGGCTAATCATCGGGATGAACATGTATGCAAGGAAAGCAAAACATAGAATCCATTTATATGCAAGGAAGTTTCTTTACAGCTTTTCTGGTAGCTTAATACTTATTTTCGTCTGGTATAAATTTACTAGCTCCACGCAGACACTGATTTATAGAGTTGATTGATTAGCAATTTATGAATGTTTGATTTTGTAAATTTGTAAAGGTTGTAAATTTTTGTCGTCAATAAATGTATTATTTTGAATCTTAATACAATTATGGTTATCTAATATTATAGATAACACTTTTATTAAAATTTGTTAGTGAATGTTGAATTTGATTGATTTTACGAAAAGAAACTGAAACAAAATTTTTTAAAAAATGAATAGTAGAAATGTCAAAAGTTAATGGACAAAAAATCAGTTATCAAGGTTGATATTTTTGCAAAGGCTACTTTGCAAAAATAAATAATTTTACCTTTATCGGTTTGGGCAAGTTTAAACTGAAATCAGAATCAAAATTTATCAAATTTATTTTTTTGAAATAGAAATCAAATTAATAATTTTTCAAATCAACCAAAATTGTTCAAACAATTTAATTTGATTTGGATTGATTAAATTTAAAGTGTCCAACTCTGATAGAAAGTCTTTTCTTTTGGCACTGTAAAGTATTAGTCTAAAAATCTCATTTTCTTGTAGTGACATTAAAAAACGTGCATAAAGTGGTAAAGATCACAAGTAGAAAAAAATTTACAAACTAAATTGTGTTTTTAGTTTTTAGTTTTTACGGAGATCGTCAATGAAACAATGGACGAGAAAATTTAAAGACATTCTGCATTGGTAACTCTAATTGCTATTAATTAACTAAAATAATTTCATGTGGTAACTCAACATTATCTTGACTTCAATTTAAGATATACATAGAAATTAACTCTTGTAAAGACAGCACCATATATACAACAATCCCCTGCATATTCTAAAATGCACAATTTGCTTTCACCAACTATGGAATTCAACATATATAACCAGGTGTTTTTCAAACTATGAACCAGTCACTGAACATCTGATTGTGTTTTATAAGAACTTGGTAAAAATTAAACTTTCAATGAACCAAAGTTATTTTGTTGTAAACAATAAGATAAATGTTCACAACAAACTCTTACATTGTAATATTGTTAAGCGGTTTAACACTTTAATGGTCTTGCCTTTTTAGTATTCATGAATGCTCTACAATGCTTGCCTTGCTCTTATAAGAATCGATCCAATTCCTTACTTAAATAGGTGATTTTTTGTCTAATGTGTTCTAATGACACACTACCTAATAAAAGGCTATGGAAAATATTAAGAGTATAAATTCATCCTTATTTACAATAGTAAGTAAAGAGAAGACTCATAAATATAGTTGATAGTACTACAAGACAATGAATGACTTGTTTTTACTCTCATGAACCTATTTTCTGGGATTTCAATCAAATAGGTGGGGTTACCATTACTCTTGTTTTATGATCTAGGCACAATATCCCCATCGACGTATTTTCCACTATCCTTTTATTCAATGGTTTGGTCAGAGGATTGGTCAAATTGAACTTTAACCTCATAAAATCTAGGCTCACTACCCCATATTTGAGCAGCTGCTTGATAATATTATATCTTAAATGAATATTTGTTTTTCTCGTTATATTTCTTATTCTTTGCTTTGGCTATTGTGGCCTGATGATCACTATATATACAAATAGAAGTAAGACGATGAGTATTAATGAGAAGATCTGATAAGAGGTTTCTTAACCACTCAACCTAGAACATGTCTCCTCTAAGACAATAAACTCATACTCCATGGTAGACTGAACTATATAGGTTTGCTTAGATAATTTCTAAGACACTGCACATACACCAAGCGTTAATATTTAACCATTAGTGGATTTTGCTAAGAGGTTTCTTAACCACTTAGCTTTAGAACATGTCTTCGCTAAGGCAATAAGCTCATACTCCATGATAGATTGAGCTATATTGGTTTGCTAAGATGATTTCCAAGACACAGCACCTCCACCAAGTGCTAATATGTAACCGCTAGTGGATTTTATCTCATTTGATTTTGAAATACAATTAGTATCACTATACCCCTCTAACATAGGTAGAGATGTGTGGTGCCTTTCAAATATCTTGCAAGTCTCTCTAAGGCATCCAATGTTCCATAATAGGGCTCTATATGCTTTGCCAGACATAGTACTATTCATTAAGTACACCAAGCTGCCAATCATTTTTGCATACTGGGTTTTGTTGACACTATGTTTTAGGTTTTTCTTCACATGAACATTCAGATCATAAGTAGTAGAAATCGACTTATGATCATAAAAGTTAAACTCTCTCAAAAACCTTTCAACATAGTATTTTTGAGATAAAATAAGATCATCAACTGTTTTAATAATTTTTATGCCAATATCACATTTGCTTCTATCATATCTTTCATATCAAAATTAGAAGCCAACATTCTCTTGGTCTCATTTATCACTTTCATTCTTGAATTAAAAATAAGCATGTTATCAACATAAAGACATGATCATGTATGTATTAGTGTCTATGGATTTTAAAAAAAATGCACTTATTTGAGTCATTTATCAAATATCAATTAGATACCATTACATGATCAAATTTTGCATATCATTGTCTAGGTGCTTATTTTAATCCATATAAGAATTTAATAAGTTTACGCACTTTATGCTTGTTACCTAGAACGACACAACCTTTAGGTTGGTTCAAATAAATTTTCTCATTTAGATCTCCATTTAAAAATACAATTTTTATATTTATTAGACGTAATTTACAATTGCAGCTAATGCGATCAAAACTCGAATAGATGCAATTCTTGTCATTGGAGCATATGTATCAAAATAATCTATACCTTTCTTCTGAGGGTACTCTTTGGTAACTAATCTTGCCTTGTACTTATAATAGATCCATCTGCTTTCAATTTCTTTTTGAAAATCTACGTCCATCTTATGGGTTTTATTCCATATGGAAAGTTATCTAACTCCCAAACTTGATTGTTCATAATTGAGTCTAACTCATTGCCAAAGTGGTGCATCCCGATAAGTCATTGCTTAGCTGAATGTTTGAGGATAATTCTCAACTAGAAGGACACAAAAATCTTTGCCAAAACTAGTAGTTGTTCTTACTATTTTACTTCTCCTAAGTTCAATTTCTGAACTATCAAGAGGATTAAATGACTGATTCAAAGAATGAGGTTTTTCAACAATAACTTTCTTCGGAAAAATAAATTCAAAGAACTTAGCGTTTTTAGATTTTATAATGGTATTTGCCTCATACAAATTACCTTCACTTTGAAGAACCAAGAACCTATAAGCTGTACTATTTTAAGCATACCCAATAAACATAGAGTTTATAGTTTTAGATCTCAACCTGCTCATTTTAGGTTTAGTTTAAGCTTACAACATTTTAACACATTAGTCAGACACCTCCACACTTTAAGGTAAGATAGTTGAAGCTTATAACATTTCCATAGCTCGTAAGGTGTCTTTCCAAGTTTTTTGTAAGGTATACTATTTTAAATATGACAATATGATAACATAGCTTCCCCTCACAAATTTAACAGTGGCCCTCACAAATTTAATAGTGGCCCCTACAAATTCAAGGCTTTATTTTTCCTTTCCACTACCCCATTAGATTATGATGAATGATGAGGTGTCATTTCATAAATTTCGTGTTTTTTTTTGTTACATTAGTATTGAACATGTTGAATCATATTCGCCTCCTCTGTTAGTTCTTAATCTTTTAATTTTCTTGTTAAGTTGATTTTCAACTTCATTCTTATGAAGAAATTTTCACATGTCTCATTTTTAGTTTTTAAGAGATATACTTTGCCATATCTTGAGAAATCATCAATGAAGGTAACATAGTATTTATTTTCTCATCTAATCATGGTTTGTTTCAAAATACCAAGGTCACTATGAATTAAACTGAGTATTTCAGTTTCTGTTTTAAGAATTGATTTATTTGACCTTTCAATGAACTTTGATTCCACACATAGATCACTTTTTTTTTACTTGACAAATTTAAATCAAATATCAAACCATAATTCTTCATTATCTTAATATAAGAGTAATTCACATGACTTAATCTACTGTACCGCAAATTAATAGAATCAATAATATAAGCAAAAAAAAAAGCACTATTATTCATTATAACTTTAGGTACATTGAGCTTGCATAATTCACTTGAACTATAACATCTTAACAAAGACCATATTCTTTGTCATTACAATTTTATCACCCTTAAATGACATTTTTACACTAGCTTTGCCAAGTATAAAAATAAAAATTAAGTTCTACATAATATTCATAACATGAAGAACATTACTGAGTAAAAAGTCTTTTCAGAAGTGAGCTTGAGAAGAACTTTTCATTTGCCTAAAACCAAAATGGACTGAGAATCGCTAAGGTAAATAACTTCTTCTTCTTTTGTCACAATTTCATAATCATGAAACAATTTTTTATCACCACAAATGTGTTTAGTGGCTCTAGAATCAATAACTTGATCTTTGTTTCAAGCAGAAACCATCTTTACCTCGATGACCACAATAACAATTATCACATTATCATCTCGTTCAACCAAATTGGCTTTAGAAGGATTTTTGTGTCACACACTGATAAATTGGTGTCGTAATGGCATAGAGGTAGGGATATTCCACCTTTATAAGTCTCAAACAAATTTGAACATGTAACCTTGTAATGTAGATAAATACAATTATATGCATGATTTCATAAACATATACTGAGGGCTCCATACCCATCAATACTATGCTAGACATATACCACAATACTCATATACAGAACAATATATGCACAGGAATATACAAAAGACACATATAATGTGTATATATAATTGAGCGTTGCAAAATAAAAAAAAATATTAACCCTTAGGTGACTGCATGGAGAATTTGGAATCTCAATACTCTTCACAAATATCTCATAGAATCCTTACCAAGAAGGAAATCCTGCAATCACTGGAAATTGTAGTGAGATGAGTTTTGAAAAAAACTCAATAAGTGGATACTAAAATGAAGATTTTAATAAATTTAGTTTCGATATAAAATATGTTTAAAGTTAAAATCAATTTAAGATAGAAATCATACTAATAGAACATTCACTGCATATTATAATAATTTTTAGACTTATTATTTCAAATATTCAAATGAAAACAAAACAATATGGAAGGATGTATATAGATTTCGGGTCAGATATCAGACCGCTCTTCGCCTCTAACTTCTCACATATACCGGTACCTCTACAGAATACAAATTAGAATGTGCTTTTAAAGCACATAAACTTCCTTCCTTATGTCCCCCGATTAGGTTAAGTAAAAATTAAAATAATGGCTAGCATATTGTCAAAAATACAGAAATCAGAAATAAAATACAATTCAAAACACAATAGCCATAAAATTAATATCTCAATAATTCCTCTACAACAATATATATAAAGCTCAAATTAAGTCTCATTGTCTATATAAAGCAGAATGTAAATTAATTTATAAACAAATTATTCCTTATTTTGTAAAATATTAAGTTTTATAAAACAGTTTTAAAGAAATAAAAAAGATATAAAAATTCACTCACAAGTGTCGCAAATACAGAACATAAATCAGATCATCATGGGCTGGGCGGCCACTCCCTCGGCGTATCTATAACATATTTATACTAATTATTAACGTAATAATTGAAGTACACCTACTTAAAATTTAATTACGACATTGATGTACAACAAGTTTTCTCCCCTTTTTGAATTTTATTTTCTTTAATAATCCGAAATCTAACGATTAATAATTGATGTTTCAATTATACTTAATTCACTATTACTAACTAATTCCGCATGATAACACATTATTTTGAAATATAAATAAAGTGCAATATACTATCACTATTCATATCTTCCAATAAAATTTAATTCCACATAATCCAACCGCTAATTGGTTTAGTTATAGTCTAAATAAGTATAATCGACAAAATTGTCCGTGATGAACAGTAATTTCATCATAAACAATTATTTTTGCTATGAATAGTAATTTTATAAAATGCAAAAATAAGATAACAACGATGCTAGGAATCATACCGAGGGGTCAATTTAACCCTAAAACGTCCGATTTACAAGTAATTTTGAAAATTTTCAAATTATAAATAGTAATACTATTCTCCTCTCGGCCTAATCGTCGACCAAATCCCTCAAACAAAGTTTCTAAAATATAACTTGTATCATGTACGTGTGATTAGCAGTAAGAAATAGAAATTTAATTTGTTGAAAATTGAGTAATTTAAAGGAAATTGAAAAAAAAAATTAAAAACTAAAGAGAAAGAAAGGTACGGGATGAAGAAGAAGAATGCCCAGGTACTGTTTCTGCCCAGCTTTAATTTTAATTAAAATATTCAAAAATTACTTATTTGTCCCTGAAAAATTAAAAAGAACTTAAATAAAAAGGGTAAATATGTCATTTGAAATTTTTATACACATATATTATGTTCTAGGCTTTGACTCTCTCTCATTCGACTTTAAATTTAACTCAAATTTGATTCATATCGATTCTTATCGAGTCCTCTTTCAGTAGAAATAAACCGTTTATTAATTAGATTTTTCAATCAACATTAATTTTCATTTGAAGGTCGATTGCGTGGATAAAACTTTAAAGAAAATTTTTCTAAACTTAATATATTATTATCAAATTACTCTCAAAAGCTAAGTAAACATTCATACAAAATTATTTACTCGATATTCAATGCCCGATATAAATTTATAAAATGACAAAATTACCCTTAGTATATAAAATGGCTAAAATGCCCTTGGTTTAAATTTTAGGGTATTATATTTTATCTCCCTTTTAAACTCTATGTCTACACTGACTAGCATAGTGTTCAAGTTTTCCACGTACAAAACATTGACCTTTCTTTTTGAAATTGAGGTTCTTATTATCAAAAAATCTTTTGTTGTTGGGGTTTAGAAAATATTTTTTTATGAAAAGGCTTACTCTTATTAACATTTGCCTTTAAATTTAATTCCTTGGCCTTTTCAACTTCATCTTTGATTCTATTCTTCTCCTCAATTCTTATATGAATAATTAATTCTTCAAGACTCATATGATTCCTTGTATGTTTCATATTGTTTTTGAAATCTCTCCAAAAGTCTGGAAGTTTCTTAATTAAACAACCAGCTATGAAAGGATCTTGGAGTTTTATCTCTTTATTTTTCAAATCATTGATTAACAAATGTAATCATGTATGTGGAGAAACATCTTTATCATCCTTCATTTTAAAATCTAAAAAAATTTCTTGTTATGTACATATGAGATCCAACACCTTTAGCTACATATTTATTTTTCAACAATTCTTAAATTACAGAAGAAGGTGAGTACTTGTTATAAACATCATACAAGTTGCTGGAACGAGTGTTAAGAATTGTATGTCTACATACCTTATTTTTTGTTGTCCAAACTCCTAACTCATTCATAGTAGTGTCATTTACAAATGGCAGATTGTTTTTGAGATACCCCGAAAGGTTGTAGATGTCCAATGTGTCGAAGTCCATCTCTTCCCAACATTTGAAGTGATCTCCGTTAAAAGTTTCATTTTAAGAGATGTCTGGTAAAGACTTGACAATAACCATTGCAGCATCCATGATATAATGTGATGTTGTTATTTAAATTGTAGGAATCTATTAATGATGCACTGATTTGTAAGCCTTCAACACCAAAATCACCAAGTGGAATTAAACAAAATAGCAACCAAAATTACTTCAATTTGCAGTAGAAAACAACAAAATTATTAGCAAGAAAATAATAGAAAAATAGTAGGAAATAGTAAGAAAACAACTATAGAAAAATAGCAAAAAAGTAGCTAGAAACAGCAGGAAAAAAAAAAGCCAAGGCATTTGATCACTATCCTAAAAAATAAATTTTGCCCCTCTAGGAATATTTCCTAGTGCAACAAGGATAAAAACTTACGGTTTGATCTCCAGAATTCAATGGCTAAATTATTGTAAGGGTACACATCTAAATGCAATAATGTTTAGAACAACAAAATAGTTTGTTTGGCGAAGAAGAGTAAGTTAACAGAAAATGAAAAAAGAATAATTATTTTACTTGTGTTTACAAAAAACTCAACACCTTTCTATTTATAGAAAAGAAATATGATTGTTATAGAGAGTTCAATTTTCACATTAACCCTCACATTTATTCTTTGTAACTCTCAATATAAATTCAAAATATTAAATTTAAAATGTCACATTTATTTTTTTAACTCTCAATATAAATTCAAAATATTGAATTCTGTTTGAGAAATGGCATGCGACATGAATAAAGCCTAATGGGCCTTGGGCTGACAAATGGATGATACAGAACCCAAGCTAGAGTCCAACAAAGAATAGAAGAAATCCAAGCTTAGTTTAAGTCTAGGGGATTCTAGCAGTAGAATGATAAGGACCTCAGGTACAATAAAAGCCGAGTCCTCCCAAGCTCATTGACAGGTCTCAGGCTTGCACATAAATTTCGAAACCTTGTCCAAGAGAGTCTCAGGTATCACACAGCGAAGGTCTCAGAGATGCGATCAAATCTGAGGCCACTTTAAGTAAATGAAAAGGCTTTAGAGAAAGTCTTTTTAGACCTTTTAATAGTTACGCATCGACAAAAGATTAAAGTTATTTTTAGATTTTTCCATAATAAGTATTCATGGCCTGGTTGTAAATCATGTTCTTCGAACATAGAGGTAAAATAGTTATTTAATGACATTTATTATTACATGTGTATGATTTAAGATTTATTTGACATATTAACGAGGCTTAGGAGAACTTAAATTGGCTTAATGAATGATTAATATAGACTTTGTTGTATTTTTTAAAATCTCAAAAAGGGATCAAACTGAAAAATTTTCAGGGACCAAATTACAAGAATTTTCAAACAGTGGAAAATCAAGTACTGTAGCAAGGGTATTATAGTAAGTTACTGTAGCAATATGGTTGACCGGGTTGCAAAAT
>JAXCLQ010000007.1:11415141-11429663 GCA_035584115.1 Cedrela odorata
ATATATATATATATATATATATTAATATTAGTGAGGAATAAAAAGGGTGTTATAACGTGATCATGTTAATCAATTGACTAAATGGTTGTAAATTGCATGAATTGCGTGTCACTTGTAAATTAAATAAGATTTCATTTATGGAATGGGTTACAATTTAGATTTAAAATATATTGTTTTATACTTTAGTCTTTCCATCTTATCTGTATAAAGTAAATATTTAACTCTAAAATTTATAAATTATTTATAAGAATTTGGTCTACTAATTTTAATTTTTTCTCATTTTAATTTCCAAACTTTGAAAAATGAGCATACTCCAAAAATTATAAATTATTTCTAAGAATTTGACCAATTAACTTTACTTTTTTAATATTTTAGTACCCGATTTATTTAAATTTTGACTACACTTTAATTTTAAATAGTACAAATAATTGAAATTTTTTTAATTTTGATTAATGAAGTTGATGAAGAAAAGTTAACCAAACAAATAATTACATTTCTTGTATTTACAGATTAATTAGGAATGGGTTGTTTGAGAACATAATTTAATGAGGTCAATAGACTTGTTTACATTAAGCAAAAACTTAGAACATCTCTCTATTGCTGCATGCTCTTTCATTTCTTCTTTAAAAAAAAACAACTTTCTGCTTGAGGCGTTTGCTGGGAAAGCTAATCCCGTCAAGAGAAAATGGAGAACCTATTCACCGGAAAGTGTTGCTGCCAACTCTGGATTGCATTTCTTGTTGCCAATATTTTATGTCTCTTGTTGCTTCGTATTGATTATTCTTCTGTTCTGAGTAGCAAGGGCGGCATAAAAGGTTTGGTCAACAACTATGCAATTAGCAAGCTGATCAATGGCGAACAGAGGAAGAAAACAAAATCTCACGAAGATTTGTGCTCAGGTCGATATATTTACATGTATGATCTGCCTAGCCAATTCAATGAAGAAGTGCTCAAGAATTGTTATTTTACCAGAAAGTTTGAGAAGTTTAATATGTGTGTATACTTTGTCAACTCAGGTTTTGGTCCCCAGGTACAAAATTCTTCTGGGTTTTTAGCGAATACAAGTTGGTTTCTTACTAACCAGTTCCTGTTAGAAGTAATTTTCCACAACAGAATGAAAAAGTATGAATGCTTAACGAATGATTCCACACTTGCATCGGCAATATTTGTACCATTCTATGTCGGTCTCGATGCTCGGCGATATCTTTGGGATTTTAATACAACTATGAGAGATGCAGCTGGTATAAATCTTGTCAAGTGGGTAGCAGAAAAACCTGAGTGGAAAAGAATGTGGGGAATGGACCATTTCTTAGTTGCAGGGAGGATTTCTACTGATTTCAGGAGACAGTCAGACTTGAATTCTGACTGGGGTACCAACTTCAGGTTTTTACCTGAATCCCAGAACATGTCAATGTTATCAATCGAATTAAGCTCCTGGAACAATGACTATGCAATACCATATCCAACATATTTTCATCCTTCAAAAGACAGCGAGGTGTTGGAATGGCAGGAAAGAATAAAAAGACAAAAGAGGCAATATTTGTTCTCTTTTATTGGCGCCCCACGACCTGGACGAAGAAATTCTGTTCGGGGGTTTATAATCGACCAATGCTTAAATTCAGGCAGTGCATGTAAATTCTTAGATTGTACTGATCCAGCAACTGATTGTGGCAACCCAACTTATGTGATGAACGTGTTTCTGAACTCAGTTTTCTGCTTACAGCCTCCTGGAGATTCGTTCACCAGAAGATCAATATTTGATTCAATTTTGGCTGGTTGTATTCCAGTTTTCTTCCATCCAGGCAGTGCGTATGCGCAATATTTGTGGCACTTTCCCAAGAATCGTACTAAGTATTCTTTATTTATTCCAGAGGAAAAGCTAAGGGACGGGAGTGTCAGAATAAATGAAACATTGCTTCAAATTTCAAAGGAAGAAGAAGTAGCTATGAGAGAGGAAGTTATAAGACTGATTCCTAGGATAATATATGCAGATCACAGGTTTAGATCGGAGATAGTTGAAGATGCATTTGATATAGCAGTGAAGAGAATTCTCGAGAAAATAGAGGGATTTCGGAAAGACATAAGGGAGGGGAGGGATCCTAGTGTTAATTTTGCCCAACGCAGTGAATCCAAGTTCATGTGAAGAAAAATTAGAAGGCAAAAGTTTACGGAATCCTATCTTTCGTTTTCTTTTAACAATTTCCTCATTTCATAGATATATAATGCATTCAGTTTCAATATTTTGTAGCTAAAATTAATTATTTACGTGTTAGTTTTTCTCTGTCTTGATTTTTTATTAATTTATTATTTGTAATGCCAAAAAATAATCCATAAACAAAAAGATACGAAAGTTACAGGAAGCAGCCTTAATTAAGGCAAATAATATAATCAAAAGAAAACGAAAACAAGAAACTATCAAAGAAATTCGAAACATAGCAGCCTTAATTAATGAAGGAGACAATACTTGCGCATACTATATGGCAGTGTAAAAGGAAATTTACTATGAGCCATGACATGAACGAACAAGATACTGTATATTGATGTTCTTCAATGGAACAGTGTTTTGGCTTACAAAGAAAACTGAGAAAATAATGTATCAATACTACCAAAAAGAATGCTATACGAGAGAGGAAACTCTAGGAATAAATCATTCAATGGTTATCAATATTAGGTTGGTATAAGGTGCAGCAATTGCCATTAGATCATCTTCATTCCTTCTGCTGTGCTGATTTTGCAACGAACAAAATTTTCTTCTTTTGCAGCTGTCATTTTTCAGATTGTAGGTCACATGGCACGTGTGAGTTGAAGAATGTTGTGGGCTGGAGTTGCTGATTTGGACTTCCTAACAAAACAATTAAAGAAGTAACAAACTTCACAAACCGAAACAAAGAAAATTTAAACAACTTCCAAACCACGATAATAAAATTTTTGACCATTTTCTAAATTTAATAATAAACTTTGTTGACATAGTTTTAATTTTGAATAGATTGAATCTCTTCTCTCGTGGAACGAAAATGGTTGAATGAAGTTAGTTTTTAAGTTTAACTTTAAATTTAAGTCAAGTTATTATTGGATATTTTTTTGTATTTCAAAATACACTATACTCTAATTAATAGATCATTATATATATATATATATATATTAAAAATATAACAACTATTTTATTTATTAATTGATTATAAATATGATTTAATTAACCATTATATATTGTAACTTATGTTATTATTTGTTTGTTGGTTATAAATTTTTGTTTAATGGTCAATATTATGATAATATTAATTTGTGTTTTAATAATGGTATAATATCTTATATTATAAAATTAAAAAAAAAAAAAAAAAAGAGAGGTCACTAATAATTTGAGATAAGAAAAAAAATGCTTTTATTTTTACTCTCTATTTTAACATCAAAGAGTAAAATATTATATGGTAGTTTTCAAGTTTCATGCTTACAGAACAAGTCGTTGAATTCTGAAGGTTAGACAACCATACGGCTTCATTTGCACTAGAATATTGTCATAAAGAAGCAGAATATTTTTTCTTAAGAACAGTGCTTTTAACATGTCATAACTTATTGATTTGATCTTGTACTAGCGATTTATTGTGTTAGAATAAATTATTTCTAAAAATTCCAATAATGTTAAGAAAAGAAACTTTCAAATGTTTGCGTAATCATTTAAGAAAAGTTTGTGCATTGAGTTGAGAAGCAGGTAAGAAAGAAATTTTCAGCACGAAGAAGGTGTATTTATTCTTGTTTATTAATATTTTTTTTAACTAGTATTTTATTTTGTCTTACTCTGACCCTGGGATTCATATGTGCAAATCACCACAGACCTTCGTGATATATCTTTTATGTACAAAATATACTATCAGAACCTGTAAGGCTATCAAATCAATACTCACAACCTGAAAATAGTTTATAAATATAAGTTCTCATCTATATGAGCTTTATCAAAGAATTAATTTCTGTAATCAATTCATCTGCAACATGTAAAATTAATAAGAATATATCAAATTAAAATGAAACATTTCATAAATATTAAATAAAATAATAAAATTCTTACATAACGTCTAGTTTACAAATTCTCAACACCCCCCCCCCCCATCTAGAAATACCACAAATCCAATATCAATACATATTTCCATTAAATTATATATATATATATATATATTCAAAATAATACAAATTCAAAAGCTTTACAAATCCAATGAACTCAAATAGCATAAGTGAGTCAAGGAATGAATAACCTACCAAGTGCGTCGAGTGCACTCTACTGCCACTACTAGTCCAGTAAGGACTAAAACTCTTAGCCTGGAAGTTGAAATAGTGAGAGATGAGTATATATCTATACTCAGTAAGTAAACGCATACATACATAGATACACATACATGTACATATATTTCTAAATCATGATATTGAGATTTCATTTATTTATATGCTTAAATACATACATATAACTCATGTATAACAATGTATGTAAGACAATTAAACTGGTTTACTCTTAAGTTTAACCATACAACACGAGGCTGGTGATATTATCCCGACCACTACCTTACCAGAGGTAACGTCGAAATTCATCAGTGAACTTGTTATGCATAAAACCATATATGATACATTCTTTAAAAACTGAAAATCATATCTTATGCATTTGTAAAATCATTTATTTCATATAAAACATGTAGTTATAAAACAAGTCTATCTCACTAATGTTAACTTGAGTAGTCACTTGGTGAGAAAGTGATTGTCCTCGTCGTATCCATTAAATCCAGGAGATCCCTATCAAGTCGACAGGACTTTCCATAGGGTCTCTACTTAACTGCGCATACGCGCATCGGCTAATAGTGGGCTTACCACGGCTTAACCTTCTTTATATAGTCCCACTGCGGCACTAGTAACCTCTGCGCCTCTCATAAGTCCATCCATTGGTTACAGCCCTGCATATATAATAAATAATAGGCCCAAATGCTATACAACTAGCCCACTGGCTATGTAACAATAATCGGCCTTAATGGCCTCATCACCAATAATTGTGCTCATTTAAAACAATTTCTATTTCAAACAATATTTCACATCATATAAACAATTTAGGCCATCATGGTCGTTTAGCATGTATATGAGTATTTCAAAATCCGCAGACCATTTATAACTCTTACCCAATATCAATATAAAACACATGAAATACATTCATTTTCGATTTCATTCAAACATTTCAAAACACATGCTTTTACCACACCAATGTATATATACTCACACCAATGTACATATAAGTATCATATGCATTTTATTTACTACTTATGCATATATGAATCCACTCACAACTTTGGGGAGGGTATACACTCCTGTTACGTATCCTCACGTCCCGTCGACCCTTCTTGCAAGTTTTCTGAACCTATTACCACACACATATATTTAAATCAATTTCTCGATTCCGATGAAATTTAAACACAATATTTTAGATGTATGTTTCATGGAAAACATACTTAAGATTCCTTAATTGACACACACACTACGAGGCTTACTAATCAATGCCTTTTAATTGATTTTCAACAATGAAATCCTATGTCTATTAACATTCCAAATTTTACATTCATGTCTAAAACGAATACGTCTATCTCAACAACATTCAATGCGGGCGCACGCACGCACGCACATACACACACGCACACACATATATATATATATATATATATATCATCTTCAAATTTTTATTTGTCATTATTTTCACACAACTCCATATTTTCGACTACTATCCAACACATACATTCTAACAACATAGCTTTACAAGTTCAATTGCTCGTTTACAAAATAATTTCACCAAATCTATGTTATCAGCAAATATGAATCTAAGTACATTTAATGTTAATTGTCTCAATTTCCACCATGAGGCACAATTTTACGTTTCCTATAAAAAAAATCAATCTTAAATTCGTATGTGAACAATAAACCCTAATTCAATTTTCATTCCAAATGTTAAAATCGAAATAATTATAATGTACCAGACATACCGTTAGCTTGCATAATAGTGTATAAACTCCAATTTGTCGTTTAAACTCAAAAACACTAACTTACTTCGAAACCTTAATTTCGTCAAGCTTCAATTCCGTCCCTTTTTAACTCCATTTCAGTTCCAAATTGAAGAGCAAGCCATGAGGAGTCATTTGGTGATGGAAATTTTGAAAAATTGCAAAGGATTGATGAAAAATTGAAAGGAGAGGGGTTAGGGTTTTAAAGAGAAGGGGGAGAGAAAATTTGGGTGTTTTTAGAGAGAAAGATGTGTTAACACAAATGAGAGGCATGGATATATATAGAAGGAGAGGTAAAATATCCAAAATGCCTTTGAAATCTTTGAAAAATCGAATAAAAATTTAAGTTTTTCAGCCAACCAGTAGACCGCTTCCTCGAACCAATCGACCACTTCCTCTTTCTCCCTTAGAATAGCTTCTATCAGTTAATCGGATTAGCAAACAGGTTGATCGCTTCCCTTTTTCTCCCCACAACAAGGATACCACCAGTCGACCGTTTCCTCGAAGCGGTCGATCGCTTCTCATTTTCTCCCCAGAACAGCTATTGCCGGTAGACCGAATTGGGCAACAGGTCAACCAATTGCTACAATACCCCCCCTCCAAAACACCTATTGCCGATTAACCGCTTTTCTGAATTAGTCAACCGACTGCTACAATGTTGTGCTACAGTGTCCGTTTTTCACTGTTTAAAAATCTTGCGATTTAGTCTCCAAAAACTTACAATTTGATTAATTTTTTTTTCATATTTTCAAAAAATGCTAATAAGTTCATATCAATCAATTCATTTAAGCTAACTAAAGTTCTCATAAGCCTAATTAATATGTCAAATAAATCTTGATTCATGTACATGGGATAATGAATATCATTAAATGACCATTTTACGCTTATATTCGAAGAACAGGGTTTATATTTCTACCCCCTTTATAAAAATTTTTACCCCAAAATTTTACTCTCTATGATAAAGATGACGATATGATATACCATTATGAAATCAAAAGTTGACGTACTTATTTAATGAAATAAGTAGGGGTATTGTTGTCGTATCAGATATTCGGGTTCCCACATCATTTCTTCAACTGTGGCACTGCGTCATAAAACCTTTACCATGAGAATTACCTTACTTCTTAGCACTCGTTCTTTTCGATCCAAGAGTACTACCGATTGAACTTTATAATTCAAATCATCTCGAAGTTCGATGGGTGGAGGTCCGATGACATGTGAAGGGTCTAGAACATATTTCTTCAATATTGAAACATGAAAGATGTCATGTATCCATTGCATCTCTGTGGGTAATTCTAGTTTGTATGCTACTGGTCTAATTATCTCAGTAATTAGGAAAGGTCCAATATATCGAGGATGTAGTTTTTCACGGTTTTTGAATCGAATTATGCCTTTCCAATGTGATACTTTCAAAAATATCATATCACTTACATCAAACTCCAAATCTCTTCTCTTATGATCTGCATAAGATTTCTATCTATCTTATGCCACTTTCAATCTCTCGCGAATTATTTTCACATTTTCAAAGGTCATCTTAATTAGTTCAATGTTCTCGAATTTTCTTTCACCCACTTCATCCCAACATACTGGTGTTCTGTACTTTCTACCATACAATGCTTCAGAAGGAGCCATGTCAATACTAGCTTGGTAACTATTATTATAAGCGAATTCAACCAAAGGTATATGCATATCCGAACTACCTTCAAATTCAACAATACATGATCTTAACATGTCTTTTAGTGTCTGAATAGTTCTTTCCGACTAACTATCCGTTAATGGATGAAATGCAGAACTAAAGTTCAACGTAGTACCCATAGTTTTCTTAAATTTTGGCCGTAATCGAGAAGTGAAACGAGGATCTCTATCTGACACTATGATGACAGGTACTCTATGTAATCTTACAATCTCTACTATATAAAGTCTCGCAAGTTTCTCTAGGAAAACTTGTTACGAATTGGCAAAAAGTGTGTTGACTTAGTCAGACGATCCACTATAACCCATATAGCATCATGTCCTGACTGAGTACGGGGTAATCCAACCACAAAATCCATAGTAATATGTTCCCATTTCCATTTAGGCATGGGTAAAGGTTGTAAAGTTTCTGCTGGTTTTTGATGTTCTACCTTAATCTGTTAACATACCAAACATCTAGCAACATACTCTGCTAAGTCTTTCTTCATACCTAACCACCAATAACTATCTCTGATAGTTTGGTACATTTTCGTACTACCAAGATGAATAGCAAATGCAGAACATTGTGCCTCTTCCATAATGGCCTTCCTTAAGTCATCAACATTAGGCACATAAACTCTGTCTCTCAAAGTCATTGTACCATCTGACATAAGGTAAAAGTCACTTTTCTTTCTGTCAAGTACATCCTGACATATCTTAACCAAACTACCATCTTGCATCTATTTTTCCTTGATCTAATCCACCAATGTGGATCTTACTACAAAATTAGCCACTAAAGCCCTGGCATCATCACAACTCAAATCTACACCCAAACCTTTCAATTCTATCAATAATGGCATGTTTGTCGCTCGGACAAATGCTAATGTAATAGAAGATTTCCTGCTTAAAGCATCTACTACTACATTAGCTTTCCCTAGATGGTACTCGATAACCAAGTCATAATCTTTAATTAACTCTAACCATCTCCGTTGTCTCAAATTCAACACTCGTTGTGTAAGGAGATATTTTAGACTCTTATGGTCTGTGAAAATTTGACACTGCTCCTCATACAAATAGTGTCTCCAAATTTTCAATGTAAAGACTACTACTACAAGTTCTAAATCATGGGTAGGATAATTTACTTCATGCTGTTTAAGTTGACGAGAAGCATAAGCAATTACTTTCCCATTCTACATTAGTATATAGCCCAATCCTTACTTAGATGCATCGCTATACACAATATAGCCACCTTCCGGTGTAGGAAGTGTTAAAATCAAAATAGAGGTTAGTCAATCTTTCAGTGCTTGAAAACTCTGTTCACATCGCTTATCCCATTCAAACTAAATTCATTTTCTCGTTAATTGTGTCAACGAAGCGGCTAATAACGAGAAACCTTCTACAAACCTCCGATAATAATCTGCTAGCCCTAAGAAGTTTCTAATCTTTATAACATTCTTTGGTCGTTCCTATTGCACTATGGCTTCAACCTTTTGAGGATCTACAAATATTCCAGTACCTGACACCACTTGTCTAAGAATACAACTTCTCTAAACCAAAACTCGCATTTAGAGAATTTCGCATACAACCTTTTATCTCTCAAAATCTATAATACAACTCTAAGGTGTTGAGTATGCTCTTTCTTATTTCTGAAGTACATCAGAATATCATCAATGAAGACGATCACGAACTTATCCAAGTAAAGATGGAAGACACGACTCATTAGGTCCATAAATTATGCCGAAGCATTAGTCAACCCAAATGGCATTACTAGAAACTCATAATGCCCGTATCTCGTTTTGAAGGCAGTTTTATAAATATCGCTCTCACGAATTCTCTACTGATAATACCTAAATCTCAAGTCGATCTTGGAGAATGCAGTTGCTCCTTGCAACTGATCAAAAAGAACATCAATAAGAGACAACAGATAATTTTTCTTGATAGTCACCTTATTCAACTAACGGTAATTTATACACAATCTTAAGGTACTGTAATTCTTTTTTACAAATAAAACAGGCGCTCCCCAAAGTAAACAAACTAGATCTAATGAAACCCTTATCAGTCAACTTTTACAACTGAACTTTGAGCTCCTTGACCTATGCTGGTGCCATCCAATATAGAGGCATAGAAATTGGATTAGCTCCAAGCATAAGGTCTATAACGAAGTCAAGCTCTCATTCTGGAGGTATTCTAGGTAACTCACCTAGAAATATATCGGGAAACTCATATACAACAGAGGTATGCTCTAGTCGCTTTTTCCTGAGCTATCATATCTACTACATATGCTAGAAAGGGCTCATAACCTTTTTGTAATAATTGTTTTGCTTCTAAAGCCAAAATTGCACATGATGAGAGCACATTGCGCTCACCACTCCAAACCACCTCAAGTTCATCAAGCTTCCAAAAAATCACTTGCTTGGTAAAGTAATTTACTAAAGCTTGATGTTATGATAACTAATCCATCCCTAGGATGGCATTAAAATTTTGAATCTTTAGTGGAATGAGATCTGCCTGTAAGGTAGTCTTTCTCATTATCACTTTACACTGTTTAAACATAGTCTTTCTGAGTAGTCCTGCCCCAATGGTATGTGTGCACTACTAATTCTTAGTCTAAAGGACTTAACTCTCTATCGGCATGCTGTGCAAATGTTGTGCTTATGAAAGATCTATTGGATCTAGGATATATAAGAATATATGCAAGCTGAGCAAAGATCAACATCATACTTGCTATCACATCTAGATTAGCTTGAGCTTATTCCTAGTTCAGTGCAAACATTCTGGTCTGAATCCCAAGCTGATTCCTCTGTCCACCCAGAGCTGATGAAGTGCTTCCAAAATCGGATCTCCTGTTAGGTAGAACAGAAGTCTGAATTGGTGGTCGTTAAGGAAATGCAGAAGGCTAACCCTGAACAAAAGGTCTAGTCAACTCATATCTCCCCAAACTTAGACAATACTTCTTAACATGCACTATCTGTCCACAATCAAAACATGTCATGGGAGCTCTACATGGACCAGTGTGTTGTTTCTTACAAAGAGGACACCTACTAACTCCCTATGTCTGTTAAGAATTCGTACTGGACCTCGAAGCAATTGATTCCAGTCTAAATCTGAATCCAAAGAATCCATGTGAAGAGAAAGGTGAATTACCAATAGGCTAGGCGCAGAAGCACCACTGGATGAACCATTGCTGCAACTCTTCTTCGATGACTGGCCTATAGAAACATTCAGATCCTTTCTCTTCTGAAAACCAACTCTCGCCCTTCTTTCCTCTATGAGCTTCTCTACTCATAGTGCTAACTGCACCATCTCTCGATAACTCTGTGTACCAGTCATTAGCATTCACTCTCTGATGTCTAAATTCAATCTTGCCTCAAACTTAGCACAAAGAGTTTCTTCATTAGCAAATTCTGGAACACACTCTGTCAGGTCTCTCAGCTGAGTCTTATACTCTACCACAGTCTTGTCCATTTGCCTCATATTTATAAACTCTTGTCTTTTTTTATTGTTGTGATAGTGTGTGAAATACTGATTCTGAAACTTCTTCAGAAAATTAGTCTATGTCAATTGTGTCTCAGATCTGGCTAACATATTCTGCCACCAAGTAACAGCACTATCCTGCAACAATCGTACAACTACTTTCATCTTATCCTCATATGCAATGCCTATATCCTATAGATTCTACTGTACCACCCGCAGCCATCTACTAGCCACCATTGCATCAGAAGTCCCAGAAAATGATTTACACCCCAACTGTCTTGCTTCCTTTATTGACTTAAAGAGTCTGTACACAGGTTTAGAAAACTCTGCAGCGGCTGTAGGAACTGCTGGTACTGGAGGTGCCATCATCTGTTCATTGAGTGGTTCTCCCAAGGAAACTTGCTTAGGTTGAGCTTGCATTTGGTTCTGGGTATTCCAATGGTGTTGTTTATTCCGATTGTGAAAACTAAGGTACATATAAGGAATTTGCCGGTTCCTCTTCAGGTAATAGTAACCTACGGGGTCTACCCCTTCCTCTTCTCGTACGTGGAGATATATTCTACGAAAAGAAATGAATATCGATCATATGTGCTTCACAAATGCATATATTTATCTACGACTTGACTCAATTGGTGTCTACTGGATAATTTTCAAAATAATTTATTTTCAAAACTATGTTCAACCCAATTTTAAATCATCAAATTGTTTTCAAAAACATTCAAAAGCATTTTTCAAAACTAATGCTCTGATACTACCAAAATTGTCACGCTCCGACCCTAAGCTTCACTTATGACAATCGCCACAGACTCTCGTAATACACCTTCTATATCCAGAATGTACCACCAGAGCCTGTAAGGCTATCAAATCAATACTCATAATCTGAAAGCAGTTTATAAATATAAGCTCACATCCATGGGAGCTTTACCAAAGAATTGATCTCCGTGATCAATTCATCCACAACATGTAAAATTAATAAGAATATATCAAATTAAAATGAAACCTTTCATAGGGGTTGAACAAAATAATAAAATTCTTACATGACGTCTAGTTTACAAATCCTCATCCACCACCCCCTCCCACCCCCAAACCTCCCAATCTAGAAATACCACAAATCTAATACTAATACATATATCCATTAAATTTTATATATATATATATATATATAAATTCAAAATAGTACAAATTCAAAAGCTTTACAAATCCATAAGTTTTACAAATCCAGTGGACTCAAATAGCACAAGTGAGTCAGGGAAAGAATAACCTACTAAGTGCGTCGAGTACACTCTACTGCCACTACTAGTCCAACAAAAACAAAAGCTTTTAGCCAAAAAGCTGAAATGGTGAGGGGTGAGTATACAACTATACTTAGTGAGTAAACGTATACATATATAGATATACATATATGCATATACATTTTTAAATCATGATATTAGGATTTCATTTATTAATATGTTTAAATACATACATATAACTCATGTACAACAATGTATGTAAAACAATTAAACTAGTCTCCACTTAAATTTAATCATACAATACGGGCTGGCCACGCTATTTCGACCGCTACCTTACCCGAGGTAACGTTGAGGTCTGTTAGTCAGCTTATTATGCATAAAACCATATACGATGCATTTTTTAAAAATTGAAAATCATATCTTATACATTTTTAAAATCATTTATTTCATATAAAACATGTAGTTATAAAACAAGCCCGTCTCACTGATGTTGGCCCGAGTAATCACTTAGTGATAAAGTAACTATTCTTGTTGTATTCATTAAATCTAAGAGATCCCTATCAAGTCGACAGGACTTTCCATAGGGTCTCTACTTAACTGCGCATACGCGCATTGGCTCACAGTAGGCTTACCATGGCTTAACCATTCTTATACAGTCCCACTGTGGCACTAGTAAGCTCTGCGGCCTCTCATAGATCCGTACATTGGTTACAGTTTTGTATATACAGCAAATAACTGGTCCAAAAGCCATACAACTGGCCCACTAGCCATGTAACAATAATCAGCCTTAACGACCTCATCACCAATAATCGTGCTCATTTTAAACAATTTCCATTTCAAACAATATTTCACATCATATAAACAATTTAGGCCATCATGGCCGTTCAGCATGTATACGAGTATTTCAAAATCCGCAAATCATTTAAACTCTTAACCAATATCAATATAAAACACGTGAAATACATTCATTCTGATTTTGTTCAAACATTTCAAAACACATGCTTTTATTACACTAATGTACATATAAGTATCACATGCATTTTATTTCCTACTTATATATGTATGAATCTACTCACAACTTCGGGGAGAGTATGCACTCCCGCTACGTATCCTCACATCTCGTCGACCCTTTTTGCAAGTTTTCTGAACCTATTTCCACACACATATATTTAAATCAATTTCTCAATTCCGATGAAATTTAAACACAATATTTTAGATGCATGTTTCGTAGAAGACATGACTAAGATCCCTTAATTGACACACATACTACGAGGCTTACTAATTGATGTCATTTAACCGATTTCTAATAATGAAATCTCATGGTTATTAATATTCTAAATTTTACATTCATGTCTAAGGCGAATACGCCTATCTCAACAACATTTAATACATGCGCACGTGCGCACACACACACATATATATCATCTAAAAAATTTTATTTGTCGTTATTTCCACACAACTTTATATTTCTGACAACTGTCCAACACATACGTTATAACAACATAGCTTTACGAGTTCAATTACTCGTTTATGACATAATTTCATCAAGTTTATGTTATCAGCAAATATGAACGTAATTGTTTTAACAACGAATCTACATACATTTAATGTCAATTATCTCAATTACCACCATGAGGTACAATTATACGTTTTCTATACAAAAATCAAGCTTAAATTCGTATGTGAACAGTAAATCCTAATTCCATCTTCATTCCTAATGTTAAAATCGAATGAATTATAGTGTACCAAATATACAGTTAGCTTGTATAATCATGTAGGAACTTCAATTTGTCATTTAAACTCAAAAACCCCAACTTGAAAAGCAAGTCATGAGTAGTCATTTGGTGATGGAAATTTTGAAAAATTACAAAAGATTGATGAAAAATTGAAAGGAGAAGGGTTAAGGTTTTTGAGAGAAGGAGGAGATAAAATTTGGGTGTTTTTAGAGAAAGAGATATGTTAACACAAATGAGAGGCATGGATGTATATAGAAGGAGATGTAAAATGTCCAAAATACCCTTGAAATCTTTAAAAAATCAAGTAAAAATTCAAGTTTTTCAGCCAACTAGTCGACCGCTTCCTCGAACCAGTCGACCGCTTCCTCGAACCAGTCGACCGCTTCCTC
>JAXCLQ010000007.1:11436096-11456448 GCA_035584115.1 Cedrela odorata
AATAGTTTATATATAAATTGATTTACATTCTGTTTTATATGGAAAATGAGATCTGCTTTGAGTTATATTTACATATTATTGATGAGGAGTTATTGAGATATTGTTTTGAGGCCAAAAGGAGGCCATTGTGTTTTAAATTGTATTTTATTTCTATTTTCTGTATTCATGACAGTGTATTAGCCATTACTTTAATTTTTACTTAACCCTAGCTGGGAGACATAAGAGGGAAGTTTATGTGCTTTGAAAGCACATTCTGATTTGTGTTATGTGAAGATACCGATACATGTGAGAAGTAGGGGGCGAAGGACGGTCTGATATCGACCCGAAATCTGTACGCATCACTACATATTATTCTATTTTCATTTGACTATTTAAAATTTTAATTTTGAAAATTATTATAATATGCAGTGGATGTCCTGTTAATATGATTTATGTCTGAAATTGATTGTAAGTTTAAACATATTTCATGTCAAAACTGAGTTTATTTAAAATTTTCATTTCAGTATCCACTCATTGAGTTTTCCTCAAAACTTACCCCACCACTGTTTCCGTGAGTGCAGGATTTTCTTCTAGGTGAGGATTCTAGGAGATATTCATAAAGAGCATTGGGATTTCAGATTCTCCATGCAATCACCTAGGAGTTCATGTTGTGGTCTGTTTTGTATATCAGGCATGACGCCTAATTTTGTATACATATTATGAGTGTGTCTTCTGTATATTTCTGTGTATATTGATATGTATGCATATACTCTTATATTTATGAATATCTTGGTTTATGTCTGGAATTGTATTGATGAGCATGGAGCCTTTAGTATGTGAGTCATGCATATGTTTGGTAGTTCTCTACATTACAGTTTACATATACAGGTTTTTATCCAAGGCTTATAGGGATAGGATATCCCTACCTCTATGCCATCACGATACCGATTTACCGGTATGTGATACAATTAGTTTAACAAATATATACTAGATGCAATTGCATGGAAACCCCATAATTATTACTTCGCGAGGCTTAACTAACTAGGCTATATATCCGATTTTCAACAATGAAACCCCATAGCAATTAATATTCCAAATTCGTATTTTCGTCTTACACGAAATGTATACATTTCTAATTCTATATTTATGTCTAAAACAAGTTATACTTATGCCAAATAATAATTCAACATATATATATCATCATTATATACTTTCAATTATACCCAATCATTATACAAAGCTAAATTTGCTACGCAAATTTAACGTAAATTTACAGGTGAACAGTAACTCTAAATTTCAAAATGCTCAAATCTACAAAATCATATATCAAATGAGTTAATGAACTTAATAGGAACTCGTAGAAGTCAATAAAAGTTTGAATCTCTGTTTAATAGGTAAAACCCCCAAATTTAGTTGAAACCCTAATTTTTTTCCTTTGTTCTTCCTTGTTGTTTCTAGACTAATATTAGTACTAATATGATGAGAGTGTAATGGGTATCCACTTGACAACATACATTTGTAAGTATAGGCTAATGATTTGGGAAAACTTGGCTAAAATAGAGAGAGAGAGAGAGAGAGAAAGGGGGGGAGTGTAATTTAGAGAGAGAAGGAAAATGGATGAATGAGAAGCATGCAAATGATTCTCCCTTATGGGTATTTATATAAATGAGTGAAAGTACTGAATTACCCTTAGAAATCTTTAAAATTTCATAATTGCCCTTCAAAATTTAACCCAAATTTGTGTTCTAGGTCGACACTTTTAGCTAGAGTGTCGACACTTTCATAAAGGGATCGATACTTTTTGAAGTCAGTAAGTTCGAAATTTTATGGGGGCAAAAGTGTCAATACTTCCTATTTAAGTGTTGACACTTTTGACAAAAGTATCGATACTTGTATCCCATGTGTCAATACTTTCATACAAATCTCATTTTGAAAAATTTTCTAAGCCCAAGCGTCAATACTTATCCTTCAAGTATCGACCTCTTTGTAAAGTGTCAACACTTTCATCCAGTACTGACCTAATGCTCAAAAGGGTCAACACTTTCTTCAAAAGTGACAACCTTTTCAACATGTTTCGACCTATTTCCCTTATAATGTCGACACTTTTAACTAAAATGTCGACCTCATCTCTTCCCAACATCGATTCTTCATACAAAATTTCATATTTCTCACTAAAAACTTAAAATAAAACTTTCTTTGTATTCATATTATTAAGACTTAATTTAAATTCACCTATACCTCATTAATGTGTCAACTAACCATCAGTTATGCATGTGCTGACGTGAATGTCAGAAATTAATTATCTTACCCTTATGCTTAAAGGACAAGGTTTACAAGTTCTACCCCCCTTAGAAAAATTTTGTCCCCAAAATTGTACTCTCCATGTTAGAAATGACAATATGTTATGCCATTAAGAAATTAAAATTTGATGCAGCTGGTCAATGAAATAGGTAGGGGTAATGTTGTCGCATTTGATGTTCAGATTCCCATGTCATTTCCTCAACTGTGGCACTCTATCATAAGACTTTTACCATGGGAATTATTTTACTCTTTAGCACCCATTCCTGTCGATCCAAAAGTGTTACTGCTTGAACTTTATAATTTAAATCCTCTCGAAGTTCGATGGGTAAAGGTTCAATAATATGTAAAGGATCTGAAACATATTTCTTCAATATTAAAACATGGAAGACATCATGTATCTGTTGCATCTCTGTAGTAATTTTAATTTGTATGCTACTTGACAAATTCTCTCGGTGATCATGAAAGGTCTGATATGTTGAAGGTGGAGCTTTCCTCGATTTCTAAACCGAATCATACCTTTCCATGGTGACATCTTCAAAAATATCATATCACTTACATCAAACTCTAATGTTCTTCATCGGTGATTAGCATAAGAATTATGCCTGTCTTGTGCCACTTTCTATCTCTCTTGAATGATTTTAATTTTCTCAGTGGTAGTTTCTATTAATTCCACGCCTTCTAGCTTCATTTCACCAACCTCATCCCAACATATAGGTGTTCTACACTTTCTACTATATAAAGCTTTATATGGAGTCATGTCAATGCTAGCTTGATAATTGTTATTATATGCGAATTCAATCAAAGATATATGGATGTTCTAGCTACCTTGAAATTCTATAACACATGCTTGCAACATATCTTTTAAAGTTTGAATAATCCTCTCCAACTAACCATTAGTCTAAAGATGAAATGTAGAACTGAAGTTCAAAGTAGTACTCATGGCTTTCTGAAACTTTGGCTAGAATCAATATGTAAAGCAAAGATCTCTGTCTGACACTATGGTAACAGATACTCCATGTAATCTTACGATCTCTGCTATATAAAATATCGCTAGTTTTTCCAAAGAATACTTTATACGGATTGGCAAAAAGTAAGCAGACTTAGTCAGACAATTTACTACAACCCATATAGCATCATGTCCTACCTAAGTACGAGGTAAGCCAACTACAAAATCCATAGTAATGTGCTTCCACTTCCATTCTGATATAGGTAAGGGTTGTAAAATTCTTACTAGTTTCTGATGTTCTACCTCAATATGCTGACACACTAAACATCTCGTAACATACTCAGCTATGTCCTTCTTCATACCTAACCACCAATAACTATTTCTAATGGTTTGGTACATCTTTGTACTACAAGGATGTATAGCAAAAGCAGAACAATGTGCCTCTTCCATAATGGCTTTTTTTAAGTCATCAACATCAGACACGCAAACCCTGCCTCTTAAAGTTAATGTACCATCTAACGTAAGGTTAAAGTCATTTTCCTTCCCGTCAAATATATCTTGACATATCTTAACTAAACTACCATCTTGCATCTGCTTTTCTCTAATCGGATCCACCAATGTGGGTCTCACCACAAAATTAGCCACTAAGGCTCTGGTATTATTATAACTTAAGGCTACACTCAAAGTGTTCAATTCTACCAACAAAGGCATATATGCTACTCGGACAAATGCTAACGTAACAAAAGATTTTATGCTCAAAGCATTAGCTACTACATTAACTTTTCTTAGATGACACTTGATAATCAAGTCATAATCCTTAATTAACTTAAGTCATCTTCTCTGTCTTAATGTGTCAGCGTAAGACTTTACTCTGAAATCCTTTTTATGCTAAATTCCAAATCAAACTTTAAATTCATTGCATTCATATTATTAAGACTTAACTTAAATTCAACTACACCTTGTTAATGTGTCAACTAACCATCGGTTATATATGTGCTAACATGAATGTCATAAATTAACTATTTTACCCTTATGCTTGAAGGACATAGTTTATAATATTTATCATTTATTTTTTAAAAATAAATACCACATAAAACATTACAAGATAGAATAGTATGCACTTGTCCATCCACACATTGTAATTTATAAATAACATGTTAAATTGTAGAGGTTGATACTTTTGAACTAAACTGATCCAAACTGACCCGAACCAAACCGAAAATTTAGATCGATTCAAAAAAAAATAAAACTGAGAAGTTTTGGTTCAATAGTTCAAACTAATTCAATTATTTTAAATTTTAAATTTGATATTATATATTTATTGATTTATTCAATAAATAATAAATAATGACTTATTTAAATTTAATTAATATAAAATTTTATAAAATAATTTTTATTTTTGAGTTTTATAGCCTATAAAATTTAAAAAAATATTTTTTAATTTAATTAAATTAAATAATTTAAATTAATATTTTAATTTTAAGTCCAAACCAATCCAAATCAACAATTATTGGTTTGGATCAATTTGATTTATCATTTACCATCTGTTTGGTCCAAATTCAAATGACAATTTTGGATCGGTTTGGATTTTAGACCAAAATTGATCCAAATCTACAACTATTGGTTTGGATTGATTTGACTTATCTTTCACCATTCGTTTGGTACAAACACAAACTGACTATAAACCATGTCCTTTAAGCATAAGGGTAAAGTAGTTAATTTATGATATTCATGTTTGTACATGCATAATTACTGGAAAGTTGACATATTATCGAGTCGTATGTGAATTTAAATTAAGTTTAAGGAAATTAATATAATAAAATTGAAGTTGTGATTTGGAATTTAGTTTAAGTAGGATTTCATAATAAAGCCCTATACTAATGCACTCGGCGATCTCGCTAGTCGGTTAAAGAGCCCGTCAAGGAGTAGCGACCTTATGAGGGTTTGGGAGGCCTCAGAAAAAATTTATTTTAAGTTTTTATGAGAAATTAGGTAGTTGTGTAATAAGTATCGATACTATGAAGGAAGAGGTTGACATTTTAGTTAAAAGTGTCGACATTTTAAGGAAAATCGGTCGACACATAAAGTATCAACACTCTAAAGAAAAACATCACAACTGGGTGAAGAGGTCGACACTTTCATGAAAAGTGTCAATACTTTGCAAAGAGGTCTATACTTGAAGAAGAAGTGTTGACACTAGAGGTCCAGCCAATTTCCAAAATGTGATTTTAAGACAATATCAATATTTAAGTAGAAAGTATCGACATTTTTGCCCAAAAACAAAGTCGACCATTCTGTCTTTGAATGTATCGATCTTTTTATGAAAGCGTCGATACTTGAACAAAAAGTATCAACATTTCTTCCCAAAATGGATTTCGAACATATTGACTTCAAATGTATCGACACTTTAGTTAAAAGTGTTGACCTAAATTTGAGCAAAATTTTCAATGGGCAATTAGAAAATTTTAAATATTTACAAGGGCAACTTAGTCCTTTCACTCATTTATATAAATACCTAAGAGGTGGAAATCATTTGCAAGTGTTCTCATTCATTTCTTCTTTTCTTTCACAAAAACACGTTTCTCTCTCTCTCTCTCTCTCTCTCTCTCTCTCTCTCTCTCTCTCTCAATTTTGGCCAAGTATTTCCAAATCATTGGCTTATATTCGCAAATGTATGTTGTTAAACCCTGTTCTTTGAATATAAGGATAAAGTAGTCATATGTATTACATATCCTTTCACACATGCATGGTAATGGTAAGTTGACATGCATTCGAGGCTTAGGTAACTAAAGTTAACTCATTATATAAATTAAATGAATCAAGGAGTTGAAAATTTATATATATGGGATTTTTGTATAATGCCCTACGCTGACATATTCGACGATCTTGATAGCCGGTTAGCGAGCAGGGTCAAGGGGCAGCACTATTACAAGGGTCTAAGGGGCGAAACCCTCAGGAAAAATTTTTATTTTAAACTTTTATGAGAAAATAGATAATTGGATAGGGAATATTGATATCTAAGGTCAAGGGTATAGATACATGAAAAATACAAGTCGATACTTAATGAAGGGATTAATACCTTCGATGAAAAGTATTAATACCTTGCAAGTCAGTAGCTTATGAAGAAATTATAAATTAATCAAATTGATACCTTCCCTTGACCCTGAAGGCAATTGTATCGATACATGGAAAAAAATGGGGATCGATACATGAAGGCAATTGCATCAATACTCGGGGTCAAAGGAAATTTTAGAATCGATGTTGAGGGGAAAGTATCAATACATAAGATCAAAAGTATCGATACCTTTACAAAACAGATCAATACTTAGGTTAAAAGTATAGATACTCGGCATTAATCTGGGTAAAATTTGATGAGAAAATCGGTCATTTCGTCTATTTTTATAAATACCCAAAGGGGGAAGCCAAATCCAATGTCTTCTTCCTTTACGTATTCTTCTTCTCTCTCTAAACCCATTTTCCCCTACTTATTCTCTCTCTTACTAATTTTCTCAAAAATCAAGTTCAACCTCTTAAGTTTTTGTCAAAATTTGTTCATCAAGTGATTCACGACCTTTCCATCTATTATATGATAGCGAATGTGGGCTAGAACATGCAAGATTTAGCAAGAACAAAAACTAGGGTTTTGAAATCGAATTGGGGATTTGCATTCAAATGATAATATGAGATTCCTGCACATCTCTACAGGCTAAAGGTAAGCCTATTAACCTATTTCAAGTTCAATTTTTATGAGATTGAACATGTGGAAACCTTGGGTTACTGTTCACCTGAAGGACACACATTTATTTGCATAGGAAATCAAGTTTATGTGATTAATTGAGATAATAGGAAGTATATAATGATTGTGTATGTGTTGGAAAAGCATTTGGAATATATGAATACATTTCATTATAGACGAAGATGTGAAATATGAATAAAATAGCTATGGAATTTTAATTGTTGAAAATCGGTTAAATGGCATCGATTAGTAAACCTCGTAAGGTGTATGTGTCAACTACGAACGTTTAGATACATTTTTCATGAAACATGTATTAAATGCATTGTGTTTAAGATATATCGGAATCATAGAATTGATTAAATATACGCGTTGTAATAGATTCCGAGAACTTGCGTGAAGGACCGATTGAGCGTGAAGAAATGTAGTGAGAGTAGATACCCTCCCCAAAGTTATGAGTGGAATTATACATATATAAGTAGTAAATAAAATGCATGTGATATTTATATGTATATTTGTATGTTAAACATACGTTATTTGATGTTAAAATAAATATTTTTCATATACTTTGAATTGATATTGGGATGTTTATATAATATGGTTTGCCGTTAAATTATATTTTAATATACATGCATGAAATGGCCAGGGAGGCCAAAACTTGAATTTATGTTTATGAACATTATTTGAAAGTGTTAAGGCTAGGGAGGCCGGATTTTCACTTTTATGGGAAATACTATTGATTTGAGAATTAAATATTTTTAATGCATGTATATTGGTGATATGAGGCCGTTAAGGCCGATCATTGATATCTGGCTAGTGAGTCAAGTTATTTACTGTATATACAGGGTTGTAACCTATGAATGGACCTATGAGAGACTGTATAGGCTATTGGCGCCGCAGTAAGGCTGTATAAGGGAGGATAAGCCATAGTAAGCCCACTGTGAGCCGTTACACAAATGCGCGATTATATAGAGACCCTATAGAAAGTCATAGCGACTTGATAGGGATCTCATGGATTTGATGGATACGAAGAGGACAGTCACTTTATCACCAAGTGACTACTCGGCCAACATCAATTAGACGGGCTTGATTTATAAGTGCATGTTTTACATAAATCAAATGATTTTAAAATGCTTATGCAATGGTTTCTATTTTACAAGAATGCATTGCATATGGTTCTTATGCATAACAAGTCCACTGATGGATTTCGACACTATCTTGGCCAGGGTAGTAGTCGAGATAATATGGCCAGCCCGATTTGGCTAATTTAAGTGAATGCAGACCATTTTTATATTATTTTTAGTTATTTGTTGAACATGAAATATAAATAAATATATATTTGAGCATATGTGAAGAATAAATCCTAATATCATGATTTAGAAATATGTGGGCATGTATGTATATCTATGTATGTATGCGTTCACTCACTGAGTATAGTTGTATATTCACCCCTCACCATTTCAGCTTTCAGGCTAGGAGCGTTAGTCATCGCTGGACTGGTAATGGCAGTTGAGTGCACTCGACGCACTGAGTAAGTCTGTCTTCCTTGACTCATAGTTATGTATTCAGTCCGCAAGATACGTGCTTTCTGGATATGTAAATATTTTTTTTTAACTTTGAATTTCCTAAGGATTTGTTTTATGATTGGATATTAAGAAGAATTTAAAATTTAATGATTATGTAAGAACTTATTATTTTGTTCAACCCATGTGAAATATTTCGATTTGATATTTTTATATTAATTATACATATTGTGGATGAATTGATTACAGAGATCAATTCTTTGATATTGATAATCCCATGGATGGGAATTCGAATTATAAATTGTTTTCAGGTGTTGAGTAAATGATTTGATAGCCTTACAGACTCTTGTGGTACATTCTAAATATAGAATGTATATCATAAGGGTCTGTGGTGATTGTTACAAGAGAGCGCCAAGGTCGGAGCATGACATATGTTATCAAGTGAATACTCATCACATTCTCATCAGTTTGGTGCCAATATTAGCCTAAAAACAGCAAAGAAAAACGAAGGAAAAAAATAATTAGGATTTCGAAACAAAATTAGGGTTTTACCGATTTATCGACGATTTGAGATTTCTAAGGACTTTTACGAGGTCCTTGTAAATTCATTAACTCAATTGATGTATGATTTTGGAGATTTTAAGCATGATAGATTTTAGGGTTACTGTTCACCCAAAAACTTACGTTGATTGTCAGGTAGGAAATCTAATTTTATATGATAATTTGGGATAATTAGAAGTATATAGTGATTTTATGTGTTGAATAATATTTAGAATGTATACATTTTGTTATAGACAAAAATGTGTCATTTGGAATATTTACGATCATGAGATTTCGTTGTTGAAAATAAGATAAATGGCCTTGTTAGTTAAGCCTCGCTAATATGTGTCAACTAAGAAAATTTAAACATGTTTCCATGCAATTGCATTTAGTTTATAATTGTTAATTAATTGGAATCTTTGAATTTATAAATATATGCATGTGTGATACTAGGTTCCAAGAACCCAAATGAAGTACCGAGTAGACGTGAAAACACGTAGTGAGAGTGATTATTCTCCCTTTTGTTGTGAGTAAATTTATACATACATAAATAGTAAATAAATATGTGTTATATTATATCTATGCATGTATGCTAAAACTAAGCTGTTTTCCGATTAAAGAAATTGTGGAAATGAGAATATTTACTGTGGTTTTGCATAATATTGGGTGATTTATATATTGTGGTCTACTGTTAAAGTTTTACTTGATATACATACATGTAATGGCTAAAGAGGTTGAATTTGGATTGTATGTTTTATGAACGTTGTTTGAAAATATTTTGGTCGAGGGGGTTGGGTTTGATTTACATGATTACGCCACTATTTTAAAAATAAATTATTTTAAATTGTGCATGTATATAGGTCATTAAGACTGGATATTATTGTATGGCCAGTGAGCCAGTTTATTTATTGTATATACAAGGAGGTAACTTATAGACGAACCTATTAAGAGATCGCATAGGTGAATGGAGTCGTAGTAGAGTTGGTATAAGGGAGTAAAGCCATGGTAAGCTCACTGTGTACCAAACACGTGTGTGCTGTTATAAAGATTCTATGAAAAGTCTTGGTGATTTGATAGAGATCTCATGAATTTGACAAATATGATGATGACAATCACTTTATCACCAAGTGACTATTCGAAACCTGCATTAATAAGATGGGCGGTTGATTTTATAAAGGCATATTTTATATAAAATAAATAATTTTACGATGCCTAAGAAATAGTTTTATATTTTATAAATATTCATTGCTTATAATTTTTATGCATAAAATGCTCATGATGGATTTCAAAGTTATCTCAGCCAAGTTAGCGGTCGAAAAAGTATGGCTAGTCCCGTTTCGTTGTCTAAATTAAATGCAAACCTATAATCTGTTTTACAGTCATTTGTTATAAATAACAATGTGTATATATATTTTTGAGTATGATAGTAATGAAATCCCAATATCTGAAAGTATAGCCAGCCGGGTTTTGTTGTATATATACATGTATATATGTATTTACTTACTGAGTATAGTTGTAGACTCTCTCCTCACAATTACAGTTTTCATATTATGAGTCCTAATACTCGCTAAGCTTGTGGTGGCTATAGAGAGCATACGACGTCCTAGGTAGGTTTTTCTTTCTTGACTCACGTATGTGATTTGGGTTCACAGGATATATTTTTTCTTGAATATACGTAAAGTATTAAAACTAAATGGTTATGTAAAAATTTATTATTTTGTTTAACTCATATGTAAATGATTTCTAATTTGATATTTATATTAATTAATCACGTTTGTAGATGAATTGACCATGGAGATCAATTCTTTGATATTGATGATCCTAAGAATGAGAATTTACTTTTATAAACTGTTTTCAAGTCTTTATTATAAACAAGAAAGTCTTATAAACTCTTTTGATGCATTCAGGATATATAAATTATATTAGGATGGTTTGTGACAATTATTACATGAGAACTCTAAGGTTGAAGCGTGACACCGATGATTTTAGATCAGTTTAGATTTTAGACTAAAACTTATCTAAACTTAATTTGTTCATCTCTATCAAATTGATCATCTCAAAGAAATTATTTTTTAAAAAGCATGCATGGTGTCATAGTTTAGCTTTTTTGTTTTTTGTTTTTATTTATTTTTATTTTGAAAAAAAGTTAAACTTACATTACAATAATAATTTGGTTTAAAATATTATATCAAATAAAGGTAAAATTAAACTCGACTTAATTATATTAAAAATTAAAAATTTTAATTTAATATATTTGTTAAAAATTTAAAAAATAATAACCGAATTACTTATTTAATATATTTTAATATATATTATAAAAAAATTAATATTGTTTACGAAAATGTAAATCAATTTTAATCAAATTCCCAGCCTAACCATATCTTAGGCCTCTCTTCAAAAATTTAAAAGCTGTGGCATCATTGGAAATTACTAGACTGTACTATTAAAATTCAACTCCTGCCAACACTAGCAAACAATTTCTCCTCCTCTCTTGACCTCCGTCCACGCCACCACCCAATTCATCCTAAAATCACTACAATGGAGTCAGCAGCATCGGCTGCCGCCGGTAGCGGCGGAGGAGGCCCGGCGCCGTTCCTTATAAAGACTTACGACATGGTTGATGACTCATCCACCGACGAGATCGTGTCTTGGAGCGCCAACAAAAACAGTTTCGTTGTCTGGAACCCTCCTGAATTCGCTCGTCTTCTTCTTCCTACTTATTTCAAGCATAACAATTTCTCTAGCTTTATTAGACAGCTTAATACCTATGTGAGTTCTTCTTCACTTTTAATTTCTTTTTTATTTGATAAATTTGATATTGTCTGTTCTTTAAGATCGTCCCTTTTGACTGTGAGCTTTCTTACTCTAATTTCAAAATCTTGGTGTATAAATTACTGACTTTTACACAATTCAGTTCCATAATCTTAATAAACTTACAAAATCAATCCTTGCAATTGTCTTGAATTTCCAAGAAAAGTTTGTTCAAAGCTTTTCTTAAAAAACCCAAAACAGGGAAAGAACAAAATCTGTGTCATGGGAACTGGTCAAATGGATCTATTTAGAGTTTTTTGCTACTACATGAAATCTGAAAATGAGTTTAACTAGAATTCCATTAAGAACACTATTTGGAGTCATATTTCATGTTTCATTCTTCAACTTTATCATTTTACTTGATTCTTGGAATGGCCATTGAATTTTTTTTGTAAAAAATGGAAATCTTTAAAATCATTGATAGTGGGTAGAAAGGCCCTTGAATCATAATTTAAAATTTTTAGTGATATTGCATTACATAGCTAAGTGTACAATTTGATTGGTTTGTAAAAATTTGCTTGGAGATGCTTGGGTCAGGTTGAGTGGTAACTGCTTAGACATTAGAGATCTTATGTTGTTTTAACTAAATATGTCTGTTCATACTCTTTTTTATTCAATTTAGTGCATCTGTGTTCCTACTCAAAGGTGTGCTCTTTGTGATGTCTGTGATAAGTTTCCAAGTCGTCAATGGTTAAGATGGGGTGTTTTAGGTGTCCACCTAGGTTTTTATAAGAGAAGAACATCCCTTGGAAGACCCTTGCCTATGAAAATGCTCCACTAAGTTTGGTAACTTTCGTTTTGTAATATGAATAAAGAAATGTAATACTTTGTTTTCAGTTGAATGGCACAATAGATAGGTTTAACTGTTTTGCTTTGTTGGTTCATACTTATATATAACATCTATGCAAATATGCAAGCACACCACATAACAGTCCCATCGTTAACAAAAATTCCTTTGATGGAGAACCACAGAATTGCAATAACCATTCCATGGATAACTATGACTTTGAACTGGTTGTTTCCTTTCTTTTTTCCTTTTTGTACTTAGATGGTAGTTTCCAAAATTTGAAGCTAAATTGTTATATTTTAGTGCAGTATCCAAAGTTTAGTGATCAGCTCTGGTATTTGTGGCTGAAATCATATAAAAATCATGTGAAAATTTTATCTTATATCTCAGTTGTTGGCCGGTGACGACTAGAAATAAAGATCATTTGGCCCTATTTAAGAACGAAAATCACAGTGTTAGATGACAATGTTGATGTAGGATTTGGATAGGAAAGGGGACAGTGAGAAATTTCAAATTGAGAAGGGAGAAAATTTCCTTGAAACTATCTAGCAATCCCTTGAGATTCTGTTGTGGTACTTTAGGAGAATTGTTATTTATATTTTACTGTGGTGGACATGTAACGGATTGCTCAGGTATTGCGGATGTGGTTTTTGATGTACTTCAGATAAAAGATTACTGCTGAAATTACTTCACTTCCGTTGCTAAAACAACCAAAACAGTGCGGCCCTCCTCTTTTTTCCTTCCCAACAAATACTAGGAGAATGCTGACCTCCTTTAAACATTTCAGAGGTTACAATCCTACATGTATAAATATATGCTGCCCATTATATGTATAATGTACCATGTGGTTTGAAAAAGTTGTTTGGTCCACTATGTGGTTCAATAGGGATAGGCCCAGAGGGTTCATTCTGTTTGGTAGAGTTGTCTCTGAAAGTCTTGTTTGCTTTAGTTGCAAATATGCAATAGAAACGTTTAGATATACTTTGATGATACTAGACTGCATTCATACATTGAAAGAGATATGTAAAAGGAAGACCATTTTATTTTATTTTTTTCCTTTTTGAAAGTTTTCAAATAACTTATATCATCATTTTAGTTCCATCTACATACTGGTGCATGTGATTTTTCCAATGTATATCACTCACTACATAAAAACAATTTTATTTTAAATCTAATTTTGTATTGCTTTTCGAACTTTGGCTTTAGGGATAAAATATAGTATTTTGTTAGGTTACTACTAATTCTGATTGTATCATCAAAAACAGCAACAAAGGTTCAAATTTGAGCTGAATAATGACTTCTTACTACTAATTGTGCTGGCACTCCCATTAGAAAGATAAACAGTAGCTTGTTGTGGCTTCCTTTTTTCTTTCCTTTTCATAACCAATCATTGATTTGTCAGCATCTATAAGTTTGTGGTTCCGGCTCAAAAATTCCTACATCAAGTTACTTATACTTCAGCATCGGTATGTACATTACCTGCTTGTAGTTAGCTGGTGCTGTGCCCTAAAAGCCCAATAACGAGATAGAGAAAATACTTTCATAACACCATGCTGCTGATATGTAGAACTTATGCGGTGTAGCTCTCAGGTAAACAATAATTGGAACTCTTATATCAGAATTATGGATATATAGTAAGCACAGGAAACTCTTTAACTCTTATCATATAGTTTATATGTGGTCTACGTATCCTAGACTTGCTGACTATAGTTTGGCTGCAAAGTATTTTTATGTTGTTACTGGATCCATGTGTGGTCCACACTCATATTCCTAGAGTCAAGACATATTGTAATGTACATGCGCTACATGAGATTGAAAACTGTTCTTCTGCAGCCATCCACTGTATATAGATTTAGGAAATTGCTTCGAAACTCCCCATTTTTTTAGGAATATTACACCATAGGTTGGTTATACTAGTTTTCTTATATGTTATAATGTTGGTCTGTTATAAATTTGTTTTTGGACTTCAATTGTATTTATTCTGGATCATTTAAGCAAATCTAAGCTCAACTTTGGTAAGGTTTTTTATTTTAGTAAACTATTAATAAAACCTGGCCTGAATATTTTTTAGTCAAATCAGGGGCCAAATTTATTGCATGTAATATCTCTACTTGTCACGTGCTTTATTTTCATGCAGAATGAACAAAATAAAAGAAAGAAAAGATAAAATCAGTTTCTTAATAGATTGCACTTGGAATTTAACCATCCATGTGTATTTGCAGCAGTCCAGCCCTAGCAGCAATTCCTTTTTTATGTTCCTTCCCGTTTGGATTTTGAAATTAATAGAAATTAAGAATTTGTTTTTACATGTGCATGAACTTGATGACTTAAAAAGAAATTCTGTTTCTTTGTTTTCTTTTAGGTCTCTGTTTTCATGGTCTTAAGTACTGTCTTGCTATGACCTCGTAATTTATTCAGATTGATCCCTTAGTCTGAAGGTGTGCATGTCTCGCAACAATAAAACTAATGTCAGTCAATGCTCTTGATTTTGCTTCTTTTTTGATGAATAGAAATTCATTATTCTTGAGTTATCATGAATAGTAATCTATTTATAGATATCTTCGTCATCCTTTTGTTTTCAATGCTTATACATTGTCGGTTGCCACTCAGACTAAATTGGGTTATTGTTGGCAAGCTTTTTTCCCACCCTTAAAAGAGATTCGTGTTTATTCTGTATTATCTCATACATGTATGAGCTTCTAAATTTCCTAAACTTTGGCCTTCCACTCCCCTTCTCTTTTTTCTCACCAAAGAGAAAGTAAGAATTTTTAACAAACCACGTTGGTTCATATTACATAGATCTGAGTTTCAATGTGTGATTTAACTGTTCACATATGGATGTTATTTCTTGACAGGGATTCCGAAAAATTGATCCTGAGAGGTGGGAATTTTCAAATGAAGATTTTATCAAGGATAAAAAGCATCTCCTTAAGACTATCCACCGCAGGAAACCTATTCACAGCCACAGCAACTCTCAGGGTTCATCTGTGGATCCTGAGAGAGCGGCATTTGAGGAAGAAATAGAAAGGCTTTCACATGAGAAAGCCACACTAGAGGCTAATATTTTAAGGTTCAAACAGGAGCGGTCAGCTGCAAAGCTTCACTTGGAAGACCTGACACAGAGGGTCGATAGTTTGGACCAGAGGCAGGACAAGTTCTTGACTTTCTTGCTTAAAGCTGTTGAGAACCCTACTCTTGTTGAACATCTTGCTCGAAAAATTGAGTCTATGGATATCTCAGCTTATAACAAGAAAAGACGAAAACCACAAGTTGATCAATCAAAGCCAGTTGTAGAAAGCAGTCTTTTGGACAACAATAGCTGTTCTAGACCTGAGTTTGGAAATATTTTCCGCCAAGATTTCTCGAATAAGCTGAGACTAGAATTATCACCAGCTGTTTCTGATGTTAACTTGGTTTCACATAACATGCAGAGCTCCAGTGAAGATGGGGGGAGTCCACAGAAGAAAATTTCTGAACTGGACCCAAAAGCTGCACACGCTAGAACAGAAGGCAATTTATATGTGCCGGAAGCATTTGAACTTTTAGATACTGGGACATCTTTTACATTTAAAATGGACTCATCTTTCCCACGAAAAGTACCGGCAAATGACAGCCCAAGAGTTCATTCCTTGCAGCAGAGATCGACTTCTACTGAAGAAGTTGATGGTCATGTTTCATGCCACTTGAATCTAACTCTGGCATCTTCTCCTCTGCAAGTTAATAAAGGGCTTTACTCGTCCACGATGCCCCAACCAATTAATGATATTGCCAAAGCTACAGACATGAGGTGTAATTCTGATGATAAGGAATCCAATCCTAGATCGTTTCCTAGTAACAGGAATCTGGGGAATGAGGATGTGTCTCTGTCTTCTTCACAAGAGACCCCAAACAACAATCCAGGGCCTGCAGCTGCCCCAGTTCGAGTAAATGATGTTTTTTGGGAACAATTCCTTACAGAAAGACCAGGTTCTTCAGATAATGAGGAGGCAAGTTCTAGTTATAGGGCTAACCCATATGAAGAACAGGAAGATAGGTCGGGTCATAGAACATCCAGAAATACAAAGAATATGGAGCAGCTAACTCTTTGAGGAACGGAGACATAAAGCCCAGAAAAAGGTTTATCGAAGCTTCTTCCACTACTTTTTCATGTTTTGTAAACTTCACATGCTACTATTAATAAGAAATTGTCAAATGCCATTAGCTCCTGGTGGTTGCAGATAATTATTGTTCACGGCAACCTGAGTGATAGTCATATAGCTCTGAAAACATGAAAAAGTAGTGTACATTTCAATGGTAGACTTGTAGTGCAGCATCTATATGGTACTGACCGTTGGCTTGCACCCCATGCAATCCGATAACCCCATGAGAGTGAGGACTACCAACTTGCCGTTTTTTTATTTCACACTTTCTACAGCTCCTATATTGTAGTCTGTCTCACATTTAAGTAACTGTTATTGATTAATTTGATGACATAATTCTCCCTTGCCCTCTGCTTGTGTGGCAAAGTACGCACGGTTCTGGTTTCTTCTTGATGCACAGGTTTCTTTTATTAAAAGTTGTCCAACAATTTTTTATCTACAAGCATCTCTGTTCAGATGAAAGACCATTTCTTCTTGCTGTAAAAAATCATACTTGCTACTCATTTGAGTCCTTAATTTCATTTGGCAAATTATCACAGAACCAACGATAATTAATTGGTTGCACAAAGAAATCATTTGAATCATTAATTTCATTGTGCCAATATTGCCAGAAAACCCTAACCTCAAAATTATGGTGGTAGAGGTCGTGGTAATTACACCACTTTCAATGGTTGATGAAGGGAGCGTTATGCTGGTAGGGACTAGTGTCCACCAGAACAACAATGGTTCTTCTTAAGCAAATAACTCCAATTTATTGTACTGATTATGTTAAGAATAGGTCATATTGCTCATGAATGCTTCTGCAATAAATAATTCACAACAACCATTCTCTTCCCATTCTAAATCCATTCTCTTCCCATTCTAAATGGTAGTGCGAATATTGCCACAAAACCCCAACCTCAAAATTATGGTGGTAGATATCGTGGTAACTACACCACTTTCAATGGTTAAGGAAGGGAGTGTTATGCTGGCAAGGACTATGGTGTCTACCAAAACAACAATGGTTCTCCTCAAACAAATAATTTCAATTTATTGTGCTAGCTATGTGAAAGAATATGTCATATTGTTCATAAATGTTTTCGTTGGTTTGACATTAACTTTTGACCTCCGTCTCAAATAACTCTGCAAGCATATATAACTTGAGCTCCCAAGGCGATCAAGAATGGCATCCCGACTTGGGAGCCACACACCATCTCATTATTGATGTTAATAATCTCATTTTGAAATTAGATGAGTATAGTGAAAATGACCAAATTCAAGTGGGAAAGCGGTACAGGTTTTAGTTAGAATATGTCTTAGAAGTCATTCGTGTTATTGGCTTTTAGGATATTTTGTCTTATATATGTGTTAGTGTTGCATACCCTAAAACTATTCGTGTTGTCGATTTTTGGTATATTATATTGAATTACTATTATAATATGTACTGTACATATTTATTAATAAAAGAAATTGTTTCAATTCATATGTGTATGCTGCTTCTTCTATCTATACCTAATAATGATAGAATATACATATGAATTGTCAAAGATAATTAGATTATCTAAACAGTTCCCTACATATGCAATATCGAATGGACATCGATGTCGCACAGTAGATACACTGAATGTCTCCAATAAATATCATGAGATGACATTAGTACAGGTGACATGATATTCATGTTATTAGAACATTAGTATGGATTAACAGTTAGAGAACTATTTTTCGAACATGATCAAAGCTATGATAAATCACACGGAAGTATGTTGTCAATAATTCATTATATAATTATACTAGTGTATTAACTACTCCTTAAACCTGAGACATCATAATTGTTGGTCAGTATAGATGCACATGGTTCATATAGTGTATAAATGCGAGACTAATCATGTCTTGTACACACAAGCCAATTTGGTCATGTGTTATTTATATCGTGATGCAAATGATTGTTAGATGGAATCCGTTGACTCGATACAAAGGATTTCGAGTTCCTAGCCAAATATTAGTAAACAGCTGAAAACAAAGTTTTTGACCAAAGCATATATGTCATACGAAGAGTTTGTAGTGACAAGTTCAACACATATTGACTAATTATCCGCATATGACTAAATTTAGAGTTTTGACATCCATGAGCCCTAATTTAATTGGGATTAGATGAACGAAAGGAGATTATTCATACAGATTATATAATTAATCATAAAAGGTTTGATGAAGAGTTTCTTCATTGTAGTTTAGGGACTATGGCATGTTGCTAAACGTTAACCATAGTCGTTGAGTATCCGAATAATTCGAAACAAGTTCAATAAAATCGATTTCGGCTCACAGCTAACTCCGTAGTGAATCCAAAAAGTCACAACCAATAACTTGTGTTTTTCCTTACAATAAGAGAGATTAAATATTATCCGCAAGAGAGCTAGCACTCTCGGATATAATATTTGGTCGAAAAGTGTAAATGATTTACATGTTAAATAGTTTAACAAACATGAGAGCTTTATAAATTAGCTCGAATGTAACTTAGAGTAAGTTGAAAATTTTCATCAATATTTAGAATTATAAATGGAATTAAAATAAATTTTGTCAAAACAAGTTTGACCAAATTTCGAATTAATTTATAATTTTTTTAAAATATAAGAACCTAAGTGATATTTTATATTTACTATTAAAAAGCTTGTTGGACAAGCTTTGGGACTTATTTGTCTTTGACTAAAAGACTAATGGCACTTTAGTAAATGAATATATATATATATATATATGGCTATTTCCTAATTTTTGGAATTAATTTTTGATTATTATCAAAAAATATAAAAAGCACTCTTTCTCTCCAGCAAAAGGCCATGGCAATGATGGCATAAGAAGTTTGATTTCTTGGAAATCTTGTAATTTTAAGGTTTTTCTCTTTTTTTCTAAGCTAACTGTTAGCTTAATTGTATGTATTATTAATTAATTTTGTGAAAATAATGATTAAATGCATGATTATATTTCATAAATCCTAAATATTTAATTTCACCTCACCAACACTTACAAATGGTATCAGAGTTTATTATGATGTTGATTACATGCTTGATTTGTTGTTGGAATTGTTGATTTTGCAATATTAAAGTTTGGGTATAAATTAGAGAATTTAGGATTTATGGAAATTTTTTTGGTTTCATTGGAGAAAATGATGAATAGTTCATCATCTTGATGTGCTAATATGATGATTATGGAACCATGTATGTTTGATTTCATGTGATAAAATTAAAAGTAATTGAAATGGAAGTATATGGCCATCATGAAGATTTGAAAACCAAATGTTGATTTTGTTCACTTTATGGCATGTATGATGAAATGTTGTTGATTTTGATTAATGATCATGAATAAATACATTCAGCCATGTTGAATTTCCTTTGGAAAGTTACAATTTTGATAATTAATGCATGTTTGGTTGTTAGTTTTGATTAATGATCATAAATGCAAACAATTAATGGTTAATTGTGTTGTAATTATCATGTTATGGTTGCTAGGATGTTTGGCCATATTCATTTAAAATAGCAGATGTTGCATTTTGTTTCACAATGTTATGTTTAATTGTTAAACATGCATTATATGTAATGATTATTAATTATGTGATAATTAAT
>JAXCLQ010000007.1:11465965-11484118 GCA_035584115.1 Cedrela odorata
TATGTATGTATGTATGTATGTATGTATGTATGTGTGAATTTATATGATAAACTTATATTTGCTTGTTGATAGAATTAACTAAATACATGTGAATATGTGTTTAAAGTGTTTGAATGCATGCATGCATGGCAATGTTTTGTTTATGCATTTAAATTTGATTTTATGCATGATATAATACATATATGTTATGTGTAAACCTTATTATTCAAACATAAGGGTAAAATTGTCATTAAATGTCATTTATTTTCACACATGCATGGTTCAAGGTTAGTTAACATATTATCGAGATTTAGATGAAATTAAGTTAAACATAAAATATGAGGAAATTGAAAGAGTTTTTTTTTTTAAGTTGGATAAAGGGATCAAGTAAAAGAAAATTTAAAATGATTGATTTTGGACTTAACTGTAAAGGTTTCAAAATATCCAAGGTTATTTTGAAATTTTTCAAAGGAACAAGTTAGAATAAATGATCATGAACTAAATGTTAAGAATTGAAAATTTTATTTTTGGGTTTTATAGGACTAAAAAGAAAATTTTTTAAAATTTTGAGCTATTTTTATAAATTTTAAAAAATATGGGTTTTAATAAAATTTTACTTTTCAAAATAAATAAAATTTGCTATTCTTCCCAGTGTACATTCGACTTCTCATTTTTCTTCTCTCTTAGTACCCATTCTCTCTCTTTCTCTTTCAATTTCTGGCCAAATCGCTTCAAATATGGCTGATTTGCTTTCAAATTTTGGTTGCCAGGAGATTCTCCATCACTTTCTCTTCAATTTGATATCATTTTGGTCTAGAACTAAAAAAAAAATAACAAAGAGGAAAATTTGGTTTTGAAGAAAATTCATAAATTTTTTCAATTAATCAGCAATTAAAGGTTTTTATGAGCTATTACTAGAAGTTGGTAAGTTTATTAACTTGTAAGAAACTTAATTTTTAGATTTTGAGTATGAATTGAATTTTGAGTTACTATTTATCCGAGAAATTTATACTTGATTTTGTATATAAAATGTTAGATTGTGTTGAATTGGAGTAAGAAATATAATATTTTGTTGATTTTGCATTGATTGAAGTGTTAGTTGTAAGGAATTTGAGTAATTTTCTCTCAGGTGCTATAGTAAATTTAATCTGAACAGTAATTGTTTGCTACAGAAATTTTGATCTAAACTGTAACTGTTTGTTATAATAACTTTGATCTAAACTATATTTAGTTGCTTAGATAGAAATGTATAAACTTGAGATAAACGGAAATGAGAATTTGAAATAAGTTGACCATAGAATTTCAGTGTTAGAAATCGGGTAAATGACCTTAGTTAGATAAACTTGGTAAAATGTGTTAAATTAAGAAATTTTAGTCACATTTTCCACAAGTATTACATTTAATCCATTAAAGTATAATTATTTGAATCGTAAAGCTCATGATTATTTATATGTATGGTATTAGACTTCGAGAAGCCGGGACAAGGATCGAGTGGACACGAGGACCCTTAATGGGAGTCGTTACCCTCTCCTAGCTCTGAGTAAATTTATACATACATGAATATGTAAATATATGTGTGTTATACTTATATGTATGCTTGTGTGCTAAACAAGCAGTTTTTTCTTGTTGAAGTGAAAAATGAAATGAACATGTTTATAATTGATTTACATTGATATTGGGATGTTTGCTTATGTGGTCTACTATTGAAAGTTTTATGATGCACATGTTAAAATGGCCGAGGAAGCCGGATTTGATTTATATGTTTTATAATCATTATTTGAAAATGATTTTTTTATGCATTTATATTGGTGTTGAGGCCGGTAAGGTCGAATATTGTTATATGGCTAATGGGCTGGTTTATTGATTGTAACTATAGAGAGGCAGCCTATAGACAAATCTATGAGAGACCGCATAGGTGAGTGGAGCCGCAGTGGGGCTGATATAAAGAGAAAAAGTCATGGCAAACCAACTGTGTGCCGAATGCACGTATATGTAGTTATAAATACCCTGTGGAAAGTCCTGGCGACTTGATAGGGCTATATTAGATTTGACGGATTATGAAGACAATCATTTGTGTCACCAAGTGACTACTCAGGGCCAAGAACAGTAAGGCAGACTTGTGTTTTTAAATATGCATATTTTTTTTTACAATAAATTAATGATTTTGTAAAACATGAAGAAATGATTTTATATTTTATAAAAACTCTATTGCAAATGGTTTATGCATGAAAATACTTACTAATGGTTAAAGTTTTATTATTAACTAACGTAGCGTGTCGAGAAAGGATGGCCAGCCCAGTTGATTATTTAAAAACTGTTTATAGACCAATGAAATATTTTCTGATTATTGATTTAACTGAACAAGTATATATATATGTGTGTGTGTGTGTGTGTGTGTGTGTGTATACACTTATACTTTTGAGTATATTTTGATAATGAATCTCAATATTTGTATTTAAAAATACATGTGTATGTATGTATATATGCATGTGTTTATTTACTCACTAAGTATATTCGTCCCTCACCCTTACAACTTTTAGGTTAGGCGCGTTAGCACTATCCGGATTAGTGGTAGCCGTTAAGGGCTTTCGACATTCTGTATAAGTTTTCTCTTGACTCACCAATATATTTTTGTTCCCACTAAATATGTATTTAATTAAGTTTTGTAAACTATTTGTAAACCAAATGATTATGTAAACATTTATGTTTGTTCAACCTGGTTGTGAATAATTTGATCTTAAATAATCAATGATTAATAATGATCTCAATGATGAGAGGAAATTATTTATAAACTGTGATACAAGTTTTGATAAATGAAAGCTTTACAGGCTCTCTTAATGCATTTCGGGTATAAATGATACATCATGAGAGTTTGTGATGGTTATCATAAATGGACCCCAAGTTCGGGGCTTGACATTATGTATGTATATTTGATACATATATGGGTATATATTAATAATACACATTTTTTTATATGCATAAATATGTTTATGTATATGAATTTGCATAAAAATGTTTTATAGACTAGAAACAAAACACTAGGCTAGTTCACCAGCACAAACAAGCAAAAATGTGGTTTTTGGCTTGACTAGTTACCGTAAAACCACACACCAACTCGTAAAACATTCAAAAACTTTCTTGTAGACAAGAAATTCCAATAATCAAGCAAATCAGTAAAAATCGATAATAACGTGTAAATTGTTACACATATATTAATAATTAAAGAATTGTTAACAAAATATGCAACAAAATGTTAATGAAATGTAAAGTGTGGATATATGATATACACATGTATGTTGATTATTGAATATTTATTCATGAGATGAATAAATAATAATGATAATAATATTAATTTACATGTTTAAGAAATGTATTTGATACATATAAGATTAATGTGTAAAATTGACTCCCTAATAAAATTATTAAATTCATGCCTCCCATGGTGGGATAACAGCAAAATTTGTAACTTAATAATGTGTCCCAAGATTTCTATGATGTAAGGGGTGCAATATTGATGTAATAGAATTCAGTTATCTAGTTCTTGGATGTATATTTTATCTAGATCAAGATTTATATTATGTGAGGTTCAAATGAAATATGTATCTTAAGAAAGCACAATGGTTCGGATTTAACCAACTTAGGATACTAAAATTTCTATTATGTGAGGTATCTGAGGCTGGTGCAAAGATATGAATCAAGCCTTACATGAGATCTAATAGGAAAGTGTTCCTACTTGTTGAGATTAATTAACCAAGATTTCTAAAACGTGAGGTTGATTAATTTTTAATAAGAATTTGATTTTCCATTAAAATATTAATTTATTAAATCTTCAACAAAACTTTTGAATCCTGACTTAGAGAATGTAGGATTCAAATTAAATAGTGTGAGCTAATATGATTAACATTGCATAATAACATTCAAAGTGTTTGATTGCTATTGCTCAAATTGTTTGAAATATACATAACATTAATGATACTTTCTTTCTCTCAGTTTCTCATATTTGTGATATAAAACATTCAAAATGTCAAACAACGCTCTCTTAAGAATATTGGCCTAATGTTTTGACGGGGTAAAACTTTAAAGATTGGCTCAGAAATATGAGAATTGTTCTCAATTTCGAAAAGCTTGGTTATGTCTAAGAAGCAGCTATACCACTTTAGATAAATGAGGATGCTTCACATGATGAACATGAGGCATATGAAAAATGGCACGATGATAAATGGAGAGTTTGAGGTTACAAGTTGGCCTCGATGAACATAAAACTTCAGACTAGACATAAGAAGTTCTATACTGCCTATGATATTCTCGTCGCTCTAAAACAATTGTATGGCTATAATTCTTGAATGGTGAAGTACGAGTTGTGTGCTTCCCTTTTCAACATGAAGTTCAGAGAGAGTACTACTAGATGATTATGTCATTAAGATAATAAATCATTTAGGACAATTGGATGTATATGGTGTGGTCATGTCTGACCGTATTAAAGTGAATTTGATTTTTTAATCCCCCCTCTTAATTATAAATCATTTATAACTAACTATAATTTAAATAGGATTGAACAAACTCTTCCTAAGCTGCTCAATGAGCTTTAGAAGTTTTATAAAATTTAATAGAAATAAATGTTTGATACATTTGATAAATGTATTAGTAGACAAAGTAATAAATACAATAGTTTGTATATTCTTGAATTAAGCAATATTGGTACAATTACATCCATTATCAAGAAAAGAATTCGCAATGAAGTAATTCCTAAAGTTCTATGGCACCAAAAATTAAGTCATATAGGAGAAAATCATATGATTTAACTTAGAGAAAGTGGGATTTTTCCATCATGAACATCTCTTATATAGGCACCTCCAAATTACAAACGACTTCACATTCTTTCCTTCTTGATCAAATTATAGATATTCCTTCCATTCAAAAGAACTTACTTTCTATTAAAAAAATTTATTAAAGATAACAATGTCTTTTTTGAATTTCATGACACATACCTCCTCATAAAGGACTACTAGGGGAGCATCCAGCATAAAGGCTACATGCAAGATGGTTTTTACTGCTTTTCTTAGCACTTTTAGTATTATTTAACATCAACCTTCATTGTTGCTCGTGTTTCTATTTCGGCATGACATTAGAGATTCAGCCATGCATCTTTTTCTATTGTTCAACGTTTTCTTTTGACAAATAAAATTTCAGTTGTTATACAAAACAGACACATTATTTTTCATGATTGTCAATTGGCAAAGAGTCATATTCTACCATTTTCTCAATCTTTTTCTACTACTTCAAACCTTTGAAATTATTGTACTCAGATGTTTGGGCACATTTTGCTAAATTATCTACTTATGGATCACTCTATTACGTACGTTTTCTTGATGATTATACAAAATTTATCTAGTTATTTCCTTTAAAGTAAAAATCTGATGTTGAATCCATTTTTATTCCTTCTCAAAAACTTATAGAGCGTCATTTTAAAACCAAATAAAATCAATCCAGACCAATTGGGGGAGTGAATATCGACGTTTAATATGGAATTAATCATCAACTTGCATTTCTACATACACATGAACAAATGGGTTCAGTAGAACAACATCATCCTTAGGTAATTGAAATAAGTCTTACTTTATTAGCACATGCGAATCTACCAAAATCATTTTGGAAAAATTCCTTTCATATTGCTACTCACATAATTAACCATCTTCCATTAAAAATGCTCAATCAAAAGTCCCCTTTTAAAATGTTTTACAATAGGAAACCGAATTATAATTTCATACATACATTTGGGTGTGCTTGTTGACCAAATCTCAGACCATATAATCATCATAAAATTGATTTTCGATCTAAAACATGTATTTTTATTGGCGTCTTTGTCATCATGGATACAAATATATGGATAATACAACTAGAAAAGTGTTTGTCTCAAGACATGTTATTTTGAATGAAACACTCTTTTCATTACAAACACGTCTACTACTTAGCAAAAACTTTTAAATTCTTCTATCTCATTACCAATTAATCTTCTCATACATCACAGCTCTCTAAATATATATTCACTCTTGTAGGTTCTCATCATGACCAGTATATTCCACTTGAAATTGGCCTGTAGGAAAATCAACACACATCAAAAATTTCACATGGACAAAGCTCTTCCATGATAGATGTTGTATCTTTATCTATTGTTCTTAGCGCAACCTCAACTTCTCAATCTTTGGCTTGTCATCAGATGTTTACATGTTCCAAGACCAATTCATTGAAACCAAGGCTTATGGATGCTAGTTTTATTCATTATCCTTTCTTATAAGCTCTTATGGTTACTGTAAGTTCATTTTTATTAGAACCCGTATGCTATTCAAAGGTCGCCAAATATTCAAAATGAAGATAGGCAATGAATCAAGAATTTAATGCTCTAATTTATAATCAAACATGGACTTTTATGCCACCAAAATCCAAAGTTATTTTCATTAGTTGTAAATGGGTTTATCGATTTAAAAGGCGTGCAAATGGAAAAATCAAACGTTTCAAGGCTAGAGTAGTTGTTAAGGCTACCACCAGCAGGAAGGATGACTTTCATAACTCTTTCAGCTCTATAGTAAAACCGACAACAATCAGACTTCTACTCTTAGTTGTTATCACTAATCATCAGTGCATCAAACAAATTACTATACAAAATGCATTTTTGCATGGGATTCTTAGTGAAGACGTTTACATGAGCTAACCACCAGGATATATGCACTCAGATTATCCTAATCACGTGTGTAAGTTAAACAAAAGCTTATACCGCTTGCGACAAGCTCTACATTCATGGCTTTCTATATTAACTACAATGCTTACTTAGAATTTGTTGGTTCAACGACTAATTCGTTGCTATATATGCTTCGTCAACATGATCTACAATTATTTTTCCTCATTTATATGGATGATATCATCATCATCGAGAAACATAAAAGCATATTGATTGGATGCCAAGTCATGTACAAACCAATGGCTACAAATTGTCATATCAATAAGTTTGATAGAACAGACTTCGATGATCCAGTATTGTATCATAATATAGTTAGTGGACTTCAATACCTTGATTTTACAAGTCCAGATATTGCTTTTGTTGTTTATCGACTTAGTAAGTTTATGCATTGTCCCAAAGATACCCATTGGCAAACCGTCAAGCGTATCTTATAGTATCTCAAATATTATGCTTCAGATGGATTATTTTTCTCAGCCAGTTCTAACAACCACATTTTTACTTTTTCATATGTGGATTGGGCTTCTGATCGTGATGACAGATGATCTGTTAAAGCATATTTAGTATCTCACGGAGAAAGTTTAATCAGATAGTCATGCAAGCAACAACGAACAATAGCAAAAAGTAGTACAAAGGTTGAATATAAGGCGTTATCCACTGTTGCTACTAAACTACAATGGCTTCAGTCCCTTGCACAAAATGCACATATTTCTATCTCTAGCTTGCCTCAGTCATGGTGTGATAATATTGGTGCAACTTATCTCTCCACTAATTCAATGTTCCATGCTCAAACCAACCATATTGAAATTAATTTTCATGATGTTCGTGAATTAGTGATGAGTAAACAATTGCAAGTCTATTTCCTCTCATCCAAAGATTAGTAGCTGATTTGTTGACAAAGTTATTGAGCTCTCCAAGGTTCAAGCTGCTCAAAACCAATCTTCATGTTCATGAATTTCCCATGGGATTGAGAAAGCGTGTTGAAGAAGAACTAGTCAAACAGGTTGAGTCTTTAGATACTAAAGTTCCATGATCCTATGAGTTTATCAAGTAAACATTAGATGAGTTTGAATGAAAATAACAAACTATAGATATGTAGTTATTTGGTTATTTTAAATCTCTTTAAATGTGTAAATGTATACGCAACTTAAGTAAGTGAAGAAAAGAAAATAACTCAGTTTATATCATCTAGAATAGTGAGTGATTACAATCGCGAGTGTTTACAATCAAAGCAACAAATACTAAAATTGATGTTAAAATATAAAAATTTTGAAATTTACTTTCAGAGAAAGAGAGAAAATGAAAATTAAATAAGAGACTAAAGAATATCAAAATGAAGAATTAAATAAGATAACATCGTATACCAAAATTAAAATGATGAAATAAAAAAAAGATAATGTCAAAGCACAAAAATAATGAAAAAAAATAATCACAATGTACTGCTATACATAAAAACTCTTATACAAAATCATTCGTATAAACTAATATAACAATGTTATATTATTCATTGTATTCAAATTAATATAATAATATTATATTATTATTATATATCTTATATTTTTATAGGAGTAATGAAAATTCATACAAAGTAAAAGAAAAATAAATTATATGAATTTGTATAAGAGTTTGTATCTCTTCTCACTTGAATGATTTGCCCACATGGTAACCACTAATTAGAATTTTATTCTTATTCAAATGAGACCATATCCTATCTATATATAGAATCTTAAAGTCAGTATTTGTTACAAGTAATGATAGACATCCCAATTATTGTGACATTAAGTAAATGTAGAATAGTATTATAAAAAAATTTGGGATGTCTAATATTATATTACCTTTGTTTTTATGGAGAAATTTAAAAGTATTTATGTTTTTTTCAGTTAAGAGAACTGCATTCATATTTTTCTTACATAGCATAAATGAAAACTCTTACCTGTAAATCCCAATGATGCATCTCTTTATTTCATCTCATCTCAACTTGGGTAGTTGAGTCAAAGTTGAAAGTTGAAACTTTTGTGGTTAATGATTCTATTAAATTTAAAGTTCTGCCATTTAAAGCTTTTAAAATGTTCATAAAAATTCGAGCACCGACACAATCATTAATTTAATTTAGTATCAATTACTAAAGGCGGTGGCATGGCCGTGGCGTTACATTAATCTAATTTCAAAGCCAGTTGTTTATGCAGCAAATGACATTACTGAGATATTCTAATTAGTCATTTTTCTTTCTAACAAAAGCAACAAACAAGTCATAACGAGAAAAGAAGTAACTTCACTAAACCAAGAAATTAAAGTCACAAATCCACCCCCCGACAGAGACAAACAAGCACAGCTCAACAAAATTCATTTAAAAACCCTAATTTAGAATAAGTACCATCTCTTACACTTAGAGACACGAAATGAGACGAGGAATCCAGGCACATGCAGGAAAGATGTTTGTCTGTCTCCAGGACTAGTTAATTTTGTGAACCACAAATGATGTATCAAGGAAATTCGGCAATAATAAAGTTATTATAATTTCACTTTAACACAAGCAAAAGAAATCTGACATGAATTTGGAAAAACCATATTAATTTATACACAGCAGAAATAAGAAAAGCATAATGGGATTATGAACAACGGTTACAAAAAGGTTAATAAATGAATGCAGCTACTTTTCCTTCTCTCTATATTACATTTTTCTTGTAAATAACAGTTATATATATATTACAAATCAAAATTGCAGTGGAGTTGTTAAGACCACAGCTTGTTTCTCTTACATTCCCAATTACAAAGAGATTCTCACCTTATAACCAAATATAAGTAAAATGGCACAAGCCTCTTCTAGTACATCTCCCATTTCTTGCAACCTCAGTCAGCTGCCTTTATGGAATTTTCATTTTGAATGAATTAGCGGCCCCACACGAGGAATTAAAAACCAGCGTTCCAATAGCCCTGCAATGGAGTTACATTTACAAATCAAAATTGCAGTGGAGTTGTAAAGACCATAGCTTGTTTCTCTTACATTCCCAATTAGAAAGAGATTCTCACCTTATAAACAAATGAAAGTAAAATGGCACAAGCTTCTTCAAGTACATCTCCCTTTTCTAGCAGCCTCAGTCAGCTGCCTTTATGGAATTTCCATTTTGAATGAATTAGTAGCCCCACACGAGGAATTAAAAATCAGCGTTCCAACAGCCTTGCAATGATGCGCTTGAAAGTGCAACCAGTATCGACATTATCATTTCAATTTAGTAACCAATGGGTTTGAGATGTCACTTCAAAGGGAAATTGATGGCACCGAACTCAATGCAGTGATAAAGAATGCAGCAAACTATTGAACAATTCCCACCCCATGGTCCAGATGCTGCTGCACTTTCCCACAAAGTGCTCATATGGAAGATTACCCAAACCTTGTACAAAGAATGAACTTTTGCTCATGTGTGAACCAATCAATAGGGAATAACATATGGCAGAGCACAAACATCAGCAGACTCTATCCTAATAGCTTCAGCCCATACATGTGGCATCTCATCATTCATGAAAGATCCCGACTCGGGCTTCTTTAATTGAGAATCACTGCTGTGAAATAGCCATTCTTGGTCATCAAAATCAGACCAGTCTTCCACTCTGGGAATCGAGAGTATCTGACTTAGGTATTTAGTATCTGGATGGGGTGGTTTCGTAGATGCCTCAGCAATTTGATCAGCTTGTGCAGTTGTAAACAGAGGTTTTACTGGGGAGACAGATAATGGCTGAGATATGATTGTGCCATTTACCTTGCATTCTTTACCATCTGCCTTAAGATTACCAGCTGTTCCCTGGCTATCTGAAGTAAATAAGGCAGAAGTTTGACAAATTTCCAAAATCCTTCCATTCCCCGTTAATGAATGAGACGATGAAGTGGGTCTCAGCACTTTATTGGTCTCCATCACAGGATGCAAGGAAGACGTGGGTCTTGGAACCTTATTGTTGCCAATCGAGGAAGATGTGAGCCTTGGAACCTTATTTGTGTCCATCAATGGATAAAAGGAAGACGTGGGTCTTGACAACTTATTGGGCTTTATATCATTAGCTGTAAGAAAGATAGAAAAGGAAGCAGAAATAGAATTAACAATGATGTTCATTTTGAAAATATTAATCAAAATGGATTACTAAATGCTGTAAAGAAATAAATAAACAGAAATTTGTAACTCTATTTCAGACTCAAGCAAAGGCTACTGCAATCATGAAAATATACTCAAGTTCCAATAAAAATGTAGATCCGATACTGGATCGGATAATCATTCCCACCACACCTTCAGTATTCCATGTTTTTACTCTTTCTATGTTTGAGGATGGGTGGTGGTACTAAATAGTAATTGGAGAGCTGCAATAACAACATGGTTCACTTAATAATAGAACTCACCATGAAAAAATCCATTAGTCTCGGACTCCTTCCTTTTCCGGAGATTTCCCTCGCTAATAGCAGTCTTGTCACCTTCTTTCGGAAAATGTAAGGTTTTCATATTATGCATACCTATGATATCATCCTTGTTACTGTCTTTTAATTTATCCTTCTCTATGTTCTTATGTTCACTTTTCATCTTCTCTTTCTCCTTTTTCTTCTCTTTATCCCCCCCTTGGCCATTTTTCTCCCTATCCTTGTGCTTGCGTATATCCCCACGCTTATCATTCCCTTCTTTCTGTTTGGTCTTTTCTTTACCTTCAGTCCTGCTCTCAACATCTTTCTCCAGTGATCTGGGTGTTCCTTCAACTCCAGTTTGGACCATCCCAGCAAGGTTTCGAACCATGACATTTCCACAAAATCTCGGCTCATCTCTGACACCTTGCTCATCCAACTTTCTATCATCACCCCTCTTATCCTTCTTTTCCTTTCCTTCATCCAAACTGACAGTAGCCTTGGCCACCAATCTAAGCATGTCCTTGTCCCTTTTCCGTTCTGTACCAGCAAACTTCTCAACCAACTGGTTCCCAGTTGCTCTATCATCATCTCTGACCATCCTTCCCAATCCCTGCAGGAACATAGAATCCTTGGTATCCCCAGCCAAATAACTGTTCTGACCAAGCTTCTCCCCACTGTAACCTGAGAGTTTCCCAGTAACTTTTTTGTCACAAGAGTAACTGCTTCTATCTTCATCCTTCTCCTTCTCCTTCTCCTTCTGAGAAAATTTCTCCCCATTGTGACCCTCAGACTTCCCAGGAAATTTTTTCTCATTTGAGGTTTTCTCTCCATCATGACCCTCTGATTTCCCAGAAAATCTCTTCTCATCTGAGTTGCTGCTTTTAACCTTATCTTTATCTCTGTCCTTCTCCTTTTTCTCCAGGTGTTTTTCCTTTTTGTCTTTCTTTTCCTTGTGTTTTTCATCACTTCGATCTTTATCCTTTTTTTCTTTACTTTCTCTCTTCTCCTTGTCCTTCTTCTCCTTCTTATTCTTCTTCTCTCTCTGCTTCTCCTGAAAATCATGAAGAAGGTTAAGAACATTCAACCAAAAGATAAACCAGACAATTTTTTGGAACAAAGTGTATATTTGGGATTGAGGTGCTGGGGTTTTTAATCCATAGCTATTGTTGGATAAAATACTAGTTGTTAAGTATAAGTGGGATAGTGAGGGGTAAAGGTTGGCTGTCAAGTAAAAGTGAGCATTTACCATATACTTTAGCTGTGAAAGTTAAGTAGGATCACAAAAGTCCCAAACATACCCTAAGTTAAATCCAGTAAGCAGACAATAGTTTCCACAAAATAACTTTTTAGTTTCTCCCTAGAAAAATTAGTATAAAACTAAGAAAAACAAAAAAAAGTCACACAAGTTGACTAAAATAGAAGGTGGCCTACTACATGCAAGATACGAGACAGACTAATAACTTAGCATCTGCACTCTGGCAGTTCCCAGACTACAAAATATACCATCCACAGTTGACATAAAATTTGAAATATAGATATTTTAGCAGCAAAATAGTCAAAGACAAAAAGGGAGGGGAAGGGAAACAAGGGAACTCCCAAGAAGATAGGAAGAAGAAAAACAAAAATGAGAACCCTCCCATCATCAAGCAATGCCTTCTAGCAACACATCTACAAGCCAAGGAGGCTCAATATTATAACAAAATTTTAATCATCTCCTCCACATTGTAAAGGCTCCTGCTCTTTCAGTCAAATACCGACCCATTTCTTTCTTTTTATATACCTCCACAAAGCAGTACCTCTAGATAGTTATGACAGCATCATCCACTTATTTCCTCACACTTAAACATAAGATATTGTGATATTACAAGCAATCCCAGTCATTGGAACTTCAAATTTACAGCATATTACCAATGGTCCATAAACTGCACTCATTTACATACCAAATCTTCAACTTAATCTACCAAATGAATTTCAGAGCACATAATAATAGGACAACAAACAAGAAGCTGACATTTATTAATGAAAACTCATAAGACAATACATTGCCTCTATATAGAGAACTTCTGTTCACCTCTTCCATCGGTTGGCTGCATTGCATGCAAAAATCAGTGAGAAGTCGTGTATCAGTTATGGAGTGCTTAATACCTATTCCTATCAGGGGCTCAATTAGATCATAGGAGGACAGTGAAATGGCCAAAGTTCATCGAAATAAACAACAAGTTAACATGCCAACACCTTCTATATCATTTTTCCTCCAATTAATATTAACAGTATATACTTTCTCTTTTTTTCTCTTTTTTTTTTTTCTTTTTTGACACCAAGAAATCTCTTGATCTTCCTATATTCAAGTTCTAAACTGAGGACAGCTGCTGGACTTACAACCTTGGTAGGAAACTCTTAAGATATAAATATCCTTGGTAGGTGGCCCAAGGGAGTTTGAACCCCTGACCTCTTGGTCGAATCCAAGGTTGTCTTTCAATCAACCAACCCTCTGGGTTATATTAGCAGTTTATACTAAATTAAGCACAGTGGATTATTTTAGGGATTGCATTTATCTCTTATCAGTTAGTTCACAGCCATTGCTAGGGTTTTAATTTGAGATCACATGTTTTGGATCGCAGGATACAATGAGTTATGATCACTAAAAATGTGGTAAATTTGCCTACTTGTGAAAGGTAAACTATGGCTGAAAGTGTTTTGTCAATTTTATGCTACATTGGACCTTCTATAGTTTAGGATTATAGAGTTAGTGTAGTGCTGCTCCTGTTTTAAATCTAATAGTTCCCTCTTAAATATGCATTTTGAGTTTATAAGCAGAAGAAGGCAAGATAGCCATTTTTCTCTCTTTATGAATCAAGACTCAGCATTAATAGACTGGATTTACATTTGAGATTAACTGTTTGGAGGTTTTTGACAATTGCCTCAGTAACCAAGAGGAAGTCAAATCTCTTGAACATTTTGTTAAATCTTATTTTGAGTTGATAATATAGTTCATACATTGTGCAAGATCCCATATCTTCCACTCCAAGAATCCATGTCTTTTGCACAATGATTTCCCTTTCTAGCCACTACCGTTTTGTAAGTAGGCAAATTAACCACATTTTTTATTATGATAACTCATCTATACTGCAGTGGAAAATGTGTGTTCTCAAATTTTATCCACTGCCTATGCTTAATTTATTATAAACTGCTTATACGATCAGAATCAAGAGGATCAACCTCCTGACTGTTGGTTTCAGATGATTAATCTAAAATTAGGAGGAACAAAAGGCTAAAGAAAACAATTTACAAGCTATCTATAAAGAAAAGCAGAAAACAAAATTGTATCACTTTGAAATTCTCTATTTGAGGGCATTCAAAGACTACTTTATGCAGATCCAACACTAAAACATGAAGTAATTCCCGTGCTAGAGGTTTGCTCAAGCACAAAATGGAAAATGTTGAGAACCGTGGATGGGGGAAAACTATATTATAAAGGAGAGAAAATTAAGAAGAAAATGAAAGGGAAATTAAAAGACTTTATTCCAATAATCATTCAGAAGTTCACTCCAAACTTTAAAAAAAAAAAAAAGGCCCTAAGGAATCAAATTCTGCACAAAATAAGCAATAGAAATGTCTCAAACAAATAAAAGAAATTCTAATCCAATATTAATAAGGGAAAATTTAATACCTCCCAAATAAATTCTAAAGTCTTGAAAAATCTATATGATGTCCTACATAACTAACTTAATGAGAAAAAATCAATGAAGCAACCTGTGACAAGATTGAGGATTACTGCAAACCAATAATTTTGAAATACTTAAGTTAAAAAGAAATGTTACTCCATTTGAATCTACACCCTGAAATGCATAGGAAAAATTGCACAAATTTCAATTGTCGTGATTGTGCTTCTAACATGAGAAGTCCCACAAATGGGCAATTTCAGATTTCAGCATGCTTTCAAAATGGAAGGATTACCAAAACAGAATCTATATTACTTAATTTTACCATTGACGGCTATATAAATTTAATAAAATCAAATAAAAGTTCTTGTTAGAATGATAAGTATGACTTATGAACCAGCATCCAAGTCAAACTCTTTTCCAACTAGCAATGATTCTAAAAGGAAAAATGGCTCGATATTAATCTTTTTCAGGTAATACTTTGAAGTATTGAGAAGTCAACATAACATTAGCTACAGTGCTAGGCATAGGAGAAGATATTGTATCAAAATTTGTTCTCTATACATATATAAATACCAAAATCCTTTTATTGCTCACCACTTTTTTGACTTCACCAGACTAGACATTAACCTTCAAGCTCATATCATTAGCATAAGCAAAAGTTTATTAGCCAAACAGTAATTTGTCGAAAAAGAGATCGCATAGAATAGAACAAAACATTGTACATTGTTGGATCTTTGATCTGGGTTTATGGACAAAGACAAGGAAAGGTTCTCACCATAAACAAGAGAGCTTATAAAGGTGACTAAAATCACACAACATCACTAAGCCTCAAACAGTCTCACATAAAGAGCATACTATTTCTATATGTAAAAACCTGAATCAATAAGAAAGAACCAAAATATCCAAATAGCCCACTAAACTAAACACGATCCTTAAATTTGTGTCAATACTTGAGTAGACAAACCTGCCTTACCCCTCGAAAGTCAATTTACATTCAGTTCCAAATTGGATCAAATTTAAGGAGCTCAATGAGATTAAGCCATTTACAAACCTAGCAAAAAACTTCACTATTTTCATCATGATTTAAAAGGTTGTGACCGTATAAATAAAAGTTGAACAAACCAATCTAGAGTTGGTAATGATGAATGATATTTTGGTAATTTGATATTCTCCTAAATTCTATTCATCCATCTTCAGCTTAATAATGGCCAAAGAATCCTGAGCTTGGAGGGAAAAACTAAAATGCCCCTTGCCCACTCTCTACCCTCTCAAGTTACTCAACCAGGTAAAAAGTCTGACTAATAGAACAATTCTTTTCTTTAACAACTATATAGGATCCTAAGGAGATATTTCCAATATTTGACAAGTCATATACCATTCTAACAAAAATCACCTGAAGTGTTATCCAAAAATTAGAGCAATAAGCAGGACGTACTAATGTGTATACAAGACCTACCAACAAAAATTACTAAATTGAAAACTTTGTGAAGAAGTTGATTCTTTTTATGCTTCAGAAGTGCTGGTATCCCAAGTAGAGCAAATGATTTTGAAAGTTAATGTCAGACATCTGAATAATAAATTATGTTCTGTTTTTAACTTATAATTGAATTATAAATTAATTTCCAAAAAATAACATCTAATGCCTTCTAGGATTAAGAGTAGTCATTTAAAAAATCTCTAAACGCAACAATTTCACCCAATATCCCAACTTTTAAAGTATGCCTTTATTTTTCTTATTATATTTTCCATGTCTTTGCTTCCTAGTAGCCAATTATTCCAAAGGGAGTCCCCCTACACTAGTCTTTTACTATATAAAGTGATGGATAGATGATAATAAGGTCAATTACATAGAGCAGAAAGTAGTTTGTTTAACAAAGCAGAGACCCTAGCTGACATCTTTAGTTGACTCCAAACATCGCCAGACAGATAATTTGATTTAACACAATTCAGAAAGATGCACAAATTAAAAATAGTTTATGAAATATGAAGACAAGGCTCTCAACATTTAAAGACTAACATAGCAGGGGTACATAGCCCATGATGATTTACTGTCAGTAATCGAGAATGAATCAATACCATGCTACAAATGAGAAGATGAGGCTCTCTGCATATATTCAATTTCATTTTGAGATCTAAGAATGAAAATTTCAATTTGCCTTTACTGAATCAGACTTATGAGGCTTCTTCAACAATTTGTTGAACTGATTCGTGCAGGCACTCACTAACAACAGAGACCTTAATTCATAAGAAGATACTGTATAACTCAGGAAAAAACATCACCAGAATCATATGTCACATTCATACACACAAAGATACTAAAATTACTTTGCCTCTACAAAGAAAAATAACAACTGTACAATCTTCTCATGTAAAAGGTTCCTTTTAATACTGCCCTAACTTTAGCGCCTCCAGAGCTTTAGAGCCAAAATAAATTATCAGATCTCAGGAGGTGAGCCAAAGAGATTCTATGGGTAAATAATGGGGTCATCCACGAATCATTAAGAAGTTCCCTATTCTGACCATCTAAATTAGGTAGCAAGATTACTGATCTGTCGTTTCAACTCACTAATATCTCTAATAGCACCCAAACTTTGATCTGAGCTTTTTTCTTCCTAGAGTGGTAATGAAGTACCATTGAATTTAACCATACAGCATATAAATTGATTCAGTAATTAGCATTTTTGATACCCTTGTCAGATACAGAAAGTTATATAATGCATGAAACTCAACATAAAATATGTATACCAAAACTTTAAGAAGGTATTTAATATCCCATCAAAATGGGAAAAAAAACAATTATAAAATGCTGTCAGTGAATTGAATATGAGAAGAGTGTATTAACCTTTTTTAGTAAGTCTGGATCCTCAGTCCTAGACTTCTTTTCATATCCTGGTGGCGGAAATGGAAAGCAACGCGACATTGCACAGAATCCCAGAATACAAAACACTAATTCCTTCCACAAATGAAAATGCTTGAGTTACTTTCCAGTAGCACTGTTGTTCCGAGAAAGGAACGGACCAGTAACTATGCCCCTGTCCATGCACCATGTCCCTCATTCATTTCCAGCTTCAATAATCCTCCATGAGCTCCCAAGTCACACCAACAGCTACAAATTTAAAATCTCACCAACTTTTAGCCTCCTTTACTTTAAACGAACACAAAATTCAAGCAGATTTTACTAAAATATAATCTAAAAACATAAATGCTCACCACTGCACCCACTTAATCAACCCTAATAATAATATCAGACTACACTAGTTCGATAAAGCACAGTTATGACAACAGCTCAAAAACTGATCTTTGGTCAAGAAGTTTACGCAAACTATTTTAATCCAAAAGGCTTCTTAAGAAACAAAAAGAGACCAGTACAATCTAATCTTCTATGTTGTCTT
>JAXCLQ010000007.1:11487991-11526036 GCA_035584115.1 Cedrela odorata
AATATCTTATTAAATATCTTATATATTCGTAAATCATATTTACGTTATTCCATAAATTATCGAAACATTTCCCACTCATACAAGTGTTAGCGCATCCTAGCCTGAAAATTTATTCTTTACAATAAAGAATTAAATTGCTATCCGATTAAAGTATCGGAACAATATCATTAACTAAATTAATGATTATTGTATAATAATAATTACTATCATCATTAAGTGACCGACTAATGTGTGTGACCCCTTAAGTTCATTGTGAGTTGGACATAGATAGATACTAATTATTTGGTATCTCTCCAATACAGCTCTTTGTAACCAAAGTTCCTAATGATCATGAGTGACCTTTAATAAGATGTTATGACTCACAAACACAAATGAATTAATATATTGAATAAACCTATATAGTCGTACGTGTACGTAGTAAAGTCCTTCAACTATCAACTCTTAATCAAATGTGGGTCATGGTATTATCAAACCCCTAACTCAATCATATGATTATAACCTTAATCATATACAACATTCATATATATGTAAAAACACTTTTATGGATATACATGTTTTAGCCGAAGACTTTATTTCCGTTTATAACAATTTCACCTAGGATCTCAAGCTTCAACATCTGAGCCAATAGATTTCATTTTGGTTATCACATGTCTTCATACACTTAAACACATTGCTAACAAGCTTCTTTTACCAGGCGTGGCTAGCCCGATGCTATATACACAAGTGAACAATATGCCTCAGTGTAAAAGACAGTCGTAACACCTCAGGTCATAAGACTAGTGGTATACTAGTGCGTTTGTGTGACGTATCATTAACTATGAATAATCACCTATGCGATTCATCGTGTTTAGTCATGTTCAGTAACACGTTTACTAACGTGTTATCTATGTTCATACTCTTATGACATGAGACTCATTACCAAACTAATAGTATCCAATACTAATCATTGGCAGCATTAAACATATTAGTCATGTAATGTTATATTCCCACATGACATTACCTCAACCGAGATCTGATTCAAATGTATTTAAATCATAAACTCTGTACTTATATCTACAACTTTTTACAAATAGAGTCATGACGTCATAATACATCACATGATCTCATTCTATATTTTATATATAATATAAATTAGTAACCGAATATGCAAAATAATATAAAAGTTATTTCATTAATCGTAAATTAATTTAAAATTAATTACAGAAATATATATACAAGAAATGATATCTCTAAACCACATGACACAATTGGTTCTGGGGTATATCCCCAACAAATTGGTTCTCTTCCATAATCACGAAATCAAACTTAGAGACTTACACTCGTTACTACAATATTCTAGAGAACATATATCTTAAGGTTCCTGAGGCAAATGAGCTTCCTACCTGTCCTTCTAATGGTGAAATTTCCTTTAACGATGAATTGTTTCACATTGGTGTGAAACTCACTCTCAAGGATATTTTATTAGATTTTTGAGTCTTTTAGGATTGCCCCTTACCAACTGAACCTTAATAGTTAGAGAATCTTGTTGGGCTTGTATGTTCTCTAGAGCAAGATCTTGAATTTTGCTTCCACAATTGAAGAAATTGAGTATAGGTACTAGTTAAAAAGAAACCTAGTGAAAAACCCAAGATGATACTATCTCTAGACCCGACAAGGAAAACGCAATCCTATCATGAGTAATCCATCCTATAATAAGGATTGGAAGAATAAATAGATTTTTGTCGGTAGTAAGTTGAATTTTGACAATAATGTCTAGGTGCCTAGAATGTTTGGGGATGCAATCACTTGGAGTGATGAGCCACAGCTCTCATCTCAAAGTTTAAGGAGGGTTGAGATGGTCAGATCCTCTGTGTCCAACCAAAGATCCATTCTTTCTGATGGTGACCTAATTTTCTCAGGTCTTATAAATTCTTGTATTTCTAAAGGTCACTTGACCTTTGAAAAGGCTTGAGCTGGTAAATAGTTTTCTTCCTTTGTTTTTCGCCTCAACTTATGATAATTGACCCTTATATGATTCCTTGTTGTAACAGGAGAGATGGCTTCAAAGAAACAACTGAAGAACCCTCTAAATTCCTTGAAAAAACCAGCTTAGGGCAAAAAGGTTAAAGGGGCTGTTGAGGCCATGAAGGCCAAAGCTAGGACTTCTACCCTTAAGGGCATAGCTAAGACCTTCTCTCCCAAATGTGTTTCTTTTCTTTCTTCCAAATGAACTGTGATCCAGAGCAATCCGCCACCCTTTTCAACTTCAGCCCCTATATTGGACAAGGGAAAATGTTAGAGAAAGGTAGTGTTCGTGGAGGAAGAGGAGGAGCCGAGGAAGAAAAAGGGAATGCTAGTCAAGAAGGCTGGTAAGAGTAACACCCTTCAAGCCTTCCCAATGTTTGCAGCTAATGACCTTTTTGAGGAGAAAAATGAGTTCTATACCCACCTTATCCGTACCATCAACAAACATGTTATCACACACTGAAAATTGGTATCATGACAGCGTAGAGGTAGAGATATTCTACCCTTATAAGCCTCAGACAAAACTTAAACATGTAAATATGTAAACATGTAATGTAAATACATACAAATCATATGCAAGAACTCATGCATATATACTAAAGGCTCTATACCCATCAACACTATACTAAACTTATACCATGATATTCATATACATAAGAGTATATGCATAAATATCAATATGCATAGAAATATACAAAAGTCACACCTATAATGTGTATACATAGTTGGGTGTCGTGCCCAATATACAAAATAAACAAAAATATTAACTCTTAGGTGACTGTATGAAGAATCTAAAATCCCAATACTCTTCACGAACATATTCTCGAATCTTCACCTAAAAGTGATTCCTGCAATCACTGGAAATTATAGTGAGGCGAGTTTTAGAGAAACTCAATGAGTAGATACCGAAACCATAGGAAAATAATAAATTATAAGTAAATTCAATTTCAACATAAAATATGTTTAAAGTTAAAATCAATTTCAGACATAAACCATACTAATAGAACATCCACAGCATGCTATTATGATTCCAGAATTATAGCTTCAAAGAGTCAAGTGAAAACAGAGAAGTATGTAAGGATGTGTACATATTTCAGGTCAGATATCAGACCCCTCTTCGCCCCCTACGTCTCACACATACCGGTACCTTTACAGAACATAATTCAAAATGTGTTTTCAAAGCACATAAACTTTCCCGCTTACGTCTCCTGGTTAGGATTAAGTAAAAATTGAAATAATAGCTAAAACATAAGGTCAAAACACAAAAATTAGAAGTAAAACACAACAATGATGAATCGAGTCATAATGTCTCAAAACCTTAGCAAATCTCATATCAAATCAAAATATCATTAAATAGGTCACAATTAAAACACAATGATTGTCTCTTGGCCTCAAGATCAGTATCTCAACAACTCTTTTACAATAATATATATATATATATATCTCAAAGTAAATCTCATATTCCATATAAAGTATAATGTAAATCAATTTACTTACTATGAATTTGACAATTAATACTCAATAAATACTTTAAACCTAGAAATAAGTTAAAAAATAATTATTCATATCGATCGTCTTTGAGTCATCTTTTAGTAGAAACAAACCTTTTATCAGTCAAATTTTTCAATTAACACCAATTTACGTTTGAAAGTCGAGTGCACAGATAAAGTCTTAAAGGAAAATTTTTATAACTTAACAAATTGTTATCAAATCACTCCCAATGGCTAAGTAAACATTAGTAAAGAGTTAGTAGCTCAGTTTTCAATATTTAGACATAAAATTTATAAAATGATAAAATTGTCCCTCGTGTGTAAAATGACTAAAATGCCTTAGTTTAAATTTTGAGATATTACACATATGATCTGCATTTCTCTTGAGTACTCAGATGTCCTCTCGGCCACTGAGCCTTAGGCAATTTTGGACTACATGCAAAAATGACTCAGCTATATGAGTTAATTTACTTTCTTTATTTGGTGATGAATCTTCTCTCCTTTGTCCCTTTGTCTGATACCTAGTTACTTGTCATGATCTGCTCAGGTTCAGCATGTTATTACTGTGCAATGAGGCTTCGTAGACAAGGTTGTCTTAGGTTTAAAGACAAGGGAAAATCCTTGTTAGTTGACAGGGTTGAAAAGGCCGAGAAGCAATTGGCTATAAAGAGGACTTAGTTCAAAGCTGAGAAGGAAAAATGGGCTTGGGAAATGGAAGAACTTTAGGTTAGGGTTGCAATAATTGAATCTACTTAGGCAAAATCAATCAAAAGGATAAATACTCTTTAGGTTAACCTAAATGAATCCAGGACAGTGTGTCAAGGGCTTCGACTAGGCTTTGAGGAGAAATATTGGGGACTTAAGTAGAGCTTGGAAGCTAAGAGAAAAAGGTCTACGTTTATGGCTATGAAACTAGAAGAAGTTGAGGGGACAGTCGAGGCCATTGTTGCGAATGAGGTCAATGAAAGAATTGATTTGACCTGTCGAACTTTCCAAGGCTAGTACCCAGACCTCGACTTGAAATGGTTAGATAAGGCCTTGGAATGTGAGCCTTTGTCCCCTAGTGAAGATTTATTGGATAATGTCCTTTGAATCCGAACCTCTGTTTTGTGACAACTTGTGTGGATCTTCTTGCATCTTTACTTAACAGTTGTCTTCCATACTTGACATCTTTGCATGGCTTATAAAATTTTCAATCAATGTTAATGACCTGAAATATCTAACCTGAGCTAAGAATTAAGCTAAGCTGAAAACATAAAATTTGAGCCCTCAAAAGTCAATCTTCTGAACTTCCTTTATTAGAAGTCAATATCTTTGCTCAAAAACCATGTAGATCTTAGTACGTCCTAAGCTCAAGGCTTATATGAGTCTTGGATATTATTACCCTAATATAAAATTGTAAAAGTGCAATCGTTCTGGGAACCATTGAACCCTTATACATTCTGAGGTCAAGCTCAAGACTTTTTCGAATTCTGAAAAATAATACCTCGAGACAAATGAGATATGGACATCTAGAAACCATTTTACTCTTTTATATCCTAAGGCCGAGCTCAGAATTTATTCAAGCTATAGATGATATTACCCTAAGATGAATGAGACATGGACATTTGGGAACTATTTTACTCTTGTACGTCCTGAGGCCAAGCTCAAGAGTTATTCGAGCTATGGATGATATTACTCTGAGATGAATAAGATTCTTTTTCTTTATACTTCAATGACTACTTTATTTGTTAATGTAACCCCATTGTCAAGGATCTTATAAATGTCAAAAAATTGTATACAAACTAGATTATTATATTATGTTTAAGACAAAAGTTTTTTACAAGTCCTAGATAATCCTTTAAAGGTAATACAACTTAAATCGTTCTTCATTCCACGGCTTTCTGACACTACTTCTATCAAGAGACTCTAGCTTGTATACTTCAAGTCTTAGAATCTGAGTAGCCTTATAAGTTCCTTCCTAGTTAGCTCCGAGAATACCTTCTCCTGGCATTCTAGTGTTTTAGGGTAACCTGTCTCAAGATCAGTCTCCAATTTGGAAGGCACGGTGTTGGACATTTTTGTTGTAATGCCTGGCCACCCTTTATGGATAAACCGCTGTCTTTATCAACACCTGATATTTCTTCTATTCAAGCAAATTGAGTTCCAAACATATGTTTTGGTCATTCTCTTCCTTATTGTAGTTACAGATTCAAAAAGTTAGCAAGCCGACCTCAATTGGTATCATTATTTCACACTCAAAGGCTAAGAGATAAGGGGTTTGCCCCGTAGCTACTTTTGGAGTTGTTCTATAAGCCCAAAGTACCTCTGAAAGCTTGTCAATCCGAGCATCTTTATATTCCCCAAGTTTCTTCTTGAATTCTTTCTTGCTTGTTCGCGTCTTTTATTTGCTCATTAGCCTTTAGATGGTTAGGTGTCACGAACCTAAGGTCGATCGAGAAGTCTGAGCTGAAATTCATAAAGCTTGAATTATTGAACTGCTTTTCATTGTCAACAATCAGCACTTGATATATTTAGAACTAATGAATGATGTTCAGCTTGACGAATATTTTGTTCTTTTTCTTGGTGATGCTTACTAGTAGCTTAGCTTCTACCCATTTATTAAAGTAGTCGATAACCACTATCGCGTACTTTATTTTGGTCTAAGCGGTAGGCATTTGACAAATGAGATCCTGTCCCCATTGAGCAAATGGCCAAGGGCTTGACAATGAGGCTAATTTCTCTGAAGGTTGCCTTAATATGTCACCATGTTTCTGACAATCATGACAAGTTTTTACAACTTGAGTTACATCTTGTGCAATAGTAGGCCAGTAGTATCCTTGTCTTAAGACTTTGTGTGTTAGAGAACGTATTCCACATGTTCCATGATGGATTCCTTTGAGAACTCGAGCAACTTCATAAGCCTTAGACACCACAGATAGGGGATACTGAATCTTCATTTGTATAGCTCTCCATTAATGATAACGTATCTTGCGGACCTGTTTTTAAGCTTGGCTATAATGAGTTTATCGTTACTTACTTCAGTGTTTTTTTGCCACTAGACTTTAATAGGAATCAAGGCAGGAGTCTTTCCTTTAAATATAGAGGCTAATTTGGCAAAATGTCGGCTCTTAAGTTCTCTGATCTTGGAATTTGTTTCAATGTAACTATTTTTAGAGTGCCTAAGAGTTGTTTTACCTTGTCTAAATAAGCTTGCATATTACTTTCACAAGCTTGAAAATGCTCATTGATTAGACTTCCAATTAATTGAGAGTCATAGTTAATGTTTAAGTTTGTAACCCTTAGCATTTGAGCCATGTGGATTTCTGCGATCAACACCTCATACTCTCCCTCATTATTAGTCATCTTAAAGATGAACATTAGTGAGTACATTACTTGAGTTCTATTCGAACTGACTAGAACAATCCTTGTGCCTCCTCTTTTCGCATTTGAGGCTCTATCAATAAAGAGATGCCATATTAAACCAATTGTAACTGGCTTAGGTGAATCCCCTTGAACTTAATCTGAGTAGTCTTCTACAATTTAGTGGATGAAGAGATGTTTAGATACTAACCTGTCTTCCGCGAAGTCTGCAAAGGCTTGCCTTTTTATGGGCTTTCTTAGCTTGTAATAGATGTCATATTCGCTGAGCTCAATTGACCACTTTACCAACCGTCCGAGCAAGTCAAGTCAGTGGAGGTTCTATCTCAGGGATTGATTTGTTAGAATTACCACCTGATGACCTTAGAAGTATAGTCGTAACTTTCTTGCTACCATCACCAATGCTAATGCCAACTTCTCAGAAGGAGAGTACCTTGTCTCAACATCTAGCAACTCTTTATTGTTATAATAAATAGGTCGATGTACTTTCTCTGAGTCTTTTTTTACCATGACTGAGCTTATAGAATGGTCGATTACAACTAAGTAAATGTATAAAACATCTCTAATCCCAAAGCTTGTTAAGTATAGTGTAGACATAAGATACTGCTTTAGCTCCTGGAAACCATTTTTGCACTCTTTTATCCATTTAACTTTTTTTTCTTTCCTCATGATCTGCAAGTTTGGGAAGCATCTATTTGTAGCCTTGGACACAAATCTGCTTAGTATGGCTAGTATTCTAGTCTGACTTTGTAGTTATTTGAGCGTGATTGGGGACTTAAGCTCCAGTATGACCTTTATATTTTACAGATTGGCCTCGATATTGCACTCACTGATCATGTACCTCAGGAACTTGCTTGCTTGAACTCCAAACTCATATTTCTCATAATTCAACTTCATGTTATATCTTCTTAAGTAGGAAAGAGTCTCTTCCAGATATTTTACATGGTATCGAGCCTTCAATGATTTAGTAATTATATCATTAACGTAGACTTCCATGGTAGATCTGATCAAGGGCTTGAAAATTCAATTAACCAATCTTTGGAATGTAGCCCCTACATTTTTTAGTCTAAAGGGCATAACTTTATAGTAATATAGCTCTTGGTCAGTTATGAATGCAGTATTTTCTTGATCTGGTTTATGCATTTTAATTCAGTTATATCTTAAGAATGCGTTTATGAAGCTCAAAAGTTCATGCTTTGCCGATGAATCTATCAACTGGTCTATTCTAGGGAGGAAATTATCTTTTGTGCAAGCTTTGTTGAGGTTTGTGAAGTTCACACACATTCTCCATTTTCCTTTGGACTTCTTTACCATGACCACGTTTGATACCCATTCTAGGCAATGTACTTCTTTGATGAATTTAGCTTTCATCAAATTTTCAACCTTAACATGAACTACTTCCCTTCTTTCTGCGTTAAACATTCGTCTATTCTGTTTTACAGGTTTAAACTTGAGATTAGTTACAAGTCGATGAAAGATTATTCAAAAATTAATCCCTGACATGTCTTCATGTGTCTATACAAATACGTCTATGTGTTGCCTCAAAATTTTTTTAAGCAACACCTTTTGTTCTTCGGGTATATATAACCCAATTTTAACCATTTTTTGTGGAGTTTCATCATTCAAGACTACAGACTTCAACTCCTCAAAGGGCTCTACTATGGGCGACATGCTATTCTGACATGATTTTCTACTTAGGCTCTCCATTATTCGCCCTTGCTTTGTATTATTGTCTTTGATCCCCAAAACTTCTTCTAAATGACCCCTTAATATGCAGTAAGAGCTTTTTGACGAAGTGATAATACACAATTGAGCCTCCTTTTAGCTTCTTCTGACTATGTTGCTACATTCTCCTATCTTATATTTTAGTTTTAGGTAATATATGCTCTCCACTTCGCTTGTAGACCTGAGAAAGGGTCTTTTAAAAATCATTGTATATGGCATTTTAAGATCTACCACCTGAAACTCTATCATTATGGTTTTTTGATAGGGCTTATCTCCCATTGTAATCGACAATTACAATATGCCCAACGAGTAGATACACGATTCGCCGAAACTGTGCAAAGTTGTTCCTGCTGGTCTCAATCTTAGGTCTTCAATACCTAAAGAATCTAAAGTCTCCTTGAAAATAATATCTGTTGAGCTTCTCGAGTCAACTAGTATCAGGCTGACCTGAGTAGTTTCAACTGTCAGAGATACTACAAGAACAGTTTTCTTCACTTCGTTTGATTGTTATATCACATGAAATCACAAAAAATGTCAAGAGTAAAACCGATAGCCCAGCGAAAACCTTCCGATGCTTAAGTTAGGATTTTGCTTTTGTGTGTATTTAAGAGAAGATAATGGAAACAATCACTTAAACTTAGTATCTTAAATCTCTAGTGTAGTTAATATTGTATGTTGTGAAGTTATGTATCTGATTGCCTTTGGTTTACCTTTTATAAGTCATTTTGTCTTACTGCCATTATATCTCTGAAGTTTATTAGGATTCAAAAAAATCATAGAATCATAATTCCAAACTTATTAGTATTCTAAGGATCATGGAACCTTAATTCCAAATGTATTGATATTTCAAAAATTTCAGGATTTTGAGCCATTTTTGTAAAATAATTCTATCAGAGCACAAATCCTTTCTTATTTAAGAAAGGTCTGGAAAACGTGAACTTTATGTCGGCCGAATGAGGTATCTGAATCTCATGTTTTATCTTAGATCTTCTTCTTTAATAAGAATGGCCTCGAGTTCTGATGACTTACCCGAAACCCTTTTCTATATAATACTTGAGACATTTATTAAGAAAAAAGGTCTCGAGCTTTCTTCGAATCTAGGAATTCTTGAGTTATGTCAGTTCTGAGATCTTCATTATATCATGGTCAGGATCTCATTAACCAAGATAGGTCTCAGATTCCATTTGTCTTATGCTAGTGGCTAAAGTGTTGCACTTAGCAGACTAAAGGCTTATTGGGCTTCATCCATACCCCAGGCCTTCTCTCAAAGACTTATGAATGTTCGGTCTTAGAAGGAAGTTTTTATATCTCTAATACTAGTATTTTTTTTTTACTTTGGCAAAATAATAAAATAATCACATGTTATTCTTGTTAAAGATTTATCCTAGAACCAATTGTGTCATATAGTTCAGGGATATTATTCTATGTATATATTTATGTAATTAATTATAAATTAGTTTATGATTAATAAAATGACTTTATATTATTTTGCATATTCAGTTGCTAATTTAAATATTATATATAAAATGTAAAATGAGATCTCGTAATGTATTATGATGTCAAGAATCTATCTGCAAAGAGTTGTAGATATATAAGTACAAAATCTTTGATTTAAATACATCCTAATTAGTTTTTGGTTGAGGTAATGTCATATAAGAATATAACATTGCATGATTGGTATATTTGATGCTGTCAATGATTAGTATTGGATACTAATAGTTATATGACGAGTCTCATGTTACAAGAGCATGAGCATAAGTAATACGTTGGTGAATGTGTTACTGACCGAGACTAAATGTGACAAATCACATGGGTAATTATCCACAGTCAATGATACATCACACAACTGTACTAGTGTACCACTAATTCTATAACCTGAGATGTTACGATTGTCCTCCGCACTGAGACACATTGTTCACTTGTATATATAGCATCAGGCTAGCCACATCTGGAGAAAGAATTTTGTTGACAATGTGTTTAAGTGTATAAAGATAGGTGATAACCAAAAATGGAATATGCTAGCTCAGATGTTGGAGCTTGAGATCTTAGGTAGAACTGTTATAAACATGAATAAAGTCTTTAGCCAAAACATGTATGTTCAAGAAAGTGTTTTGTGGATATACGAATCCTGTATATGATTGAGGTTCTGATCCTATGATTAACTTAAAAGTTTGACGATATTATGACCCATACTCAATTGAGAGTTGACAGCAGAAGGACTTTACTATATACACGTACGACTATATGGGTTTATACGTTATATTCATTCATCTGTGTCTGAGAATCATGACATCTTGCTAGAAGTTAATTATGATCATTGGGAACTTTGATTATAAAGAGTTGTACTTAAGAGATACTAAAGAGTTAGTATCTATTCATGTCTAACTCATAATGAACTCAGGGGGTCACATACATTAGTCGATTATTTGATGATAATGATAATTGATATTATACAATAATCATTAATTTAGATAATAATATTGTTTTGATACTTTGATCGGATAGTAATTTAATTCTTTATTATAAAGAATAAATTTTTCGGCTAGGACGAGCTAACACCTGTATGAGTGAGAAATATTTTGGTACTTTATGGAATAATGTAAATTTAATTTACGAATATATAAGATATTTAATAAGATATTAATGAATAAATGAGTTTATTCATTATTGATTATTTAAATGTTATTTAATCAAATGGTTCTTTGGTTGATAAGTAGCACCATGTGATGTTGCCAAATGTCAAGCTTATGATTAAATCTTGTCCATTTATTTTGAATTAGTGGTTAAGATTTAATGTATTAATATTGATTAAAGTAATCATTTAAAAAGGAAATATCTTTTTCAAATATTAATATAATATTAAATATGTAAAGTAATGATTACATATTTATATATTAAAATAATATATAAATATCTAAATAATTATTCCTTAATTATATTATTAAAGTAATAATATAATATATGTATAAATATCTCTCTATTTTATAATATATATATATATATGTTAATTTAATTAATATATAATATTCTTACATTAATTTAATTAATGTTAATTGAATCCACATATTATTGTTTGACACTTGGTATGATTTTATTCAATTAATAAATTAAAGTAATGCGTGTTTGATATGTAAAGGTGGATAAGGAAATCAAATTAGAAGAAAATACTTAAGGGCTAAGTCTTTTAAAAAATGATGCAACTTTCTTCCTTTCCTAAATGACTTTCTCGTGAGCTTCATTTCTTGATATGAAAATTTTGTGTGTTTTGTTTTGAACAAAAACTAAAGGAAAAAAGAAGTATATTAGAAAAATAAAAATAGAAAGAAAAGAAAGAGATTAAAAAGGGTTTTTATTTCTCTTCTCTTCCCATTGATTAGCTAGGGTTTTTCTAAGTGTAAAAAACATAGTGTTAACTCAGTGAAGCTAAAACTCATAGCTTAAAAATCCTATCACAAAACCGAAACAGTCTTCACTAATCCGACGTGTGAATATGCTTGAAGGCAAGTGAAGAACTTAACTTGCTTTTCCAGAAAGTCAATTTGAAGAAGTATTGACTTCTAATCTTTGTATTTTATGTTTAAAATGTTTAAATTTTAAAATATGCATATATACATGTCATGGTCCTTTGGGAGCTTTCTGCACGGTCCGTGTGACGGCTGTAGCTTCCTTTCGGAGCGCAAGCCCCGCCTTCATTCAATTCTACTTTATGTAGATTGTGCGCATGAATCGAACGCTGGGTAAGGGAGAAATATTACACTATATCACTACTTAAAAATGAGTTTTCTTTTATGACATAAACTTATCAATAAAGGAAAATTTTGAGGTTTTAAAAATTGCTTTAAACTTATATGCCCAATAGTTCATTTCGTGATTTTCTTTGGTTTGTAGCGGCACTCATTTTAGTTAAAAAGCTCCCTTTAGAATTTAAATATGCACAATTTGATTTAAAGAATAAGATTAGAGTGAGGGTCATAAGATCATATACAACCCTTGTTTGTGAGATAGAATTACTTTATAAACGTTACAATTGGTTAAACATATGACGATCTGTTACACTAACCTTGTGTCCAAATCTATGGGGTGCACTACACATATGTCATGCACTTAAGAAAGACCCTTGGTTTGGAAAGGCAATGGTCGATAGAGTTATAAAAAAAGAACATGTGCTTGATTGTGGCGATAAGCTAATGACAAAAAGGAAGAAAGAACCATAAACATTATTTTTTATTTCAAAAGAGATTGAAGCATGTTATATTATATTATTTTTTGTTATATACTTCTTCTTTTGCTTTAATTTTATGAATGGAATAGCCATTGCCTTCCTTGTTTATATATATAATAGTGTTACTTTATTTATGCACACTTTGTGTTATGCTAAAATAATGGGAGTTCTGATTTATTAGAATTTTTTTACAATAAATTTATAATTAGAACTAAAAGTATTATTTTGTGCAAACAACCAATTGTATGATAAAATAAATATTTGGAAAATGATGATTGGAAGCTCCAACAACCTTTTGAATTTATTCCTTCTATTTGTTCATTACATGTTTGAATTTGTTGTTATTTGCAAAATAAATGAGTGTATATAAAATATATGATAATGTCTCTATTTTTTTTCTTTACGAAAAAATGGCTTCCGCATCAAAAAATATTGTGGCCAAGTTAAATATAAGTGAGAAAGTAAATAGTAAAGATAACTATGATATCTGGCATTGAATGATTCAGTATGTCTTGGAAGGGCTAGAAGCTATTGAGGCTCTAAATAACATTATGGTTAAGCCACCACAGGATAACACTGCATAACAAGGAGGGATCAAAAGGCTTATAGAGCATATATTAAGAAAAATAAAATTGCTCACATCATATTGTTGAGTAGTATGAGTAACAATCTTATGTGTGAGTTTGAGGTATACTAATTAGCTCTAGAATTATGATTTTCCTTGAAAGAGAAGCTTAATGATACTAAACTACTAAACTTAGGATACTTACTATTAAGTTTGACACATATAAGAAGAGCTCAAATCATAAGATGAGGCAACATCTGAGGGAACATACAGGACATGATCTAACTTATAAGCAACAAGTTTAAGCTGTGATTCGATCTCTTCCTAATAGTTAGGAGCATATGGAAGTTAACATGAAGCACAATAACTGTTTCAAAACTTTTAATCATTCTCAAAGACATGTTAAGTTGGAAGATAAGCGCCTTAAGGTAGTTAAGTCTTTAGGCCAAGCCTATATGGCTGAATCCAGCTTCCACAAAGCATTTGGCTTAAAAAGGAAGCGAGGAAAGAAGTTCTTTTAGAAAGGAAAGAAATTGAATACCTTAATAAGAAAGCGCCAAAGAGGCAAGTGTGCTGGTAAAAAGAGGGACAAAACTATGTTAAAATATTACAATTGTGGAAAGATTGGTCATTTTGCTCATGAATGCATTGAGCCGAAAAAGGTAAAACCATTCTCCACACATTTGAATTATGCTTTATCTTTAGCTTTAATTTTTTACTAGATCTCGTTCATTGTGGACTATAGACTTAGAAGCAACCGACCACTTAGCTAGGGATAGAGAAGCATATGTGGAGTATCATCAATAAGCCAATGATCAAAATGGATATATGTGAAAGACAACTCCAGAGTTGAAGTCAAAGAAGTAGGTACTTGCAAAGTAACTTTGCGTGGTCGCTGAATCTTTCTCCTTTATGATGTCATGTATGCACCAAGGACAAAACTTGGTCTTTGTTACCATTCTTCTAAAATTAGGTTACTTATTAAATTTTCATGGTGTTTCTATTGATGTTATGTTTAACTATATTTTAATTGGCACTAAATATTTACATGATGGTTTTATTGTATTAGATACTAATATGAAAGATTTTAATTATGATGATAGTTGTTTTTTCTTGATCACTTCTGTTAAATCTGATGATGTAAATGTCAACATTTGTCATGTAAGACTAGGTCATATAGGATAAGAAATAATGATTAGATTAGCCAAGCTATGCTTATTGGGCTTATTATCTAAAATTGAAATGCCTATATGTGAGAATTGTCTAGTTAAAAAAAATAATTAGAAAATCGTTTGGTTATGGAACTAGAGCTGAAAATCCATTGTAATTAATTCATTCTGACATCTGGGTCCAATGAGTGAATAGGCTAGACATGAAGCCTCATATTTTATAAAACTCATTGATGACTTTAGACGTCAAGGTCATATTTATTTGATCTCATATAAATCAGAAGCATTAGATTGCTTCAAATTATATTTGAATTTAATAGAGAATCAATTAAACAAAAGAATTAAATCCTTACAAACTGACCATGGATGTGAATATCTTTCTGACTAATTTAAGGAATTGTGTAACGAGAAATGTATAGAATGACAATTAACTATTTCTATAACTCCGCAACAAAATGATGTAATAGAAAGGAGCAGTAAGACATTACTTAAAATAGTTAGGTCAATGATAGCACAAACAAATCTACCAGTATCATACTAGGGAGATGTTTTATTAACTTCACTTATATACTTAACTGAGTTCCTTCCAAATTAGTTACTTTCACTCTATATGAATTATGGACTGGTAGAAAAGCTGAACTAAATTGCATGTGACCTTGAGGGTCTGACACCCATATTCATGATCTATCTCATAAACATATGAAGTTGGGTGCAAGAGGATAAAAATATGTACATCTATAAGATATTATGAGCATTCTAAAGAATACGTGTTTATTGGTGAACATAAGAATGGTCAAGTAACTGAATTGGAATTAAGAGATGTCAAGTTTTTAAATAATGAGTTCCCTAATATAGGTGATGTTTATAAAAATACTTGATTTTATGAATTACATAATTTAGTAGTGGTATCACTTCAAGTTCATAAACAATAGTGTTGATGCAATAAAATTCTTTCTCAAATTCTATACACCAGAACAGTCTTCTATGCTTGTTCGATTACTGTTTCACCTGAAATCACAAAAAATACCAAAGGTAAAGCCGATGATCCGGTGAAAACCCTTCAATGCATAAGTTAAGTTTTGCTTTTGTATGTGTTTAAAAGAAGATAATGGCAGCAATTTGATAGCTAAAACTTAGTATGTTTTATCTCTCTATATCATACCTGGTTATCTTCTGCTTATCTTTTATAAGTTGTTTCACTCGACTATCATTATGTCTCCTAAGTTCATTAGGATTCTAAGAAATCAATGAATCATAATCTCAGATTTATTGGTAATCTGGGAATCATAAAATTATGATCCTAAATTCAATAATTTTTTGGGGATCATGGGATTTTAAACCCTATTTGCAGAAGACATCCACCAGACTATAAATCCTCCCTTATTTTGGAAAAGTCCAAAAAGCTTGAACTTTACAACAACTATAAATAATCGTCGATAAGAGGTCTTAGAAATCTTATGTTTCATCTGAGACCTTCTTCTTCAATAGAAATGACCTCAAAATCTTATGACTTATCCAAGGCCCTTGCCATATTATACTAAAGACTTTTAGTAGAAAATGAAGTCTCGAGTTTTCACGTTTAGATCCGACACCTTTTATTGAATTTAAGAAGTCTCGAGCCACGTCACACCTGATATCTTCATTATGTTATGGTGGGGATTTCGTTGACTAAGATAGGCCTTAGATTCCATTTGTATCTTGTGAGACCTTTGCTAGTGGCTAAGGCTTTGGCATTGTGTCGTGCCTATTAGGCTTCATCCGTGCTCTAAGCATTTTCCCAAATATTAAGCCTCCTAGTTTTCAGTCAAAAATTAATTTTAACAAAAACTATAAGTTTTGATTTGAATAGACTCATGCAATCACCCTTCACACTCTAACTTTAAATGTTGATTCGAATACCGTAAATTATTATCCACACGTTTGCTTTTCAATGGACCACAATACAAAAACATTTCACCATAACCGTCTCCTTTTATAAATTTCGATGACCATCTATTTAATCTTCTATCTGATGTGGCTTTCTCTTAGCCCTTTGCCACATCAACAATTGAGGTTATTCACACTGTTTCATCTGAGGTTTCTTGTTATTATAAATGCCCATTTTTACCTTTTATTGTCCTTATTTGAATTTTCTTCGTCTCCAAGCCTTTTTCATATTTAATCAACAATTATAACAAAAGTCACACCAAGGTAAATAACTCGAACACCTGGTTTAATCCATTTGTTAGAAACACCATCAAGAATGGCATCAACCAATTTGAAAGGAAATGATTGTAAACTTTGTATTCAACTTTAGTTTCATCTTTGTTCTGGACTGTAACTTTCTTCTCTTTGTAGACAATCTTGCCAAGAACAAGAATTTTATATGACTCCCAAATGATTGTTCTTCATCCCAAACTCTCCTTTCACCTCGATAACAATAGGTAAGCTTTCACATTTCTCTAGCTTCTTTATTGATTTGAATTTTTTATTATTGAAATGTGTATTGGATAGCTTACTAGGGTTTTAAACCATTGTAGAATTTTTCTTAAGTTATTGTTGATCCTGAGTAGCCCCAAATAGTTTGTTTCCCTAATCTTGTGAACAAAAATAGATTCTGCTTCAAGAAATAGATTCTTAAAGTAAGGGAAAGGAAGACAGCCTTTGAAGCAAACTAGTTCACTTCCACAATCACGGAGTCGGACCTAGAAGCTTACACCCGTTACTACAATATCCCAAAAGACATTTACCTTGGGGTCCTTGAGGCAATGAACTTCCTAGCTGTCCCCATGATGATGAAATTTCTTTTAACGAGGAATTATTTCACCTTGGCATTAGACTTCCCCTCCAAAGCTATTTTACTAAGATTTTTTAGTCCTTTGGGATTACCTCTTACCAATTAAACCTTCATAGTTGGAGAATCCTGTCTAGTCTATACATTCTTTGAAGCAAGATTTCATATTTAACTCCCATGATTGAAAAGATCGAATATATGTTCATGTTGAAGAGGAATCTAGGGAAAAACCCAAGGCAGTATTACCTCCAAACCCGACTTTGATAATATCATGAGAGAAATTGATGATATCAAACCTTAATATGCATATGTTTTTGATAATGTCTAAGTAAAATAAAAAAGTCCTAAATGTATCTCAAAATCATGTATGAATATGCTTGAAATTATTACTTAACAAATTTCTATCCAAGTACATTAAAAAGCCTTCAGATCGATACTCAGAGACAAACAGATCGATATGTGAGTAAAAGAATCGATACAAGATTAATAACAGATTGATATATCAAGAATGATTAATACAAAGAAATGAAGATATTGATATTTGTTGAGACAGTAGCTTCAGATGAAATCACCAATGCAACCAGATTGATGCATGGAGATCAGTAAATCGATACATGGTCTTCATAAAGAGTTGCAAAATAATTATAGAGATAACTAAATCGATACATGGAGATTAGCAAATCGATACATAGTCTTCACAGAGAATTGCAAAATAATTATTGAGGCAACCATGTTGATACTTAGAGACAAGAAATCGATACCTAGTCTTCACAGAGAGTTAAAAAATAATTACAAAGCTAATCAAATCAATATCCTGCATCAACAGATCAATACACTTAAACCTAGAAATAACTCTAGCAGAAACATATCGATACTTGGAGAAGTGGAGATCAAAACATAAGATGAAATTTATACTATTCACTTAAAGAGATTGATACATGGAGAAACAAATAAATACTCTCTCTATTTTTAAAGCTCAACGGTAACTTCTGCAACATTAATGGCGAACAATAAATGCACAAAATCAAGCCGTTGGATAAGTGTTACTTCACACAAAGGATAAATATAAATAAAAGATACACAGTGAAGAGATGTACAACAATCACTTGCAATCAATATTAACAAAAAATCCTTGAACAGCATTAATATACATAAATAGTAACCTTTCTCTCTCTATTGTAAATCTTTCAAATCTTGTGTGAGAGAAAATTTTCTTGTGAGAGCAATTTTTCTTGTGAGAGCTTATTGAAATATTTGCTTTAGTATAAGAGCAAAAATCCAATATACATTTGTAACTTGGTATTGGGTACATCTTCACCCGTACTAAAGAATATCACTTTGGGTTATCTTCACCTGTATAAATAAAGTTGTAAGGTTACCCTTCACCTTAGAACGAGTGTACTGGGTGTTTCTTATCCCGTCAAAACAGAAGTTGGTTGAACCTTGGAGGAAGTGATTTGCATCCGACAGAGTGGACATAGGCCAAGATTTGCCGAACCACTATAAAACTTTATTTGTATCTCTCTCTCTCTAATTACTGTTTTATTATCACACTGCATTGCATACGGATTTAATTGCTAAATTTTAAAAAACCAATTCACCCCTCTCTTGGGTGTTGCCAACTGGGCCAACAGACTTGAAAAACTCAATCCTATCACGGGTATTCCATCCTACAATAAGAATTTGAAGAACAAATGGTTTTTTGTCAGTGATGAATGAAATTCCAATAACACTTTCCATGTACCTAGATTGTTTGGAGATGCAATCACCTGGACTAACGAGCCAAAACTCCTTGCTTGAAACATAGAAAGGGTTGGGATGGCTAAGTCCTCGGTATCAAACCAAAAGTCCTCATTTCTGATGCCTACTTGATATCCTTAGGTCTTTTATATTTTTATGTTTCCCAGGGCCCGAACCAGTAAGTAATCTACCTTCTCTACTCTTCATCTCAAGTTATGATAATTGACCCTTGCTTGATTCTTTCTTGTAGTAGGAGAGATGGCTCCCAAAAAATAGGTAAAGAATTCCTTGGATGTTCTAAAAAAACTAGCTCAAGGCAAAAAGGTTTAAGAGGCTCCCAATGTCTCGAAGACCAAAGATAGGGCTACCATATCTAAGGGCATCCCTCTCCCTCCTTCCATTGGAATTGTAATCTTTAAAGGCAACTTGCTGCCTTCTTTTGGCCTCACATTAGATAAAGGGAAATGCAAAAGGAATGAGATGGATGTGGAGGAGGAGGAGTAAAGGAAGAAAAATGAACCAAAGACCAAGAAGACTGGCGAAGGTAGCTCCTCTTTAGCCCATCCCGAGCTCATTGCTGAGGACCTCTCAGAGGAGAAAAAAGAAACTTTTTGCCCACCTCATCCCTGTTATCAACAAGCAGGCGATCTGCTTCCCTCTTGAGTACTCAGAAGCCCTTTCCTCTGTTGACACCAGTGCAATGCTAAACTATATGCAAAAATGGCTTTACCGTGTAAGTTTACAAACATTTTCTTCATATGATAATGTATTCTCTCCCTTTTGTTTAATATATGATTGCTTCTTATATCTGTTCAACTCAAGCATGCCTTGACTTTTCACCGTGGCTTTGTGAAGAGGGATGCCACAGGTAATGTAACTTCTAAGATATAGAAGCAAAATGTTTGGTTGATTGACAATAACGAAAAGATCAAGAAGCAACTGGCTATAGAAAGAACTTGGTTTAAAGCTGAGAAGGAAAAATAGGCCTAAAAAATGGAAGAGTTTTAGGTCAGGATCTTAACTTCTGAGACTTCTCAGGCAAAATCAAACAAGAGGATAAACACTCTTGAATTTGATCTGAATGAGTCTAGGGTAAAGTGTCAGGGGCTTCAACTGGGCTTTGAGGAGAAATTCCAAAGACTTCAACTAAGTTTAGAGGCTAAAAAAGAAAATTCTAAGTCCCTAGCTACCAAACTGAAAGAAACTAAGGGGATAGTTGAGGCTATAGGTGTCAATTTAGGACTCGACACAATTATTCGTTATGAATTAGATGTAATTAAATGGATTCAAATTTGAAAAAATTGTTACGAATTATAATCGTGTTGTATTCATGTCTAACCCTTTTAATTCATTTATTCATTTAGAACATGATCAAAATAATGTCGTTTTGATTTAGATTAAAACGACGTCGTTTTGATCTGATATATAAACTAAAGAAACCTATCAAAAATCCAAATATAGGGTTTTATTCTCTTCACTCTTTCTTCCGCCTCTGTCCTCCACCTCTACCCGCCTCTGCCTCTACCTCAGTTGCATGGCTTTCATGCATCAAAATCCTTGCAAGCAAGGTGAGAAACGAAACTGCCACACGTACACTGTCGTACGCACATTATCGAGGTTGGGAATTTTTTGTTCTGGGCAGCTGCCTTTTGAGAAGCTTGTCATAACACTGTAAAATGCAAAATTGCTAATATTTTATTTGCTTTACTTTTACAGTTTGATAAATGAGGCACACAGCTGAAACTGACTCAATACCATGCAACTGGAGCTTTCTCTGAATTAAGATCGTCTTTCTTCCGCCTCTGTCCTCCACCTCTGCCCGTCTTTGCCTCCACCTCGGTTGCATCGCTTTCATGCGTCAAAATCCTTGCAAGCAAGGTGAGAAACGAAACTGCCACACGCACACTGTCGTACGCACATTATCGAGGTTGGGAATTTTTTGTTCTGGGCAGTTGCCTTTTGAGAAGCTTATCATAACACTATAAAATGCAAAATTACTAATATTTTATTTGCTTTACTTTTGCAGTTTGATAAATGAGGCACACAGGTGAAACTGACTCAATACCATGCAACTAGAGCTTTCTCTGAATTAAGATCGTCTGACTCTGGATCTGAGGATTGATTGATGGTTAGTTTTATTGCATAGTAGATCCTACAAGTTCAAAATTTTTTGATAGAAAATGGTTAGTTTCTTTTTTATATTTTCTTTTATTGTGAAGAAAGCTGAGGAATTAGGTGGAAAGAAAGGCTAGGATTTGGTTGTGACTCGGCATATTTGTAAATAGTGCAATAAGTTTCAAGTGCCCCAATCCTAAACATAGGAAAAAAAATTTTAAGGCTTCAAGGAGAGGCTGGATTAAGGGGTTGTTTTGTCTGCAGTGGAAGAAGCTTAGAAAGTTGCATCTTTGAGGTATTTGGTTCTTTTCTTCCTTTTTCTTTCCATAGGGTTTAACTTCTACACGCAAAAGAAAAAATGAAAACAAGACATTGTCTTGTGTTGTTAGAATGGAAAATGACCCGTCAGTCATCCTTAATAGTCGTTGTAATTGTTTATAAGAATATGACTATTCTTGGTTTTGCAGACATTTTATTTGAACTTTCAAAAATTTTTATGTTCACTATGAAACATACTTCAAGTGGTGAATAGAAATTAAGTGAAAAAGATCCTGTATAAAAAAAAAAAAAAAAAAAAAAGGTATCAAGCAATAATGTAATGTGCTAGTTGCAAGGTATTGACTTCTATGTTTTTGATTCATATCACAAAATATGACGAGTGAAATATATGCCAAGAATTCATTTGCTAATTGACCTGAGTAATTACCAAAAAAAATTCTATCCTCTTATATGCTTAAGTCACTTTTATAATTTTCCTTATGAACATCGTGCGTTGTTATAAATTATTAGACAAGAAGGAAACAGACATGTTTCAGTTTCTGTAGATTGATAATAGCAAGTCCTCAAAATAATTGATTATGAATTAGCATTGCATTAATTCCCCTTGGCTTGCATATTTTTTTGCTTAGAACAAGTTCATTTCTTGAACCATTCTATTTTAGATTTATTGATGTAGAAATGAAAAGGAATAAGTTATCTAATAATGAATGTGTGCTCGATAAATTTAGCTGTTATGGGTGGTCCAAATTAGATTTCAAATTTTAACCAATGAAAGGTTGATTGATTTGATAATTAGCATGGACAAAGTTATTCTTTGTTCTAGTAGATAAGAAAACTCATAAGTGAGGACTATATTGTACCATCTATCATTATCACAATTATTTCTTGGTAATGTCAACCAATAGATATGGGTTTCTTGAAATGCATTGATTTATCATATTGATAATTTTGTTGCCTAATTCAACATTTTCACATCTAAATATGAAGCTACCTTGTTCTTATTAGCTCTTAATTATTTTATATTAACTCAAGTGTTTTTTGTTATATTGCAGAAAGATGATGAATTCAATCGAGACTAATACGGTTAATATTTGTTAGTATTATTATTTGGGATTGATAATATTGTTTATGAATTTAGTTTAAATTTTTTCTATTAGACAATGCTTGAAATTTAAAATTTTTTTTATCTATTGACAATGATGATATCATTTATGTTGTTATTTGTTAGTATTGTTATTTGATATTGGAAAATTAATATTCGAATTAATGTTATTATTTGTTTGTTGTTTATAGATGATGAAAATGCTATGTGAATTGAAATTGAATTTTTTTCTATTTAATTAGAAGAAGTTTGGATAAATTGATTTAATTTGTATGTTAGATAACACTAAATTCTTATTATTTTAGTTTATTTTTTAAATTATTTTTGTTATAATTTAATCGTGTCTAAACGAATCGTGCTAAATGAATAAATGAATTTAAATAAATAATGGTGTCTAAACGAATAAACGAATAAACGAATTTTAATGAATAATCATGTCTAAACGAATAATCGTGTCGTAACGAATCGTGTCTAAATAAATGAATCGTATTCAGATTTAAATTTTTTATACGAATAATAAATGAATCGTATTCTTATCGAATCGAATAATAAATGAATCATATTCATGTCGACACAAATTCGATTCATTTATTCGAATTGACACCCCTAACTGGGGCTACTAATGTGAATCGGGTCAATGAATGTATTGATCTGACCTACAAGAGTTTCCAAGGCCAGTATCCTGACCTCGACCTAAGGTGGCTATATAAGGCCTTAGAATGTGAGCCTTCGTTTCCCAATGAAGCTATATCTGATGATGTCCTTGCCAAGGGTAAAGTCCCCCCTAGCAGCTCAAAGATTGCTTCCTCAAATTCAACCAACAACCAGGCTAGTAGATAAGTTAAACTTAATGCATAACTTAGAAAATTTTCAGTTAATGCAAATAGATGACTTGAAAGATCTTACCTGAACTGAGAACTTAAAACATAAAACTTGAGTTCCTCGAACCAGTCTTTTACACTTAAACTTGACGCATAACTTTGAAATTTTTTTGTTAACATAAATAAATAACTTGAAAGAACTAACCTAAGCTTAATTGAGAACATAAGACTTGAGTCCCATAAATCAATCTTTTAAATTTCTTTTCTTAAAAGTAAACATCTTCATGCAGGAACCATATAGACCCTAGAATGTCCCAAGCTCAAGGCTTATACGGGTCTTAGATATAATTACCTTTATATGAAATTGTAAAACGATTCATCTAGGAAGCATTAAACCCTTGTACGTGTTGAATTCAAGATTAAGACTTATTCAAGCTCTGGATAATATAAAGCCGAGATGAATAAAACTTAATTATCTGGGAGTTATTTCACTCTTACATGTCCTAAGGTCAAGCTCAGGACTTATTCGAGTTATGGATAATATTATGCCGAGATGAATGAAATGTAATCATCTGGGAACTATTTTCCTCTTATACGTCTTGAGGTCAGACTCAAGACTTATTTAAGCTATGGATAATATTACCCCAAAAAAAAAGTAGAACGTGATCATCTGGGAACCATTTTACTCTTATACATTTAAGGTCAAGCTTAGGACTTTTACGAATTTTTGGATAATATTATCTTGAGATGAATGAGATTTTTTTCCTTGTACTTCAAGGACCACTTCATCGTTAGTGTATCCTCATCATCAAGAATCTTGCAAACATCATAACATTGTATACAAATGAGAATATTGTATTACGTTTAGAATAAAAGTTTTTACAAGTCTAAGATAATTCTTAAGGGTAATACAATTTTAAGTTGTTTTGCATTCCACAGCTTCTTGACCCTGCTTCCAGTAGAAGACTCTAACTTATATACTCCAGGTTTGAAAATCTGACCAACCTTATAAAGCCCTTCCCAATTAGCCCTAAGAACACCTTCTCCTAACATTCTAGTGTTCAAGATAACCTGTCTCAAGACTAAGTCTTCGACTTGGAAGGTGCGACGTAGAACATTTTTGTTATAATACCTAGCCACCCTTTACTAATAAGCCCTTATCTTTATCATCATCTAATCTTTTTTCAAGCAGATTCAGATTCAAATGCATGTTTCAGTCGTTCTCTTCCTCATTATAGTTCTTGATTCAAAAAGTTGGCAAGCTAACCTCGATTGAAATTACTGCTTCACATCCAAAAGCTAGGAGGTAGAGACTTTCTCTCATGACCACTTTTGGGATTGTTTTATAAGCCCAAAATACCTCTAGAAGCTTATCAATCCAAGCATCTATGTGTTCATTGAGCTTCTTCTTGAGTGCTTTCTTGATCACTTTGTTTATAGCTTCTACTTTCCCATTAGCCTTCGGATGGGCACGTGTTATAAAATTAAGATCAATTGAGAAATCTTAGTAGAAATTCCTACAATTCGAGTTGTCAAATTGCTTCCCATTGTCTACATCAGCATTTGAGGTATCCTGAACCAATAGATGATATTCTACTTGACAAAGGTCGTGATTTTTTTCTCGGTGATACTGACTAGTGGCCCGGCTTCTACCCATTTAGTGAAATAATCGATCGCCACTGCTGTTACTTTGTATTAGCCCAGGCTATATGCAATGGGCGAATGAGATCTAGCCCTCGTTAAGGTCTGTGAAGGCCATACACATTCTCCATTTTCCATTAGACTTCTTTACCATGACCACGTTTAATACCTATTCTGGGAAATGTACTTCTTTGATGAATTTAGCTTTCATCAAATTTTTAACCTTGAAACAAACTATTTCCCTTCTTTCTGCGTTAAACATTTGCCTATTCCTTTTTACGTGTTTAAACTTAGGATCAATTGCGAGTCGATGAGAGATTATTTAAGGATTAATCCCTGGCATATCTTCATGTGTCTATACAAACATGTCCATGTATTACCTTAGAATATCTCTAAGTAACACTTTTTATTCTTCGGGCAAATGCAACCAAATTTTAACTGTTCTTTTTGGAGTTTCATCATTTAAGACTACAGACTCCAATTCCTCAACAAGTTCCACCACTGACAGCATACTACCCTGACCCGATTTCTTATTTAAGCTCTCCATTATCTGTCCTTGCTCTGCATTCTCATCCCTAATCTCCAAACTTTCTTCTAAAGACACTTTGATATACAGTAAGAGCTTTTTAGTAAGATGGCAAAACATGATTGAGACTCTTTTTAAATTCCTCTAACTACACAAATGTCTTCTCCTTCTCTGAATTTTAGTTTTAGGTAGTAAATGCTCTCTACTATTCTTGTAAACCTGAAATAAGGTCTTCCAAGAATCATTGAATATGGCATCTTGAGATCTACCACCTACAACTCAACCATTGTGATTTTTTTTATAGGGTTTGTCTCTCATTGTAATCAATAGTTGTAATGTCCTCATCGGGTAGATACACGATTTGCCGAAGCCATGTAAAGCCATTTTTTCTAGCTTTAATCTCAATTCTTCAATACTTAAAGATTTCAGAGTTTCCTTGAAAATAATGTTGTTCGAGCTTCTTGTATTAACCACTATTCGACTACCTGAACTGTTTCAACTGTCAAGGATACTACCAAGGCATCAATATGAGGATAATATACTCCGACCTCATCTTCATCTATAAACATGATAGAAACTGAGGTTGTTCTTTGCTTCTTCTCGACCCTTACATTCATAATATGTGCATTTAAGGCAGAATTGGGCAAGGATATCTTGAATAGGTTTTCTTGCCTTATTTAAATTTCTTGCCAACTTAGACCCACCTGAGATCACCATTATTTGATGCTCATGTTTTTCTTCTTGTCCAACCTTTTGATCTAGGATTCCAATCCATTCTCCATTATCTGCCATAAAATCTGTTAGGTGGTTATTCTTAACAAGGATTTTAATTTGGTCCTAGAGGTTAAAACATTCATCTGTCAGATGTTTGATGTCTTAGTGAAATTCGTAAAACTTGTTATTTGTGCTTCCACACGGTTTTGTTTTTATTGGGCAAGGTTCTATTAGCAAAGTTCCCCACCTTTTGATTTCTAAAAGGATTTACGAGAAAGGTGCATTAAGCGGCATGAATCTCCTTGCTTCTTAGACCTAGGACACCTTTCTCATATCATCCTTTCTCGGAGAGTGTTGCCCCTTTAGAGGGACATCATCCCTCCTATTTCCCCACTTGACTTGTTCCGACACTCAACTTTTTTTTCTATCGAAGTCTAAGAAATTTCTTATATCATCTTGTCCCCTCTTGTTGTTAGATTTTGGAAAATGTGTTTTGTCATGTGAGGATAACCCCATAGTTTTTTCTTTTTTCATATCAAGGATGACCTAATCCTCAATCTCAATCTTATCCAACAGTTTTCTTCGATCCATTTCATAATTAGTTATGGATGACTTACAAACAACATGCCATCCCCGGTCTACTGGTAAATCTTTTCTTGAGACTTTATAATGCTAAGGGATGATGATAAGTTTCTAACTCCATTATTTCATTGTGATATCTCTTGACAAAATTTCTAAGATTTTCTTTTCATCCCTGCTTTATTAATAGTAAGGAGCTCAAAGTTTTCATACTTGTAATTGCTCCCCTAAACTCATTGATGAATACCATATACAGCTGATCAAAGTCGTGGATACTATTGGGGGTCAGGCTTGTAAGCTATTTCCTTGCTTGTCCTTCTAACATCAACGGAAACAGCGGCACATCTGAGATTTATTTTAATCCTTATATCAACATCATCTCCTTGAAGAAATCCATATGAAGAGATGAATCAATTCTCCCCGTGAATGGAATTATTTAGAGCATCTTAAACTTCCTAAGTAAAACGAGATACAAAATTCTTAAGGAGAAAGAGGACTTAGAGTGAAATTCTGAGCATAATGTCGGCACAACATTTTTCCTCTAGTCTAGTCTCTTCTGACATTCTAAATCCTTCACTAAGCTCCTGACATAGGTTTCGATATCTTTGATCCCTCCGACACCCTTACTTTCTTTACCCCAAAATTTGTTTTGTTTAGAACTCTCTCTCTCCTTCTGAAGTTTTTTATTGAAGACTCTTTTTATGTCTTCTATACTTAAGCTGTATTCTGACCTCTATTTACGACTCATCACTGAGCTATTTGGCAAGTGTAAAGACTTGGGGCGAGGTTCGTCAATGATCTTGAAATGAACATTATTGTCCTTTCTAAAGGGTGATAGATGACTCTCCTCTTCCCTTTCTCTATGGCAGTATACCTCCTCTTGGAGATATTCTGCTGAAGATTTATTCCATGATTTTTGGCTCGCAGGATGTTAAGAGTGCTGCTCTCTACTGCCTCTAAGGGTACAGCTACCTTTGGGCCGAAAAAACTGCTTTAAAGTATTCTCTTCATCTCCATAATTTCCTTCACCAACTTTTGGATATACTAGTCTTTTCCTGCATGTTTTCTTTCACTGTTATTCAATCTTTAGATCCATTAGGCTGCTTCTACGTCACCTCCTTTGGGAGAATTTTGACATGGAGACGAAGTTTCTGACTAGGAGTTGTAATTCAAGTTAGTTGCAATTGTTACTTCGAGGGAATTTCCTTTAAGATTTCCTCTCACCGTCGTGCATTTCCTAGTTGTGTATGTATGTGTTGCTTCTATAGCTTTTCTCACAATCACAGTTTTAGCTTTTTATTCGGCTCCTACAGATGGCACCATATGTTGATATAGTGAAATTTACCCTGCAATTCTATGCACTAGAACAGTCTTCTTTGCTTATTCAATTGTTATTTCACTTTAAATTATAGGAAATATTATGAGTAAAGCTGGTGATCTAATGAAAATCTTTCAATACTTAAGTTAGGATTTTACTTTTGTATGTGTTTGGAAGAAAATAATGACTGCAATTTGATAGCTAAAACTCAGTATGTTGTATCTTTCAGTATCATACCTGGTTACCTTCTGCTTACCTTTTATAGAATATTTCGTCTAACAACCATTATGTCTCTTAAGTTCATTTGGATTCTAAGGAATCAAAGAATTATAATCCTCGATTTATTAGCATTTTAGGGAATCTTAGGATTATGATCCCAAATTCATCTATTTTTTAGGGATCATAGAATTTTAAGCTCTATTTGCAAAAGACATCCGCTAGGTTATAAATCCACCCTTATTTTGGAAAAGTCTGAGAAGCTTGAACTTCACAACGGCTAGAAATAACCGTTGATGAAAGGTCTCGAAAATCTTAAGTTTTATCTGAGACCTCTTCTTTAGTAGAAATGGCATCAGGCTCTAATGACTTACCCGAGGCCTATGTCATATTATACCAAAGACCTTTATTAAGAAAAAAGGTTTTGGGTTTCCACATCTAGATCTGAGATCTTTGATTGAATTTAAGAAGTCTAGGGCCACATTACATCGGAGATCTTCATTACGTCTTGGTCGAGATCTCGTTGAATGAGATAGGCCTCGGATTCTATCTGTTTCTTGTGAGACCTTGCTAGTGGCTAAGGCCTTGGCATTGTGTCGTACCTATTGAGCCCAAGGCCCATTAGGCTTCATTCATGCTCTAAGCTTTTTTCCAAATAAATAGTAAATGGTGATTTACTCCAACTTGCATTTCCTAGCGAGAGTGATACTCCTATGGAATCAATTCAGATGAATCATTTAATACATCGAAGCAATTGAGAATCAATTCCACATCACCAATTTGAAATCGAAGGAGAAGCATTTATAGTTGCTTCTCATTATAGTAATGGGCAAAAAACATTAAATGAAGCTTTCACTTCAGATGCTAAAGAACTCTGGATGAAAGCAATGGATGAGAAGATGGAATTAAAGAAAATTAACCATGTATGAGACTTGGTTGACTTACTACCTGATCATCTAGTCATTGGAAACAATAGGTTCTAAAGATCAAGTATCTAATGGAACAATTGAAATATATAAAGCATGTTTAGTCACTAAAAAGTATACTCTAAAAGAGGATATAGACTATAAAGAAAGATTTTCTCTTATAGTAAATTTTCTTCAATTCAACTAATTCTAGCTATCATCACACTCTTAGATTTTGAATTACATCAAATGGAGTTAAAGACTTCATTTTTTAATGGAGAACTTAAGGATGAGACATATATGAATCAACCAAAAGGTTTTATTACCAAAGGCCAAGAGCGTAAAGTTTGCAAGTTCAAAAGATTCATATATAGTCTAAAACAATCATCTAGATAATGGTATCTTAGGTTTCACCAAATTATAATAACATATGGTTTTGTGATGGTTGAAGAGATCATTATGTGTATATCAAATGGTTTAAGGATTAATTTTTAATATTATCTTTTTATGTGAACGATATTTTATTGGTTGGAAATAATAAAAAAAATGTCTTAATTATAAAGAAATAGTTATCTTTAAATTTTAAGATGAAAGATATGGGTGAAGTAACGTATATTTTAGGAATCAAAATTCAAATGGAGTGTTCAAAGAAGCTTCTAACTCTATCACAAAGGACGTACATTAGAAAATTCGTTGAACGATTCAATATGCCTGCTTGTAAGCCTATGGATACATCAATTTCAAAATGAAAATTTTTTAGCCTTAATATATGCCCTAAAACTCCACAAGAGAAATAAATAATGACAAAAGTTCGATATGTCAATGCCATCGGAAGCCTCATGTACGCCATGATATGTACAAGGCCCGATATTTGTTATGTTATAGGATTAGTGAGCAGATACCAACCAAATCCTTGATGAAAGCATTAAAATGATGTTAAGATAATAAAAGTATATTTGAAGGGTACTGGAGATTATTCTCTTTGCTATCAAGAAGGAGATTTACGCTTCAGTGTGTATAGTGATGCCAACTAGGGTGGTGATTTAGATGAACAAAAATTAACATCAGGATATGCATTTTTACTTGATCGTTGTGCTTGTTGTCCCATTTGGCTATACTCAAGAGGGGGGTGAATTGAGTTGTTTAAAAATTTTAAACTTGATATAGATACAATGCAGTGCAATAAGTAAAAGAGTAGAGGGAGAAATAGCAAACACTGGATTTATAGTGGTTCGACAATATCCGCCTACGTCCACTCTTTCAGTTTTGGCTCACCATTAAGGTTTAACTATCTCTTTATTTTAATAGGTTAAGTGGAACCCAATATAACTCCTTCTGAGGTGAAGGGCAACCTTACACTTTCGTTTTTACGGGTAAAGAGAAATCCACTACACTCTTCGTTTGATCCAGGTGAAGTTAAACCCAATACAATACACAAGTGTATTTCTATGTTCAAGGCTTTCACACTAGAGCTAATATATCAATAAGCTTATACAAGTATTTTTCCCTCACTAAAAATGAATAACAAACAATTACATTAGAGAGATAATATTTTTATGTTGAGAATGTTTGATGAATATTCAATGATTTACAAAATGTACTCTGTTAATTCTCTTTATCTTCAAGTCTTTTATTTATACTTATTTTATTATAAAGTTATTTTTGTCCAACGGCTTCATTTGGTGCATTAAATGTCCACCATAAATGCTGCAGAAGTTACCATTAAGTTTCAAAACGTCAAGAAGTATGATCCGTTCTGGAAGTATATTGATCCGTTTGTGTGTAAATTAAATTTAAGCTTGTCTTGGATCCCGAGTATCGACCATTTCTCCTTCACATATCGATCTGGTCTAGTTCGTAATTATTTCTGAAATCTCTGACTTGCTTCATATCGATCAATTTACTATATGTATCAATCTAGTTCGCCTTGTAATTATTTTTTAACTCTCAGGTTGGCGAAGTATCGATCTCTTTAAATTAGGTATTGATCTGGTTCACTTCATAAATATTTTTGAAGTCTCTAGAATCCGAGGTATCTATCTGGTCAACTCAAGTATCGATCTAGTTTGGTTCATAATTATTTTTCAACTCTCTGAAATGTCAAGTATCGATCTTCTGACTTTTGATGTCAATCTTCTCTAAATGTATCGATCTGCGTCCTCCAAGTATCGATCTGTTTGGCTTGGTGATTTTATCTGAGGCTACTAACTTGCAAGATATTAATTTATTCTTCTTCCAAGTATCGACCTTCTTTAAGTGTATTGATCCAGTTGGTAAGGGTATCTATCTTCTCTAATTGTATCGATCTATGTCTTCCACATATCAATTCGATTAGTGAAAGTATCAATCCTTTTGCTTCAAGTATTGATCCTGTTAAGCTTAAATCACACTTTTCACATAAAATTATTTAGTTTGATCATAAGTACATTCACATTCATTTTTCTTGATTCTTAACAAGTCTAAACCCATTTCATTATCCATAAATTAAATTGACATTTCATTCATTTTGGTCATTATTAAAAACACATTTCACATATTATGATATCATCAATTTCATATTTATAATTATTAACATGATATCATCAATGCTATCTTATGGAGTAACAAGAAACAAACATGCATAGTTTTATCCACGATGGAAGCTGAATTTGTAACATGTGTTGCGGCAGTACAAGAGGCAGTTTGACTTAAGAGATTTTTTAAGGATCTCAAGATTGTCACAATGCTTTGGAGGCTGTGATATTATATTGTGACAATTAAGTTGCAATAGCTTATGCCTAAGATGCAAAATATCATGGCAAATCAAAACTTATAGAGAAAAAGTATAATTTTGTTATAGATATTATGGCAAAAAAGGAAGTGTTGATACAATATTTATTCACTCATCAAATGATAGCAAACCTACTAACTGAACCTGTGATCGGAGATGTTTACTCATCACATGCTAGGTTAATGGGACTACGTAGATTATGATAATGTTATAATATTTGTATTAAATCAATATTGCTTATAATAGATCTACTGTTTGTATATTCTTGTATGGTATTATCATATTTACAGACATTCTATTAGAATATTATATAGTTTGGTTTAGACTGGCTTTCTTACACAAGTTGTCACTTTTGTCACTATGTGAGCAAGCTAAGATGAGATACAAGAAATAAAAGACAATAATAGTAATATGTTGTCATGGAGCTAGTGAATATTTCTTTTAAAAGTATCACCTTGACAAAGTCATGATAAGGTTTATAAATATATGACATTTTACTAAACATGATAATACCCATTATCATGGGATACTTGATTAACTAGATATGAAATTTTAATTTGGCGCAAATGATATGCAAGCTATTAAGGATTCAAGTTAGGCGCTTGGGTAACAACTGAACTTAAATATGTACATAAATATGTACAGCGATTGAGATCAAAGATACATATATTTTGTTATGTAAAAGTTAAATTACTGTAGTACATAATCATAACATGTGTGCTCTTTATATGGTAATATGAAAAATAAGTGAGTAAATCCTTATCTTTTCATTGTGTAAGGTTCATTAAGATTAAAAATGATTGATCCATACATGTATCATATGTTACTATCCACTATGTTTTGAAGTATTAAGTTGATGATTACTACTTTAGTATATTATATATGGCTATGATAATACAGTCTATAAAACATGGCTAAGAAAGCAGTTGATTTGAAACTAAAAGACATGAGTGTGATAGGAAGATTTATTTTTTAGTTTTTATATCAAACACTTGTGTTCACTGTTCAACCAATTGTATAACCCACACTAGGGGTTAATAGAATTGTGAATACATGAAGTATCACGAGTAAAGTATAATTCTTAATAAAGGGAATGAATATGATACAACTGATGTAAAAAAATAAGTAGGGGATATAATGAAAAAAATTTGAAGATCTTTTGTAAATACTTATAATTGGGAATATCAACTCTTATACATATATCATTGTACATTATTGCGTTTATGAATCACATAATGTATTTGCTTGTATGAAGACTCTATTATGATTTAGTGTCAATTAGCTCTTTGTTGTTTATTGCTGCTTAATGAAGATTGAGATGCGGGATCGTGCCGAGCGCACCGGGAGCAGTTACCAGGAACGCGCGTCTGGCTGAAAGGGGAGGGAAACTATATCCATCATATGCACGGTATAGAAAGGCTCCTTAATGACCATAGACATGGATGTATGCACATTTTAAAACTTTAAACAATTTAAACAAAGGATCAACATAAATAAAGTACACATACCTTAAATGTTGATATCCGGAATAAGCTTCTCTTTAACCTAAAAGCGTGTCATACACACCAGGTTGATTTCAACGGGTTACGGTTACTTGGATTTATGTTTGGAAACTTAGAACAAGTTTTCTACTTCTTAGAAAACTTCTAATTATTTTGAAAGAGAAAGAAACCTATGAAAATTATTTTCATCCATTTCCTCTTCTTTCTTTCTCTCTCTATTCTTTTTTTTCTTCCCTTTTTGATTTTGTTCAAAACAAGATCTCACCCCATTTAATAATGGAGTTCACGGCAAAAAGGGGAGAAGAAGAAGAATAGTGTTTTGGTTTCTCAATTCCCAAATTGTGAAATCCCAAATTGTGAGTTCCAAAACCCACGTTACTTGTTTTCATCCACTCACTTTGTTCAAAATAATTTAATAGATTACATATGACAACAAGCTAATGGATGAATTTCAAGATTCAATCAAATTTCATTAACTCATTTAATGAAACAAAAATATCTTCATATACATTATATTAATCATATTAATATAATATAATATAATATATACACTTAAGATATTTTATGAGAGAGAGAAAGAGTAATATTTTATTTATATAATATAAATAAAATGAAATGATTACCTTTTAATATTATATTTTATATAAATTAAATGTAATCATAACTTTTAATGTTTGACATTCAAATATTAAATACAAAAGATAATTTTCTATTTATTGAATTTCTTTAATCATAATTAAAAAATTAATCTTAACCATTAATTCAAAATGAACGGTCAAGATCTAATTAAGAATTTTATACTTGGCAACATCACATAGTTGTCAAGTAAGGATCAATTTAATTAAATAACAATTATTTAATTATTAATAAATAAATTATTTATTTATTAATATCCTACAACAAAATATCTTTTTTTGTTTCCATATTTCGGTAAATCATATTTACGTAATCCGAGTTATTAACTAAATATTTCCCACGCATACATGTACTAATACGTCTTAGCTAAGAAATTAATTATTTATAATAAAAAATTAAATTGTTATCCTATCAAAATATCGTAACAATATCATTAACTAATTTAACGATAATTGTACATGGCAATAACCATTTTCATCAAGTAATCAATATGTGTGTAACCGCCTAGGTCCACCGTGAGCTGGACATGAGCGGATACGAATCATTTTGCATCACTTCTGTATAATTCCTTGTAACCGAAGTTCCCAATGATTATGCGCAACCTCTAGCAAGATGTCATGACCCTTAGATACGAATAAATCCATAAAGTCGTACATGCATGTAGTAAAGTCCTTTTACTATCGACTCTCGATCTAATGCAGATAATAGAATAGTCAAACCCCTAACTCAATCATAGAAATAGGAATTTAAATCATATATAGAATTCATGTTTTCGAAAACATCTTTTAGAAACACATACACTAGTCAGAAATTTCATTTTCAATGTATAACATTCTCATCTAGGATCTCTAGCTTAAATATCTGAGCCAGCATATTCCATCTTAGTCATTATTTATCCTTATACACTAAGAATACATTGCCAACAAGCTTCTTTCACCAAGTGTGGCTAGCCCGATATGATATACACAAGTGAATGATGTGCCTCAATACAAATGATAATCGTGACACTTCAGGTCAAAGGATTAGTGATACACTAATACAGATGTATGATGTATCATTAATTGTGGATAATCACCTATGTGATTCATCATAATTAGTCACATTCAGTAACAAGTTCTCTAACGTATCACCTATGTTTATGCTCTTGTGACATAAGACTCGTCATCCAACTATTAGCATTCAATACTAATTCTTGGCAGCATCAAACATACCAATCATGCAATGTCATAGTCCCGTATGACATCACCTCAACCGAGAACTGATTCGAATATATTCAAATCAAAACTCTGTACTCATATCTACAACTCCTTACTAATAAAATCATGATATCATAATACATCACGAGATCCCATTTTGCATTATTTATTTATTAAGTAACTATAAATACAAAATGATATAAATGTCATTTTATTAATAATAAAAAATTTTACAATTAATTATAGAAATATAATTATATACAATAAATGATATCCCTGAACTACATGACATGATTAGTTCTAGGAAATATCTCCAATACTCAACATAACATTATGTTTGAGTGAGAGATGTTGAACTTGAGTCATGCCCATGATAGGTTGTCTAATAACCCAACTCAGCCCATAAAGATGCAATTGCTTGAAGCAATTGCACATTTGAATTAATTAACTGCTTCAAGCAATTGCTCTCTCTCACATTAAATAAAACTAAACCAGGAAAGTGTATATCATAAAAGTTTTTTACTTTTCTTTTAGACAATACAAAAGAACACGAGAATATAGGTAGAGTAGAAAAAGCAGAGATGTAAAGGAACTAAGAAGAAAGCAAAATACATTATGATTCAAGAGTTCTTTCTGATTACGTAATTATCTCTAAACTGTGATTTTCATTCTAAAGGTAAGTTATTAAATCTTATAAATTCTATCAGTAAGCAATTAAAAAGATGAGTGATATATTAATTTAACTTAAATTTTTTACTTAAAATGGTGACACAATTTTGTGTCTCAATTTAAATTTAAAAAATTAAGTTAAAATATCTCCATGTAATCAAGATACATGTTCATGTTTTATAAATATCAACAACAAACTAGTAAAAGTAATTCATAAATCAATTATATAAAATTTTTAAAAAAAATAATAATTCAAACATAAAACTCAAAATTAATATATATATATGCTAATAATTATTGAATTTTTTATTTCATTTCATGTTATAAATCCTAATAAAGTATAAATAGAAAAAAGAATCCATTTAGCTTCCAAATGAAATAATATATATATAATATAACTAGTTTAGTTTTAGTGTAATGTCAAGTAACTACAATTCAAGTACTGAAAATGTATAATATAACTAGTTTAGTTTTAGTGTATGTCAAGTAACTACAATTCAAGTATTGAAAATGTATAAGTAAATAAAGTCGTAAACCATGATTAAATAATGTAATAAATAAAGGTAAAAGTTAATATACATGTAATAAATAAAGGTAAAAGGTGTTGATATTTGATTTTCGCCTCTCCATATGTTAACACAAAATTTGTTTTTCTGCAAGACTATCAATTGAAATCCACATCCTTAGGCTTTGGGAACCTCCTAGGGCCGATCGGTTGAGCGACAAACTCAAGCTACCTTGTTGGTATTATGGCTGCTCCTATAAAACTAAAATAGATTAGGGGTGCCGGAGTTCTAACAATAACCCTTTGATGCCTTAATCAATAGAAGAGTTATCATTTATGGTTTTTAATCCAAATGATTTGTGTGTATTATTTGTTGAAAATAATGACAATAATCAAGGTGCTGACTTTTTATTCTTTAGTTCCTTTTTTTATTACTTTTTAACGGCATGACAACAAAGAGTCAAAAAATTTTCGGATTCTTTTTTTTTTTTTTTAACCTTTATTTATAATCTTGTATCTTTTTTTTTTATTGTAGTTGTTGTTAAAATCTTGATTCTTTCCTTATTCTTTTAGATAAAGTTAGAAATCTGGATAACCAAAAGTTTTACTAAAATTCTAATGGAAGTTGTCTTAATAAAATAAAACTTATCGTAAATATGATCCAAGCACAACATGATAGGATAAGAAAGTCATTATCTATGCTTAAAAATATAATACAATCTTATTTACCATCGGTCTTAAATATGTTTTTTTTGATGATAAATAATCTAACCGGAACCGATTTTTGACAAGGAAAGACCAATACTGTTGACATGAATTGTTGCTGCTGTCGTGGAGTGAATTTGGCTGATACGGAATATCATGACTCAACAAAATGTATATATTTATAATTGCTTTTGATCTTGGGAGTTAATGCTATGAACATATGATTTATGGTCGCTACGTTAACATGGATGTCAATCTTTTCATTAAATCCATATGCGTCGCTTTTGCGCAGCATTAGTACGGTCGTACACTCCAGTAAATCACCAAGTCAATCCATTTTTAAGTTTAATTACAACATCAATGTGATGATGCTCAGCATCAGAATAGTCGTACACTTTAATAAATCAGCAAGTCAATCCATTTTCAAGTTTTATTATAGCATCAATGTGATGAATGCTGTAAGAGATTATTTGCACCTCCAACTATGAAGACTATAGAAGTGACGTGTCAACAGTAAAACAATTCTCAAATTGTAACTTTCTTGTATTGACTTTTATTTGTTTTTCATGTAATTCAGACTTACAAAGAAAGCAAATATATGGGCTGTAATTTTGGAGAATATTGTGCAAGGCTTTGAACATCTAGGGGTTGCCCAAGCCCCCAACATTTTAGCTAAAGAGATTCATGTCTCCTGAACATCTAGGGGTTGCCAAGTCTTTCAAAATTCATTGTACTACATATACTAATATATATTTAGCATATTGAATTTATTATTATACTATATAATATATATATATA
>JAXCLQ010000007.1:11526136-11552934 GCA_035584115.1 Cedrela odorata
ATATATATATTATGACTAAAAAAATTCATTATTTTCCTCCTCACAAAAAGGTATAAATAATTTATCATTATAATTATGAAATAATATTGTAAGAACTTTTTAGTCAAGTCAAAAATAAATATACTAATCTATACCTATTAATTGATTATAATAGTAGTTACTTGTGTTTGTGTGAAAGAGTATATTTAATTCACCAACTTTGTATATTAAACAAACCAAAATTTAGAAAATATTACTAATTAAACTGATAAAAAGAATAATTTATAGTTAATATATGAATAAACCAATTAAAAAAACTACAAAGTAATAATAAAGGAGCAATACCAACATCTATATACTACTCTTGACAAAAGGTGTCATCTTATAATACTTTTAAAATTGAAACATTTTCTATTTTATAATTATAACATGTATAAATTAATACCTACTAAATGTTTCGTTGATACATGGATGTTTTATGAAAGAGTATATTTCACCAACTTTTAGTTGAACAAACAAAAATTTGTAAAATATGACTAATTAAATTGATTAAAAGAGATAATATATTGTTTTCTCTCTTATTGATTTCATTCATACGAACTGTATGTGTCAAATAGTTCATATGTGAATAAACTAATAAATACTATTCATTCAACAAAACTTATTCGCTTATAAAAAAATTCATACAACAGTCATTGATAAAACCATACAAAGTTCATCAAATATAAGATTTTAATTTTAACAAATGTCCTTGAATGTTGATACCCCAAGGGCACAGTGTAGGTAGTAGAAAATAAAGTTTCTACAACAAATGTAGGAAGCTTTAGCATTCCGACTGCCCAAAATACTTTCCAGAAATTGTAGCCAAAATATTGAGCATTATAACCTCATCGTCAAGTTCGGACTTTGCAGCTCGCAGACTCGCACATTTCCGGAGCAGATTCCGAAGAGCAGCACTAGTGTCGGCATCTAGCGGAGCATCAACTGCTGCACATAAAGAAAACAGCCACAAGCAATCACTCCTGGACAAAGTGTTCAAGCTTGCTACCGAGCTTATGCGTTTCCTCAACGTTGATACTCGACCTACAGAATCCATCTTTAGAATTGCAGATAGTGTTGGGTAGTCCCCAGAATCATCACTCAGAAACGTTTTAGGACTCTGATGGGATGGAGAGATTTCATCATCTTTAGTATTTGATATGGATGATTGATCAAAGGAGCTCTTAAGGCTGAAACCATCAGAATGGACTTCAGCAGTTCTAAGGTCATAAACGAGCATCGACTGCAGTTTACCAGCAAGTTGAGTGCTTGAATAATCATGACCTAAAAGAACCTGATATCAAGACAGAAAATGAAGAAAACAAAGTCACTTATCCAGAAAATGGAATTGGACAATGCAGGCAAAATTGCATTTGACAGGAGCCATCAATACCACTTCACACCCTCCAGTATCTTAGGCAGCGTTAGTTTTTTCCGTATCCTAATTTTTTTTTCCATTTAAAGAAAATTATAGTTCTCAAAAGCACTAAGAAAATAAAGGAACTGACATGAGACAATATGTGTGATTCAGAATTTTAAAGCAACTGTTTTCTTCTGTTGTTCATCGAAGAACAAACCAGACCTTTGCCAATTTTTACAAATAGTATTTTCTGGCAGAAAATTTAAGTTTCAACACTTGGATTACAAAAGAGGGGATTGGAAAATGGTCAACAGCATTGTGAAGTATGTTGTTCATTCTCAAAATTAGAATTTTTCATAACCAACTTTGGGTTTAAATCAAGCATGTAAATATGAAGAACAAAGAGATCCAATTATTGAAATATAAAGAAGTCTTATGCCAATCATCCGGACCACAAACAAGCAGAATACTAGAAGTTGGTACTAGAGAAACCCACCAGTCGTAGCTCTGAAAAATCAGCAAGACATTGATCCTCCCACTGTTTCAATGGCAATAAATGTTCTGGACACTGGGCAATATCTGGAATCTGGGGCATATAAACAGTCTGTTCTTTGTTAAATTTCTGTCTACCAGGGTTGGCCACCTTCACTTTTGGAATGCGAGCAGCTTCCCATCTGAGCATATGAAAGAAATTGTTTAATTTGCTACTATAGTTACAGTTTCGTGTTCAATCTAAAATATACTTTGTAAGGAGAAAAAAAGAAAAAAAACACAACAAGATCACACTATATGCCTCTGTTCTAGGGAAAGCTAAAGACAAAAGAATTACACCAGTGCACTAATTCTAAACATTAGTATGCATTAAAAAAGACCATTTAAGATGATTACAACTTGTCAAAATGATTTATCAATTTTACGAATGATCAAATTGAGGTGTTATTCAATTGTAGAATCTTGTTCAACAGCTCATTCCATTAGAACATATAGTGCATTAACAATGTTTAACGAATTGCAACAATCTAATCAGCTCATCTGGAGTCAAGACAATACAAAGCTCTACAATGTTTTGCTTTTCCTTTTTAATTTGAAAGCTTCCCTTCTTTTTCTATCTTAGCTAAGACAACTGCCCATTGTAGCGACACTGGAGACCCTAACATAAACAAGATTTGCCAGGACAATATATGATCTTCTCAAACTGACATAAAAGCCCTCAAATGTGGTTTCCCATGTGTTCAATAATTAGGAACTACTTTCAGTTAATTTATTTCAGATGCTTTGTATGTGTGTGTGGATGCATGTATGTGAATTTTGTTAAGTGATGTAATCACTGATTGGCCACGATTTGTTTTGCTGCCATCCTATCTTCAAATTCACTCCAAACCGTCGAATTCCTTGTCTTTCATGAACTATCAAAAGAGAAAAAAAAAAATTAAGTTCCAAGTATACGGGGGAGATACAATTTTTCATCCACACTTTTTGGATGTTCGCTTGGCCCTTTGATAAACCTGGAAAATATTAGTTATGATACAGGTTAGGAAGTATAGTAGGGACATTCACAGCAGCTAAGGAAAACGTTCTTTCAAAAAAAGTAGAAAAAAAAAAAAACTACTTTTGCTGTTAGTTAACAAAAGTAACAAAAATAACATTGCTAAACTTGCGTGGGAGTGGTGTCAAACAAGGAAATTATCAGTCCTGAAAATAATTACAAAGTAGTAGCTCTACTCCATCTTTTACCACCATCATAGAATTATAGCTAATGATGGTTTCATTTTCTTTCTGTCCTACTGTCATAGCTTCAACGACCTGCGCAGAAGGAGTCCCACATAATAACATCAGATATCAATCTAATGATGCCAAAAATCCACGCCCACATTCCATATGAAATAAGAAAATTTGTTTCAACGCTTTAGGCTACAGTAAGGAAAGGAGAAAGACTTGAAGAGTCAAATCCTTTTATTTATCTTTAAGCCAAAGCTAATTTCTCACGACTATCATTTTCAAGTCCAGTTTTCAAACCCAATTGTGCTAGACCTTATCCCCTTCAAGAACAGACAAATTGAAATGCTGAAGAAGCCCCAAAAACTTATGGCGTTGGTATTGTCAATGACCTAAAAAATGGTCCATACAAGTGTGCTTAAGAAAAACCCACAGAGTTTCTTCTGTTACCAATATGTGCATCTTATGTTAAGGGGTGCAGGAGTGAATGGCATCCATCCATTACAAGTTCAACTACTCCAATATGTGTGTTATCTAATAATAAGATATCTTTCTACGTTTGAAAGAGAGAGTTGAAAAATCCTGTGATTTGATTCCTTAGTAATGAATCAGATGATATGATCAGCATGAAATTTGATTTTTCTTTTCTTTTGGTAAAGAAATTTGATTAACTCATGATCTTGGTCAGCAGTGTTCTATTCTCAAGATAGCTTTTTCTCAAAAAATAAAATAAAATAAAAAATAGAAAATGCACTCTGGGTGTCCAGTTTGTAGAAAGTGCATCTCTCTTTCTACCATTAGCTACCAAGGTTTATCACATAACAATATCAGAAGCGTCAGTTTAGGCAGCAAGTCAAATGAGGCACGTACTATCTGTCAAAAGATTCTGGTAACTAAAAGAAGTATCTACATATATAATTTCAATCCTTCCCCAAGAAAATATATAGAGAACCAAAGGGTAAGAAAATATTGTTTTCTAATTGCTCTCTCACAATATACACCACTGAATTTGGAAATTAAGTCCGCCAGTAGTTGTACTTCAAACATTATTTCAATTCTTCCAAGAGGCTTGAACAACACCTCTCCTACCAGCTTTCACATTTACTTACCAAGAGATGTCTGGAAAATGTTTCCCATATGGAAGACCAGAAATGTCCCCTTGACAAAAAATCTATCATTGACAACTCCTTAAATCCCCCGAATGCATAAATAATAATACACAACTCCAAAGAGAATACAAAATTGATAATGCAGGACCTCATTACATCTACCAGAGACAATCAATTTTCAATAAAGCATAGATGAAGAGTGGGTTCATAATCTGCATGTCTATTTTTCTACAGAAAATATTCACATTGCCAGGGCCCTATAAATTCCAATCATGCAAGGTTAAAGGCATAAAAGATCAATTCTTAATTGTTCTTCTGCCACATATTGCTCGAGCTGATGAAGACAACCTATAGGCTAAACTTTCTCCCATTGGAGACAGTTTTGTTCTTATTGTATTATGATTTTATTATAGTATTTTAAGTAGAGAGAGAAAGAGAGAGAGAGAGAGAGAGAGAGAGAGAGAGAGAGAGAGGAATAAAGAACAAACAATACATTTTTGAAACTTATCTTCTCATTCCCAATTCCTCTCCTACAGAATTATTTGCCAGTTGTGAAAGCATGCAAAGGTTGTTTGTCCTATCCATGAAATCCTAAGTTCCTTGCTACAGATGCAACAGATAGAATAGCTAATATTTAAATGGAGAGTCGATGTACACAGAATCAGAGAGTTATCAATTTAAGGTTGAAACTTCTTGCAAAAATGCATTAACAAAAAACTTAGAGAAACTATGTTGGCTAAAGCAATCCCTGCTTTCCTTGAGAATCAGATATTCAAAGGCAACCTAATTTGTCAGTTGCATTTGTTCTTCCATGTGAGCCTAGTCTCCTGTGACATCTAAAATAAAGAGGCCTTGACACTTGAGATGGATGATAAACTTATATACCCTTAAAACTTAAAAATAGAGTAAGTTAGATCACAAGTTTTACAAGTGATCAAGAGCAAGCTGAATAGAGGCTTACTCTTCAAAAAAAAAAAAAAAAAGAAATTTCGAAGACAAAATAAAGTAAACATAGATAAACTAGACTGCAAAAAGACACCTTCATCATCAGCAAGTGAAACAAATTAGGACAAAGAGTGTTACCTGACACGCCGAAGATATTCCAATCCATCTTCAGGAGGCCCGGCATCAAAATTTGGTTCTCCCTCTACCAAAAAGGCAGGCCTCTGAATGCTGGAATAATCTTCATCACTGTCATAATCTTCACCACACTCTTCTTCTAGAACCATGTTGCCTTCACCCTCAGTACCATGACTACAGGCAGAATCCATGGTATTCAAATTTTCTACCTCATAATCCTGTGTGTATTCTGCTTCATTTTCCATGCTTTCAGAATACTCTTGCCCTGAAAGTAATTGCAAATTTAGAAGCACTTATGAAATTTTAAAATGTAAGGAAGTTCAAGCCACAGAAAAATCAGAAATCAACAACAGGAACAGTGTCAGATAAAAACAACTCTTTCATTAATGTACAGCATATTCAAAACATGAATTTCATTTGAGAGAACCATCGCTGTTTCCAATTCTAAAAAATGTAATATACCATCACCTATACAACAAATGCAGATTCTCCAAAAACTTATATCTAGACTAGACCAGGCAAGACTTTCCATGTACAAGTACTGTACAAAAGTAGTATACAAACAGCTACAATGTGCCTATGTACACAGATCAAGAGACATATGTTGAAAAGGACTTTTGCAGATTGCTTTTAGTCTAATCTTCAATGCACATAGCTATTGAAATGGTTCCTTCTTGTCCTTGCAGCAACCACACCTGTGACAACAGAAAATGAACCCATCAAATTGACACAAAAGGCAAAAGCCAAGCTGAATGGGGGTCTTAGGAAAGTATTCAAAAATGTCTACAGACTCCAACATCATCAAAATAAAGTTCCTTCAAGGAAAGAAAGGAAAAACAAAAACCCTTTAACGAAAATAAAATTCTACAAACACTACAATTCAAAAACTGAAAGAGCGTAAATCCAGGCCAAATCAAATACAAGACAAATGTTAATGTAGTTTTTTGCCCAAACCAAGAAAATGAAAGGGAGATCATTTTTAAAAAAAGTATAATTTCAATAAGATATAAAGAGAATAGTATATCTTTCAATAACAGCTCAAATAATCTTCAGAAAATATCGAGTGGCTAATTAAAAGGAGCAAGAAGTTTCAATATCTGAAAATCCACATGAGATGAAAAAATGACAAAGGTGTAGATATATATGTAACATCAGCTTCTGCAGTATGTGAAGGCAGACAGTTGCTTTGTGTGATCACCTGGGCTCCAAAGCCAGGTGAATTATACACAAAGTACCTTCACGTCCACTCCACAGAAAGCTCCCATTTGAGGCCTAGTTGAGCACTTGAACATAGCTAATCATTTAACAAAAAATGCCAACCATGGAGGCCCATAGGCTTCAATTAAGAAGCATTAAAGAAAGCTTTGGCCTTTTCCAAAAAAACATTCAAAAGGGAAACAGAGAGTGAGAAAGAAAGCTTTGGCAATTTTGTAACAGGGTCTGAGGTTTCTTCATAATAAACAAAACCAAAGAGAGCCAACCATGGAGGCCCTTGGGCTTTAACGAAGGAGCACTACAGAAAGCTTTAGCAATTTCATTTGAAAAAATTAGAGGGTTTGTAATTACGAAACAAGTAATCATAAATAGAAAGAAGCAATTAGCAAAGCCTTTATATACAAGCAGTACTTTAGGGAACACACAAGCACAACGAAGAAAAAATAAGCATCATCCAAAGAAGAGGATGATCAGGACCAAGAGGCAACCTATCATTAGTTCATACATTCATTTAGGCTACCTTTTGCCTTCTGTTATTATCTCTCATCGATAAGCATTTAAATTATATACATAAAATGGATACATGAAACACTATAAATGTAAAGCTTTCAGAAATTTCATGAGTTCCTTGCCCAAGCTTCACATTAGAAATGACAAAATACTGGCATAGTAAACAAAGAAGAAGTTATTTGTTCATCAAAAAAGTCATATTTCCACAAGGTCAATCTAACATCTCAACAGAAACATATACATGTATAACTTAGACATGACCTGATGAGGTAATGAATTGAACACAACCAGCATGTCACATCTTATGTCAGCTTCCAAAAGAATCAAACAAAATCCTTAAACTCTTTGTTCCTCAATGCTGCATGACTAGATTCATTATAAGCAATTCCTCTAATTAAGGGCTTTCCGTGAACTGCTTCCCATACAAGAATCTATCCTATAAACAAAATTAACCCCTATCATCTCCTGGATAGCAGCCCATTTGTTTAAAATTCAGATGCTTTTCAAAATAGAATCAAATTTTAGCAGAAGTCACTAATATGCAATTAAATATAAACAGAACAAAATCAAAAGATTGACTAACAGTTATAATGCCGCCACAAGGAATCAATTTCACAACTAATAATTGTTGCAAAAAATAACTCAACCAGTTCAAATCTATGATTATTTCATAATTTTTTTAGCATGCATATCATAATGTTAAAGATCTTCCATATAACAATATGAAGTTATAAAAGAATTGACATTTTAACAAATGAATAACCAGTAGAGCCAATGATATTAGAAAACACAAATTGCCATATAAAGATACTTACTGATAATCCCAGGAGCCTCTGACTTTCTTGCAAAGCACAGTTGAGGATCAGAATTCATGAGAATCTGTTTTTGATGCTTCGAGCTTGCAAGGTTATTGTAATCTTTCACCGCAGTAGGCCCAAGTCCAGTGTATATATCCCTCCACAATTTTCGTTGTTCTACAATGTTAACAAACCTCAGGGCCTCCATCTCCTCCCTTGAGTATATATATTTGGCATGTTCGCCATTGCTTAGACCACCATCTTTATCTTCCACAATGTGCTTCAAATTCTTAAGACTTGCACTCATCCCCAGAAACATTTTCGTGTCTTTTGCCTTCCTTCTAGGTCTTTTGGGCTTCTTTCCATCCACTTCTTGATTCTTCTGCTCCTTCTTGCTCCTCTGCATTCTTTTAGCAGTACCCGATATTCCTTTGTCCTCCACACAGTCATTTCCAGTTTTTGGTTCCAGAACAGATTCAATCAATGCCGTATCATCAATTACTTCAATCTTTAAAGAACGTCTAACACTCCCATCGATTAATTTGGTACCATCAATTGTCTCACTATCATTCTGCAGTACTTTCTGCACATCTTCCAAATCACTCCGCTTGTCATCAATCTGAGAAAAACTCTGAAGGCCAGTAACTTTTTCCACGTGGGTTTTGTCTTCAAAGACTTTTCCAAGTTCCATTGCAGCCAATAATCGCTTTTTTTCCGCCTCCAACAAAGTTTCAGATTTCATTTCTTCATCCATCGGAAATCCGTTAATCACGTCAACAGAAGAAGTAGCCATACTTTCCTTGCAGTCACCTTCAACAATCGATTCTTTATCTTCCTTGAACTTGTGACATTCTTGAATTCTAGAGAAACCAATTTCAACTTTCATCAAATCTTTATCTTCTTTGTCAACCAAACCACAAAGCAAGCTTTTTCCCACATCATTCGAATTCCCTTCGACGTCAGCAACACAACCCACCTCATAATTCACTGTTTCACCCCTTTCTACCCCAAAAACTTTCACCTTTCTGTCGTACTCCACACTGTTTCCATCACATCCCAGCACCCCAGAATCCAACTTCTCTTGATTCTCTTCAACACCAGAGACAAAACAAGCACAGCCCAGTTCGTTTTTTCCTTCACTTAAGTTGTCATTAATCTCGAATTTATCTTCAGCGTAAGAACACCTCACCTTTTCGAAGAAGCTGACACTGGTTTCCATGCTTTTTGTAGCTGAGAAAGCAATATCAGAGGATTCTTGTAAATCTTGCGCGGAAACTGTAGAGAAAGTAATTGAGCGTTCTTGTACTTCTTGTTGATGCAGAGTAAGGGAATCATCAGCCATTTTCGCTTGAGAATAGAGAAAAAAAAAAAAGCAATTTTAAGAGAGACAGAAAGAGAGAGAGCGCAAAACCCTTGTGAGAGAGATTTAAGAGAGAGAGAGTGAGAGTAACGCTGTTAAAGCAAAATACTCCCTTTATTTATGCTTTTTTATTTGACCAAAATTTGGTCTATTAACAATTTTAACCTACCTCAAATTTCTTTTCCTAATTGTGACTCAATAAAAACTTTGAAACTGAAATATGCTCCTTTTTTTTTTTTTTTTTTTTTTGTCGAAAGATATAATTTTTTATCTAAAAATTTTCATGATTCATTGGAAGAACAATTTATCTCCTAGATAAATTATTTACTTCACAAATCAACAAATGTCATGATTTCTTAATTTTTGAGATATCAACAAAATTTGGTAAATTTTATTTTTATTCTTGACAAATCAATAAATTTTATAAATTATTTAGTAATTTCTATTAAAAAATATGTTTTCGACAAATAATGAACTTCTATTATAATTTTTCAATAAGATATAGTTTTTAAACTAAAATCACTCGATTATTTAATAATTTTATTGATTTGTCAAAAATATAATTTGTCAAAAGAAATAAACAAAATAAATTAAGTAGATGCGAGTAGAGTTGTACATTTTATTTCGGGATCCCATTTTCCCACTCTTTATCCCTATTTGGGAGAAACTTTTGGAGAAAAATCAGGAAATTGGGTGGGGATAGGGGTCTCCATTTCTTCATTTTTTCTAAAAAAATCTCATTTCTTCTAAAAATAATTTTTTTAATTTTTTATTATTTAAAATTTAAATTATATTATATTTATAATAAAATATTATATTTATTTAAAATTTTTAGTAAAATATATAAATAAAAAAATAAAAAAAATGAAGAAATGAAAAATTTAAGTATAAAAAATAGGGAATTGGAGTTGGGAAACAGAGTACCTCTCCTAAAATCTCACGTCCCTATTTTCTCCTAAATAAGGATAGGGTTGGAAATGGGAGAGGTTAGGGGAAGTGAGGATAGAATAAGGAACCTTACACTTGTCTCATTTCTTTAAATGGGCAACTCAAGTCATATTGTTCAAAAGGGTTTTTTTGTTAAAAAATAAAAAAAAAATAAAAAAAGAGAAAGAAGAAGAAGAAAAAGTCGCAATTTTTGAATGACTAAAATTGCAATGAGTCTAAAAATTGGGTTAGGAAACCTTTATTAATTTGTTTTAGGGAAAATATCATTTAAGACCCATATATTTACTTAAAGCAACTAAATCTCAATATTTAAAAAACCTATATATATATATATATATACATATATATATTAATAGATTTAAAATCTTGATAATGAATATTTTTAAACTTTATGTCTAAGTGCAAACTTGTTTGTTTTTTATTAAATATATATAACATGAAAGTTTTTTTAATTTAATATAAATTTTTAGTACTAAATTATTTTTTTAATTTATTTAGTTTAAATCTTTTGTAAACTTACAATGAATATTTTTTGTAAAGCATGCATTTATAAAAATATAAGCTTACCTCATTAATGTTGGCCCTAAATAGTCACTTGGTGATACGAGTGACTGTCCTCGTAATATCCGTCAAATCTAAGATGTCTTTATCAAGCTCTCAGGACTTTGCATAGAATATCTACATCCACACATCCGTACTTAGCACACTAGTAAGCTTGCCATGGAAATTCTCTCTTATATCAACCTCATTGTGGCTCAACTCACCTATGTAACTTTTTTATAGGTCCGTACATAGGCTACTTCCCTATAACTATAGTAATAATCAGGCTTACTGGCCATATATCAATATCCAGCCTACCAACTTCATCACCAATATACATGCATAAATCAAATCAATTTCAATCAATGATATAATCATATAAATCAATCCTATCTCTATGGCCATTTCATATCAATTAAATTATCAAACAACATACCTAATAAACATTTTATCTCAATATTAATGTAAAACACATAAAAATATATTTGAATCAAATTTTCCTTTAGCAAGAAAACCTATTGTCTAGCACACAAGCATACATATATGTATAACACACATATAAATACATATTTATTTATGTAATAAATTTACTCACAACAAAAGGAGGGTAACTACTCCCACTAATGATACTCGCGCCTTCTATATCCTTTTTCTGAGTTTTCGAAGCCTAATATTACACATACATATAATCATGAATTTCACCATTCAAATGATTAAACATAAATGCACCAAAAGTTATCCTTGTGGAAAACATGGCTAAAGTCTCCTAGAATGACAGATTTCTCGAGATTTAACTAATAGAGCTTATTTATCCGATTTTCAATAATAAAATCTCACGGCCGACTTATTCCAATTTCACATTTTCGTCTAAAACGGATATACACACATTTCAAATAATAAATAACACATATTTAACTATCAAAATACTCCAATTATCGTAATTTATCACAATCTAACATTTCCTACACAAAAATTAACAGAAATCTCAAATGAACAGTAAATCCATAAGTTTCAACATGTTCAAAATCTCAAAATCAAACTTCTAACAGGTTAATAAACTTATTGGTAACCTATTAAAGTTCGTAGAAATCTTTAATCTACAATTAAATGAAAAATCCTTAGATTTCTTCGAAACTCTAAATTCATTCCTTACTTCCTCTTACTATTTCTAATCCAAAGTGGTACAAAATTGAAGATGAAACGATGGGTAATCAATTAGTAACAAAATTTGAAAGAGAAAGTGAAGAATTTAAAGAGATCTTGAGAGATAAAGAGAGAAAGAAAAGCGTGTTTTAGAGAGAGAGGGAGAGTAAGAAATGAATGAAAAATATTGGGGGGTCGAATCCCCTTTCTCGTTATTTATAGAAATTGGCAGAAATACCAAATTACCCTTAGAAAGTTTTAAAATTTAGAAAATTGTTTGACGAATTTTTTTGCCGAGAATTGCGAAATGTATCGATACCTTTTGGCTTAGGTATCGATACATTCATTAAAATTTGATTCTGAAAATTTCTTCGATACAATGTATCAATACCTTTGCTTTTATGTATAGATTTCTTTGAAATGTATCGACACATTTTATAAATGTATCGATTTGATTCATCTTGTAAATATTTTTGAACTCTCTATTTTGTAATATATAGATAATTTCTTCATATGTATCAATCTGATCAACTTTGTAATTTTTTTTCCAATTTACATCAATACACTCATATAATAAAATTTTCTTAACCTTAACTAAGCTTCGATAATGTGTCAACTAATCATAAATAATGCATGTACGAAAATGAAAGTCATACAATGATTATTTTAATTCTATGTTCGAAGAACAAGATTTACAACTTCACTATGCGAAAAATTATTACAACCACACTTTTAGTAATTCTCGGTTACTCCAAAACCCCAAATACACACAAATATTTCTTAATAATTTTCTCTCATCCCAAACCCCAATTACACACAAATCTCAAATCTCAAATCTCAATAAATCTTACCATTTCTCTTACTATAATTTGTCAACTTTAGAGATTAATATTCCATCTCAATAAACACTACGTCTACTTTCAGAAATAGACACTAAATCACAGTAGATAATATGTATTTTTAGATATTTATTACTTGATCACAGTGGATCATGTTTACTTTCAAAAATTCATACTTAATCTTAATAAGCACATTCTCTTATGAACTATCTATTATCATATTACATTGTGAATGGTGTATAATCTATATATTTTACAAATGATCTCAACCAACCTATATATTAATATTTCATCTTCATAAACCCAATTCTACTTTCAAAGATAGACACAAATCACAATAATCCTTCTACTTTCAGAGATTTATACTTGATCACTATAGACCATATTTACTTTAATCTCAATAAGCCTCTTCTCTAAGAAACTATCTATTATCAAATATTACATTGTAAATAGTGTATAATCTATATATTTTACAACTGATCTCAACCCCCATATATAATGACTAATAACTTATTTATTTTAGAAATAATATTTCCTATTCTTATATAAGTCGAATTTTAGTAAAACCTACAAGGATACTACTTAATCCCTAAAAATATAAATTCTCCTAAAATAAGAAAACTATTAATAGAAAATAAACTATGAAACCTCTAGTTATTTGATATATAATTTTTTGTTGAAAAAATAGTCCCGACACTTTAGACAATCCATAATGTCCAAAAATTTAAGAAAAGTAAGGATTTGAAAACATTAGGAAGATAAGGTGGTGCCCAGTATTGTTTTCAAAAGGTTGTTTTTATTTTCATTTTACAAATTCAATCATAAAACATGTCCTTTATTGTTTTGTCAAAATTAAATTCATAAAACAGAAAATACATTTTACACTTTTATAAGTTAAAATTATAAAATTGTTTAAAATTATTTTCTGTATTTTACAAAACAAGTCATACAACATAATTACACCCGTTTTCTTTTCTCTTGTTCTCTTTTTCCCCCTTCTCTCTCAAAAACCCTAACGAAGCTTACATACTTTCTCCTCCGCTGCTTTCTTTCTACTTGATACATATGATTCGAGGTAGAACATTGGTTTTTAAGTTTTGGGTTTCACTTATGACTCCTTGTTTTCATATTTTGGATCTTATTTTCTCACTTGGATATGTTTATTTTTGTGATTCAGTTCTTTACCATATACCAACTTGAAGAGTGTGTGCATTGCGGGTCAACTTCTTCCATCTCTCTCCATCGTCTGCACAATCATCTAAAGCTCCAATTTTCAATACGTCATTGTTTCAGAGGTATTTTCTTCATATTAAGATTCTACTTCTTTTATCGGTGTATATATGAATCTCTTCTTATGGATGCTTTTACTTTTTACTTTTCTGTTTTCTTGGTTTATTTTGTGTTTCCTAAAATGGGTTTTTATTTTTGTTGATGGGTTTGTGGGATTTGGATTGGGTTTTGTTTTGATTTGGATCTGTTGGTTTTTTTTTTCTTCTTGGGTGAATTTCTAGTTACTGTGATAATTTGTGTTTTGTTATGAAATTTGCACAGCTAATGAAAATTCTTTTTTGAGTGTAAGTATATTTTTTGTGTTTCAGCAGATTCATTTTATGATTATGTTTCAATGATTGAGATTCAAGTGTGCATATCAAATAGTGTTGTAGTTTTTGTGGGGTTCATGGCTTCTAAAATTTGGAAAAGAAATAAAATTGTTATGTAGTTGTTTTTGTGTGAATTGTTGGGTTAGTTGATTTTTTTTTCTTTCCTCCCATTCTCGAAGTTAAGCCCAATAAATAGTTGCTTTATCATCTACTTTTGATGCTTCTTAAAAGGTTTTGTTTTCTTAAACTAGAACATAAAGAGGAGTTTTTTCTTCAATTCAGCTAATGTACCACTCTATGTTTTCGTCCTCTCTATTTTATTTATGTATATATAAACACACATATGAATAAGTTGGCCACAATGTGTGAAATGTTAGTGTACGCCCTACAAACCATTCATGTTGTCAATTTCAGAGCTTGTGAATATTTATATAATAAATAAAAGAAAGAGTTCTTTATTCACATATGTATGTTGCTTTTTTTATTTGTTCATTCAATATAATAAAGTATATATGTAAATTGTCAAGATAATTTATTTAATAGTTAAATAAAATTATCAAATTTGTTTCTTACAAAAGTGATATAGACTGAGCAGCAATATCACATAGTATGGATAGTATATGTCGCCTATGAATATTATGAGATGGTATTAGTGAAGGTGATAATGAGAGTCATGTCACAAGGGCATTAATATAGAATTATAGTTAGTGAACTATTTAGCAAACTTAACTAAAGAACGATAAATCACATGGTATGCATGTAGTCAATGATTTATCGAAAAGATTGTACTAATGTGCAATGTGATCCTTTGACCTAAGATGTCAGAGTCAGATTTTACATGGACACCCATAATTCATATGGTATATAAGTACATGACTAATCATGTATTGTACAATAAAGCTGATTTGGTTATACATGGTTCATATAAGAATTCAGATGATAGTCAAGATGGGATCTGTTGACTCTTTTAGAAATATTGAGTGTTTTCGCTAACTTTATCCATGTTTGAATTCTTAAATGAATGCTGTTAAATATTTGGTTATGTATGGTTTATATGGTTTTGCCTCATAAAAATTATGCCTTTGCAGATAACATTATACATTTTCCATCTCCTTGATTGTGGATTTGATTTTGTTGAGATGTAATTATATTTTTTTGCCAGAGTAGTTATATTACATACTTATGTACTACATTTAATTTGTTCATTTGATTAATAACATAATTAAGAATAGTTATCGTTTCCAATCCCCATTCTCCATACATACAAGCTCATTTGCGCTTAAATAATTAATTGACATAGATCAAAAGCAACTTTTCACCTCTCTCGCTCTCTCTCTATAAGTTAAGCTTGCATTAGGGTATACATATAATTAAGTTAAAGAGGGGAAGAAATTAATTAAAAAGGCTACTGCGTCTTCCTGCTTGGCTTTGCAAATAAATGGGTCTATTAATAAGCATTTGATCTATTGCCGATTCAATCATTTGAAAACTTTGGTTTCTTTAACTGTAAAGGTATAGCTCTCATAATTAACTTATATGTGTCATGAAAGATGCATTTTGTTCTTCATTCACTTGTCCACTTCAAGGGTGTATTAATCGAAAGAATTTTAATAGTTTGGTGAAAATAATGGTTAAGTTTGATCACCAACCTTTGATTAATTTATTTAAAGAGTTGGAAGCTGAATCCCAGCTCAAACACAACATCTTTTTTTATGAGGCCTTTGCTTTTTTTAGTATGTAGTTTGGTATTTGCAAGTATGTTCAGTAGTCTAAGGTAATGCAATGGAGAAGTTAGTACTTCATGAAAATTTTAAAAATTTATATGTAAATCATTAATGCAACGAAATGTATTGTTGTAGATAGTTTCTAAAAGTTATGCCCTTATAGATAGCATCATACATTTTCCATCTCCTTTGTATTTATATTATTTAGCTAGCACATATTGAATTTAATTGTGGATTTGATTTAATTGAGATGTAATTATATTTTTTTTGCAGTAGAATAAAATGGGTAGTTTAGATGATCATAGTTTAGATATATGAAGTGTTGGAAGTGGCCATTGCTATAAAATTGCTTGACGAGTATAAACGTATTCACAAGAGACCATGCTATACAAGAACATTATCATGTTATGTATTCGTTCAGGATTTATTAAATGGTCATCTTGATAGAATGTATAACTTATTTCGTATGGATGGAGAAGTATTTCTTCGATTATGCAATACTCTTGAACATTTAAATTTGTTAAAAAATGATAGACATGTTTGTATAGAAGGGACTATAGCAATGTGCTTATATATTTTAGCTCACGGTGCTACTATGCGAGTAATAGCTGAAATTTTACAATGTGCAAAAGATACGGTAGATAGACAATTTCATCATGTATTGAAAGCTTTATGTGGATTAACACCACACATTATAAGTCTAATAAATCGAGGCCAGACACCACAAGAGATTACAAACAGTCCAAAAAAATTTTCATATTTTAAGGTAAATAATTTTAAAAGTTGTTTATTCACTTTTTTTTTTAAATGGCAAATTAATTTAGCATATAAAATAATATGTTTAAATCTTACAAAATTGTATTGGTGCTATTGATGGAACTCATATTTCTACATGGACTCCAGCATGCAAGAAAACATCATATAGAGATAGAAAGATTCAAATTACCTAAAATACTATGTGTGTGTGTGTGTTATTTTGATATGATGTTCACATTTGTGTATACTGGTTGTGAAGGAACTGCTAATGATTCAAGAGTATTTATAGATGTCATTACTAGACTAAAAAATGAACTTCCACATCCTAAAAAAGGCAAGAGTCATTGTAATATTATACTTTCAATTATTTATAATTTGTTTATTATAAAGTTAATGCTTAAATATTGATGTTTACAGGATATTACTATATAGTGGACTTTGGATACATAAACATGCTAGGATTTTTGATACCATATAGAGGTCAACGATATCACTTGCTTGATTATAGAGGAGCAGGTTGAGCACCTAATAGTTATCAAGAATTATTTAATCATCGTCATTGATCATTACATAATGTTATTGAGTGATGTTTTGGTGTATTGAATGAGCATTTTCCGCTTTTAAAGAATATGCATAACTATAAATTATGTAAGTAACGTCTGATTCCTATTGCATGTTGTGTACTACATAATTTTATTAGAAAAGAAACTCAACGTAATAGGCTATTTGATGAGCTTAGTATAGAAGATATACTCATTGATGAAGTATAAGATGTATTAATTCCTAATATAGATTTATCTCAATCTAATGTTGAACAAATGAACTTGGTTAAAGATAGAATTGCAAGAACAATGTGGCATGATTATACATGTAATAATTAACAACATCTAACTCGTAAGTAATTATTTTAGACATTTTTATATATTCAGATACTTACTTTAATTGTAACGTAAAAAAAAACAATTATTTAAGATATTTTTATGACGTATCTAACATGTACATTATTTACATAAATCCAAACTTATTGACAATAGTGATTATGACAATATATTAAAAAAAAAATTCAAGCACATTACTTATGGTAAAGAAGCAAATACTTTGTCTGCATGTATATTCTAAAAATAATAAATTATGTTAGGTTTGCTAATCGGTAAAATACCAAATGAAAATATATTAATTTTTTTCTCAAATTCTTTGTTATAATCCTGTATTAACAACCATTATATATTGAAGGTAAAAAAACTTTTTAATAACATTGCATATTAAATTTATTAATTAAAGTTAAGAATTCAAGAAGTTTTATTTTTTTAAGAATTAAATTTATATAATTTTTGTACATTATAAAAAAAAATAATCACATTATTATTTTTTGATAATTAAATTTAATAAAATTATTTTTTAAAAATATTTTATCGAACGTATATTTACTGTTTTTATCATTTTCAATTACAGCTACCGAGCATATATTTACTGTTTTCATTTTCATAATACAATTTCTTATATGATACCAAACGCGTTCTCATATCCGAAATACAATATTTGAAAAATACAATTTTTATTTTTATTTTTGTTTTACAAAAATACCAACTTAAAAATAATACCGAACAAGTCCTGAGTATTCCAAATTCGGGAATCTAAAAATGCCCAAATAAATCAGAGAATTTGGCAACATTATTCTTATCTTAATGTCTGAAAACACTCTGCATCATGACATCCATCGATGGAAAGCAGTGTAAGAAAGGTAATTATGTGCAATCCCCCATGAATCAATGCCTTATAAATTTTGAAATCTCTTATCACAAAGGATATTAGATTGGTGGGAAGCCCTCTTTTTGGGAAAGAAGCGAGGTTGTCAGGAATTGACTGCAACTTTTTGTAATTACTAATGTAGAGGTATTCAAGCATCTCAAGTAAGTGGCTTCTTGATGACAAGATGGCGAGTTATGAACAATCCAAAATCAAAAGGTGTTTGAGTGTCATTGATGAAGACGGTGATGAAGCAGTAGCTGAAGAGGATTCATCATCCACCAGACGCTGCAATTTCTGACATTTCCTTATCTCAAGCCATTTTAAAAATGACGAGCTCTTTGTAATCTTTTGATTTGCTTATTATTAGCCTCCAACCATAAATTTGTTTCTCCATAAACCAATTGAGCCAGATCATGAACAAGACCATGCATTGTAAATGTTGAAAATTTTACCTTGAAACTAGTTCATGAAAACACTCGCTACCTCAAATCTTCTAGCCGCTTATTGTTTCTTGACTGTTTAGTTATAACTTCAGGCATCCACAAAAACACTAGTTCATTTTCCTAAAATTCATAATCTTTAGGAAAAAGTGCACAATAAGCAAAGCATCTTCTCAAATGAGAAGGAAGATGATAGTAGCTCAAACTTAACACTGGGAGAATACCACTTTGTTGAGGTAAATCTCATATATTGTTGTTTAATACATCTTCCTACTCTCCATTTTTCTTAGAGTGTAAAAGGCCACCAAGAGTACTTGCTGCCGGCGTGAACCTATGCAGTTTCTGATAACTTTTATTACGAAATAATTCTGAAATTTGACCTTTACCTTAAACGGGAATGTTTTGTGAACACACACCGGCAATCTTCATCCGATAGATGCTTTAGATTATAATGCTCAATGGTTCCAATTGTTGATGCAGCATTTGCATGCGTGTTATCACAATAATCCTGCTTTTCGGCTGGCGGGCCAGCCATAAATGGAGACTTAAGGATTTCCCATGTGCATTATAATTCTCATTCCAAATATCATCTAACATAAACAAGAATTCCTGTCCAACCATAACCTTTTTCAATTAAACCTGCACTTCATGGTGAATTTTTTGCTTTTTTGTTACCCAATTGATAATTAATATCTAAAAATTTGTTTGATGTTAAAATATTATGTCTTTTAATATATAATTATTGTGAAATAGACGTAAGAAATTTTACTTTTGAGGTAAACAACATACATAGTATATTTTATTTTTATTGTTGTAAAAATCGAATAGATGGGAATACTAAATTAAAGAGGGATAACTAGATTAGCCCATGTTTAATTGTGAATTTGTGATCAATTAAAATTAATAAACTTAGAACCAACCATCTCTCAGCCTCTTTAACTAGATTAGCCCATGTTAATTGTGAATTTGTGATCAATTAGTATTAATAAACTTAGAACCAAACAAACCAAATCAAACTGATAAGTGTCGAACTCACCAGTTTAAATTAAATTAAAAAAAAATTTTTAAAAAAATTATTTTTTAAAATTAAAAATAAAAATTACTTTATATATTTTTATATTAATTAAATTTAAATAAATTATTATTTATAAATTTAAAAAAAATAATACATAAATTATTAGTTCGTTTCAATTTTTGTCAATTTTGACCAAGTTAAATCAAAAACCAAATCTACAATCCCAAACCAAAATCGAACAAAAAAATTGCATAAGATATTTAAAGCTTATACATTAAGACCATACCAAAAGAAGAAAATTATTATTATTATTATTATTAGCAAACATGACTTGAAAAGCAAAGCATTAGTTCATCTCAATTCTTAAATATCCTTACATACTCCCAGAAAATAAAATAAAAGAAAGCTCTTTGTATTCTTTAATTAAAGTGGGCTTGTTTGGAATTCTACATCATTTGTGTTAAGTTCAGCCTTAAAACCCATATCAACTTTCTCAATTCTCAGCCAATATCTTGTTAAACCATTCATCATGTCAAGCATATTGCTACTATTTCTCCAAGAAAAGAAAGCAAGCATCAATGAGTCAATTCAATCACATTTAATTAATTATTAGATAAAAGAGGGAAGAGAAACCAAACAAATAATCTCAATAAGAAATATATCCATCACAAAACCCAATCCAGTTGTCAACAACTTTAAAACCTCAACGACGGCAGTATCATGATCACGTACCAGTAGCAGACAGACAAAGTATCAGGGACACTAATGGTACAATTCAATTCTACAACTCTGCCCTCTCTTTATATGAAATTGGACATCATGTACGAAAAATTTATATAAAAAAATTTATATATATATATAGATATATATAAAGCGATCTGAAGAAATATGGAGGCTTATGAAAACAAACTGTAAACAAGCTGCAGAACTTCGAGCAAGCAGAGAAACTTCAAGTAATTTGCTGTCAAGTCTCTGGAGCTGGAGCAGGAACTGGAGCAGGAGGCTTCAGAAGAGGTTGAAGAGCCTTGACAACAATGCTCATATTAGGCCGGAATTCAGCTTCATACTGCACACATAATGCTGCTACAGCTGCCAGCTGCATCACAAAGAAAAAGAACAAGATGATGTTGTTAGTGCTAGCATCACCATAAGACAAGGGCAACAGTCTTACTTTACTTCTATGGGCCCCTAAATGCATCAGAGTATTCAATGATGAGGAATGCACATAAGTCTGCACGATGTTTATTTGTGCATGTAAGAGTGAGATACCTTAGCTACTCCTTTGGGAGGATATTCGCCCTTTAGCTTTGGATCCACACATTGTTTAACTTTGTCTTCACTCAATCTTGGAGTAGCCTATCAAAAATTAACTTTGTCAGCCTAAAGCTCATATAAAGAGAACTGGAAAAAATTGACAGGGATGCAAAAAGTTAGACAGATGGACCAACCCAGGTAACAAGACTCTGTTGTCCACGAGGCATGGTGTGATCAACAGGTTTCCTCCCGGTAAGAAGCTCTAGAAGGACAACTCCAAAACTGTACACATCGCTTTTTTGGGTCAACTGTCCAGTCATTGCATATCTGCAAATCATTTTAGCAAGCCACAATTAGTTGTAATCATAACAATCCAGACAAAAACAAGATTATTGATAACAATGTTGAAAAACATTATGGTGTAAGGATGCATAGGCATCGCCATTCAAAATTTATATTTGAAAAAGCTTGAGGGAATGAGAAAATTGCCCAGAGCTGTCAGCATAAGGTGATTACTCTGACAGACAAAAGTGGAAAAAAAAAGCATTACTTTGTGAAAACCACTCATTATGAACCTGGTTCAAATGTGCATTCTAAATATCAACTTGAGCTGACTACATCAAACCACAAAATGATTAGGCTCTAAAACCCCAAATTTACAATAATAGTAATAACCATAAGAAACCACCAATGGAACCTCTAAAGAAAGTCATTTCCAATAATCTTTAATAAGACAATCCAAACAAATCTGTTCCAGAATGTTAGATCAATTGTCCAACAACTTAACCTCATTCTCATTTTGTCATTTCTATCCTCAGCAAAAAAAAAAAATATGAAATTGGGAATACCTAAAGTAAAGGCAGAGGTCAAAGAAAACAGCAAAGCAAAGCCCCTTAAATTTCAAACTTCAGGAGCTTTCTCCAGTTTTTTCGTCTCTCCTTTCAGTTAGCATCAGTTTAATTCAAAAGCAATTGTTCCATTTTTCAGATGAAATAAAAAGTCATCATACATCAATATGATTTTAGTTCTTTCTAAGGTGCCTGTGCTCACTCATTTTTGCATTAAAAAAATTATCCATTCCTAAAACTTTCTGTTTACATTTCACTTAATTCACCTTGGATGTGTTAAAAGTCAAAAGCAAGAGTTCAGTATCATTAAAGGTCAATGTCACATGGTAACTCATCAGTGGCAATGGCATTGTCTTCCACAGTTGTATCATGGAACAAAACCATGGATCAAAGTAAGGAAATAATGAATCAACAACATCAAAAGTAGGGAAAAAAAGATAGAAATAAAAAAAAGATATTCAAGAGCATTACTCTGGAGCATGATAGCCAAAAGTTCCCAAAACTCGAGTAGAATGAAGGCGAGCAGCCATGTCAGGGGCCTGATTTGAAAGGTTAAAATCCGCAATCTTGGCTTTGAAATCTTCAAAGAGAAGCACATTGCTAGATCTGATATCTCTGTGTATTATAGAAGGTTGAACCTTCTCATGCAAGTACTCCAAACCCCTTGCTGCATCAACTGCAATTCTAACTCGTGTCATCCAGTCAAGCACTGGACCTGGCTGGGCTCCCTGAACTCCCTTTCTACCTGTAATTGCATGATGCAAATCAGTGGATCCTATTTCCTGAACAGGCAATTTTGGCAGGTTAATTAACAAAGCAAATTAAGATTGGCAACATGCTTGATATACCATGCAATATGTCATGAAGAGATCCCATTGTTGCAAACTCATATGCAAGCACGCGGAGATTTCCTTCAACACAGTAACCAAGCAACTCGACAAGATTTTCATGCTTCAATCTTGAAACCATGGAAACCTGAAAAAATAATTAGACAAAATTAACAAATTGAAAAGATAAATTATGCTGTCGATAACAACAAAGTAATTTGAAAACATATATGCTTCGGTCAAGTTGCACACATACCTGGGTCAAAAACTCAACATTTGACTCGGGCTCGGCTGCAACATCAAGTTTTTTTACAGCCACAGCTTTTCCACTATCTAAGTTTGCATAATACACTCTTCCATACGATCCCTCACCGATCAATGCCTTTGATCCAAAATTGTCAGTCTTTTCTTTCAGTTCATCCAAAGACATTGCAGGCACTTCAATAGGCGGTGCCGCCTTTTGCACTTCAGGTTTCACAGGAGCCGAGGTCTTTTTGTGTTGCCCTAAAATGCAGAAAAAAATTATTGAGATTGGACAAGCATTATAGAAACTAACAGGAGTATCTTTATTTTTATTTTTTTTGGGGGGATAAGAGATATATTAATATCTTTTTAACCATATCAAATTTAATGTATCCTGTTTATAGATAACTGTGAGACAAGCCACTTTCAAAATAAAAGTCTTCCATTCATGAAAATTAAACCTATATATTATAGCATGATATGATGTCTATGTCCAAGAATAGTTATTAGATAATAATTGTCACTAATCAGATGAGGATACAATTTCCACAACAAAGCAGAATATCTACTTTTCCCATGCGATGGCAATGGCAAAAGCATCAAAGGCGACAGCATTAGTATCAAAACATCCCTCCAAAAGTACTTTGATATTGGCACCCACCTAAAATTCAGAATAACTACCATATTCACCTCTTTCTGATCCCTTGTAATTTGATAGTGTTAGTATTTGTATTAATATTTATGCATTAGAACTATCAAAAATAAACAAGTACTTGGTCAATTCTCTTACAAGTTGAAATTTAAATAATAAAGTACAAAATAAGTTCTTTAAAGAACTTCAAGACTTTCAAGATCTTATTTATGGATACTACAAATAAAGACGCCACCATAAGCAAGTAGAGAAGTAAAGTTAGAATTTCCTATCATAAGTAGAAAGTGAGTGAGGAATGTGCCCTTATTTCCATAGAGGGCATGATAGTAACAATTTAGAACGTTGACCATGGCCTACAAGGCTACAACTCCATCATCCACACACCAAAATGTTGGAGATGGTAAATAAATCACTATTAGTTTTCTTTAAAAAGATAAGAAACATATATTTGCACTTGCAAATCACCATTACAGAATTGACTTTTGGATCTTCATATCTGCCCCTTATAACTCACAAATAAACTAAACAAATTAAAGAATGCACCACTTAAAATAAAAATAAAAAATAAAAAAATCTACATTAATGTAAAATATAAATTCAATTCTGGCTTGGAAGAAAACTCATGACATGAAGCAAAGATTGCATAGTAAGCATGGCAATGGAATGTAACAGCAGCTACAGAATTGACTTTTGGATTTTCATATCCACCCCTTATAACTCACAAATAAACTAAAAACCACTTAAAATAAAAAATCTACATGAATGTAAAATATAAATTCAATTTTGGCTTGGAAGGAAACCCGTGCCATGAAGCAAATGATGCATAGTAAGCATGGCAATAGAATGTAACAGCTGCTTTAACATAATGATGGCTGTTTATATGCTGTAACGTAGCAAGAGTCATGTAATGGAGGTGGTGGTGGTCCAATGAGGCTCAAAGTCCATTTTTGTAGGGTTTGAAAAGGTAAGAACTTTGAAAATCTTATTAAGCACTTTGAGGTCGAATCTCATGTCGAAATTGACATCCAAATACAAATAATTATCAAGTTGACAAACTTTATAAAATATTAAATATACCCAAATATAATTATACAAGATCAATAAACTTTGCAACCCTATAAACCTCATTCCGCAGAGATTGCTTTAAAAACAGAAGAATGAGTGGGGGAGGGGGAACACTAATGCCAATTCCATATCCAGACTTCCAACAACTTTTAAAATGTGACTGGTAGAGTAGGATGATGGCCAAACATGATACACAAAATGAAAAACAACAAAAAGCCTCAAACGAAACCAAATTATTATTATTTCACTTTGACTAACACCCGGTCACAATTACCTATAGACAGGAATTCAGAACTTTATATCTACTCATGGTATACTTTACATTTAAGAACAAAGCGAGACTATAAAAGTCAAGGAAACATACCATCTGGATAATTCTTTGGGCTTTTCAGGCGCTCATTTTCATGTGAAGGGTAAGACTCTTCTACTTGACAAGTACAACAGAGCCAGCGACGCATCTTTACTTTCTTCTTCAAATAGATATCTTCTTCAGGACTTTTATCCAAGCGTACGAAGTAACCAGGAGGAGGTGCATGTGCCTGCATGTTACCAGAAACTATTTGCTATGAATTCAACTCCAGAACCAAACAACTGCATTCTATATCAAATTAAATTTATCTCAAAACAAGTTTCTTTCTTAAAAAAAATATAACAATACAAAGGAAACTTTATTTTCAGCAAGTCGAAAAAATAAAAAATCACATAAGCTCCAATCGAATTATGAATGCAAATATTTTTTCCAGGCCACCACCGATCATTTAAATACAATAGTAGCTAACTACCTCAAAATGTGAAACGTTGCCTGCAGCATTTACTAAGAAAAATGGAACATACATGACAATGTCGATTAAAGATGTGGACTTACTGTTAATCATAACCCAATAATCTAAATGCTAATAAGAGTTTATAAATGAATTAATTCATTCTACATTAAAATAGCTCCAACACAATGTAACATAACAAACTTAAAAAGACAAATATCAAATAGGTAAAGTACAAACCAGTGATTCGATAATAAATCGGTAATCTAAAACGCAGGGAATGATCAGGGAAAATTCTTAAAATCTATATCAGAATAGAGAGATTTTATTAAAAATGCATTATCGAAAGCTACATAAATTTTGCATATTCCACCCAAAGGAAAACAACAAAAAAGATCAAAACTCCTGAAATTCAACTAAATTTTAGAATTCTATCCCCCAATTCATCGCATTTATAGAATAAAGAAAAAAAAACCTTTAATTCAAGGCATGTATCAATTGTAACTCACCAAAACAGAAATTATAAAACAAAAAAAAATTGAAACCCATTAATTCTTACCCCTAAACCACGCGGATGATAATCATAGTCCATCGATAGCACAAAACAAATCACAGATCAAAAAACGAAAAAGAAAAAAAGAAAAATTAACCCCAAATCGAATTGGGGTCAATCAATGAACAATTCTCCTCGCTCCAAATAAAAGAAGCAACCAAACAAACAAAAAAAGAAAGAAAAAAAAAACCCTTAAAATAGAAGAAAAATGAAAAAGGAAAGAAGGAAATGGAGAAAGTATAAAAATGGGGTTTAGTGAAAAACAAAACAAAGGCAGAGAAAACAATAAGGAACTAATAATAAAAGAGACAGATAAGCAAAAAGAAGAGTAGCCATAGATCTTAAGCGAAAACAAAGGATCAAAAGCGAAAGAATACCTGATTTCTCTCTCTTTCTAGTTGTGTGTATTTTGTATATAAGAAATTTATCGTTATTATTACACAGTGATGTGTTGTTGTGTATTGGCTTTTTTAGGGTTTGTTTGTAGTTTTATTGTTAGAGAGAAACGAAGACAGGTTGTCGTTACGTTCCTTTGGTTTCAGGTTAGAATAACACCATAAAATGAAATCGTTAGAAAATGAAAGACAGACGGGAACAGGACACGAACAGACAGAGAGGCAACGCGGCTTCTTTCTCTTGCTTTTTCTCTCTCTTTCTTTTAATAATATAAAAATT
>JAXCLQ010000007.1:11585383-11601666 GCA_035584115.1 Cedrela odorata
ACCCGTATAAAGAAATAGATAATTAAACCTCAATGTGGAGCAAAAATCGAGAGAATGGGCGTAAACCGTACTTGTCGAGTCGCTATAAATTCTTCGTTTGCAATATCTCCCTCTACTCTTTTATTTATTGCAGTGCATTTGTAATTACATTAATTTATTACCAACTGGAACAACAATCCTTGAGTATAAAAATATGTTAGTAACAAAGCCATTCACTTGCCAATAGATTGATTTAATAAGACCCCACCGACAAATTTGAAGAGTACAAAGATGGAACATCAAGGTGAAGCTAGAAAGATATTGCATTTCATTCCATCAGTTGAGGCAGGACAAAGAGAAGGTAGATGCTAATTCTGATATTTGTTACTATAATATAAATTCAAATGAATTTCAGAGGTTCCATACACTCGACGAGGAGACAAGGCACATCCACCGCTTTTCGTAATAAGCACAACAAACAAGGAGGACAATTATTCTAATGATATGACTTTTACATTCAACGGGACACGGTAGACAATAAAGAACTAATTTCAAGAGGAAGAATGATGTGTAATGAATAATCAAGTTTTATTGTTTTCTCATATTATTAATCATTAGTCATCAAGTCTTGCAAAACATACAACTTAGAAGCCTTATTTATGGTGGCCAAAAATCTAATAAGTCAAAAAGGACAACTAGAAATATTTCTCATAGGACAAGAAATCTACTCCTAATAAGTAGTGTAAATACTAATCAAACAAGCGAACTATGTTAGAAAAAAAAATCTATAACTAAATGTTATGAGTTTATTTTTCTGATAAGTATCCCAATAATATCCCTAATTATCGAGATTTTTTTTAGACTAATTATTTTTTTATTTGATTTCTGTTTAATATAAATTATTATTATTTAGTTACTATTTTCTAAGATTTATTGTTTTGTAGTTGTTGGCCTCTTCTTCTACAAAACTGCTTGACTCTTCTTTGTTTTGAGATAGAGATTGAAAAAGAAAAAAAACACAAATATTTTTCTTCCTCCGTTTCTATATGGCATTAGAGTATCCTCTGAATCACAGCTAAAGTTAATCAAAAGATTTGCCGAAATGGCCATGACAGGAAAACGAAGAAGCAGTCCTTAGGATGCTTGTTCAACTACCACCTTTACACAACTTGTTCAAGCCAGCACCAGCAACCTTGCCTCTGATTTTTCTGTTTTACACATCACAGTACATAAACTGACTGACAACAATTATTTGCAATGGTCACGATCAATGATGATGTTCATATGTGGCCGTGACAACAATGAATACATCATCGGAAGGAAGGAGGCACCTAAGGAAGAAAATCCAGCTTTCAAAGGATGGTTTTCAGAAGATAATATGGTCAGATCATAGTTGATTATTTCTATGGAACCAGACATTGGTAATTCTTTCATGTTTTACAACATTGCTAAGGAGATTTGGGACAGCAAAAATGACATTCTCAGATAAAGAGAATGCAGCTGAACTCTTCAAAATAGAAAGCAAACTTCATGATTTGAGACAAGGAGACAAGAGTGTTACCCATTACTTCAACACCTTGACTCAATATTGGCAGCAATTAGATTTATTCGAAGCTGTGGAATGGAAGTGTGCTGATGATGCCATGTTGTACAAGAAGACTGGAAAAAGGAAGAATATTTCATTTCTTAGTTGGACTTAAGAAAAACTTGGATGAGGTATGAGGTAGAATCTTGAGGATAAAACCCCTACTATCAATCAGAGAAGTCTTTGCAGAGGTTCGGAGGGAAGAAAGTTGGAAGGTCATGATGGGAGATCACATTACACAATTGAATCTAGAACACTCGGCCTTGATGACTATAGGCTAATCCTAGAGATGACAGGAATATAAAAAGGCCTTGGTGTACACATTGCAACAGACCATGGCACACCAAAGAGACATGCTGGAAGATTCATGGGAAACAACCAGGATGGAAATCAAAACAGAGCGCTCTCCAAAAGGGTTACAAGCTGGATCCGTAGGAAATCCTCAACCACTTAATTCGGCACCTCCATTGTTTAGCAAAGAACAAATGGAGCAATTATATAAATTGTTTCAGTCATCAAATCATTCCAATTTAGCGCCATCATCCAACCAGTCTACATCCTTGTTAGCCCAAAAAGGTGGTAATCTTCACAGTGCCTTTAACGTCAACTCAGGTAATAATTCCTGAATTCTGGGGCATCTAACCATATGACCTGGCATTTTCAATTTTTTGCAACATGTACACGCATGCAAAATAATAGTAGAGTTCAATAGCAGATGGTTCATTTTATGTTGTTTCTAGGTTTGGATATGTTTCAATCTCACCTAATATTACTCTTAAAATGTTCTTCTTGCCGCAAAACTCACCTGTAATTTGTTGTCTATCAATAAATTAAGTCAAGACTCTCATTGTATTGTTTAGTAATCTCATAATAGTTGCCAATTTTACTACTTGACCTCGAGGAGGATGATTAGGAGTGTTAGGGAATATGACGGGCTTTATTATCCCACAAGGATTTATCCGAAAATAAACAAACTCAAAAGACTTTATATCCCAACAAAGATTTCTCCGAAAATAAACAAACTCAATTTTTTGGATATAAAGCTTTTTCTGTTTTCAGTACTCAAGAAGTGATGGTATGGCATTTTAAGATTAAGACACCCTAGTGTTTCCTATATGCAATTTTTTTTATAGATTTGTTTAGAAATAAAAATCTTGCTGACTTTCAATGTGAATTTTGTCAATTAGCAAAGCATACACTTGTTCAATTTCTTGTCCAATCATATAGTGCCTTCAAACCTTTTTCATTGGTTCATTGGTTCATAGTAGGAGGTGACAATTCGAATTATCGTTTCGTATTCGTGTCGTGTCAAATAAAGACCAATTTGAATCCGATTCATTTATTTATCGTGTCAAAAAAATCAAATACGAATACGATTCATTTATTAAACGAGTGATTCATTTAGATGTGATTAATAAACGAAAAGTAAACGAATGATAAACAAATCCTACACGAATCAAAAATGAATCATAAACAAATTGGGACGATCATTTTATTCGCTTAAGACAAATTCGTTTATAATCCTTTTATTTCTTTATGATTTATACGAATAAACGAATTGTAAAGTATTGATATAATCATTTTATTCATTTATGACATGAATTCATTTACGATCCGTTTATTAGTTTGATAATTCAGACATAAATACGACACGGTTATTATTGATGTCAAATTTTTCAAGTCCGAATCCGTTTATTTGATTCGAATTCGTGTCGAATAATCGTATTATGACTCATATTGCCACCCCTAGTTCATAGTGATGTTTGGGGATCATCAAGGGTTACAAGTTTAATGGGTACTAGATGGTTTGTAGCATTTATTGACGATCACAGTAGAGCATGTTGGGTATATCTTCTCAAAGAAAAATTTGAAGTTGAAATAAAACCTATCATTCCATGATAAAAAAATTAGGTCCAAACTTCTATCAATGTTCTAAGAATTGACAACGTGGAAATAGTATTTTAACTCGGTTTTAGGGAACTACCTTCTAGAACGTGAAATAATCCATTAAAGCTCTTATGTCAATACCCAAAACAAAATGGAGTGACTAAAAGGAAAAATAGACATTTCTTAGAAGTTGCTAGAGCTTTCATGTTTACAAATAATATGCCTAAATATTTTTGGGGAATGCTATTCTTCCTGCTTCACATCTTATAAATAGAATATCTGCAAGAGTTCTCCAATATCAAACACTATTAAACACATTTCTCCAAAAATTCCCCAATTACTCAAACAAAGTTAACTCTCTACGTTTCAAAGTCTTTGAAAGTCAAGCATTTGTTCATATTCACAGTCAAAATAAAAGCAAACTTGATCCTAGAGCCATAAAATGTGTCTTCTTAGGTTATGTAGCAAACAAAAAATGTTATAAATGCTATTCACTAGATACCAAAAAAAATTAAAAAAAAATTGTTACTATAGATGTTACCATTTTTGAAAATCAACCTTTCTTTCCCCTCACTACTCTTTAGGGGGATAATCTAACTCGTGAAAGATCATTTCTGGGAAATTCTTGGGCCCATGCCCTCCACTTTACCTTTACTAGAAACTCTTGAACCAATTGTGCTCTTACAACCTTCACCAGAAAACCAAAACTTGTATCCAACATTGCAGGAAACATTACAGACATGAGGAGTTTTATATCCAAAAGATCCATCGAGATTTCGTGTTTATTCAAGACGGAAACCGCACTCTTAACCACAGTCAAAAATAATGCTTGTTGACATCTCTGGCCAGCACAACCTAGAATCTGATATCTATGAAGATAATAATGTAGATGTGCCTATTACTCTTAGGAAAGGAGTTGGATCTTATACACTTCATCCAATGTCTAAGTATATTTCATATGAAAAATTTTCTCCCAAACAAAGAGCATTTTCTATTAATTTGTTGAATGTAGAAATTCCCAAAGATATCCATGAGGCTTTGACGATACCAAAATGGAGGGAGGCAGTTCGAGAAGAGATCACAACGCTAGAGAAAAACAGTACTTGGGATTTGGTTGATGCTTCAAAAGGAAAAAACACAGTTGGATGTAAATGGTTGTTTATTGTAAAATACAAAGTAATGGCAAAATCGAGAGGTACAAGGCGAGATAAGTGGCCAATGGTTTTACTTAAACCTATGGCATCGACTATCAAGAGACATTTGCACCGATAACAAAGTTGAATACTATTCGAGTTTTGTTGTCCATAACTGCAAACTTAAACTGGCCTATAAAACAACTAGACGTCAAGAATGCTTTCCTGAATGGTGACCTAGAGGAAGAAGTGTACAAGGACATACCCCTAAAATTGGCAAGCAAAGAAAATGCAAGCAAGGTGTGTAAACTGAAGAAGTCTCTCTTCGGCCTTAAGCAGTCTCCTAGAGCATAGTTAGACAGATTCACCAAATTTGTGAGGAACCAAGGGCTCAATCAAGCACAATAAGATCACACTTTGTTTTACAAACATGTTGAGAATGAGAGGATAACAATTTTAATTGTGTATGTCGATTATATTATACTTACTGGAGATGACCTAGAGGGTATGAATAAGTTGAAAGAGAGACTCAATAGGGAATTTTAAATAAAAGATTTGGAAACTTTGAAATATTTTTTGGGAATGCAAATAGCTCGAACAAAAATGGGTATTTCTAAATCTCGGAGAAAGTATACTCTTGATCTTCTAAAGGAAACATGGATGATTGGGAGCAAACCAATAGATACTCCTATAAATCCTAATTAAAAGTTAAGGCTTTGTGAAGACGGTTGTCCTATAGATAAAGGAATTTATCAGCGATTGGTTGGAAGATTGATATCTCTTTCTCACAGTAGACCTGATATCTCATTTGTTGTTAGTGTTATTAGCCAATTTATGTACTCTCCTTGTAAAGTGCATATGGAATCAGCTTATCAAATTCTTAAATATCTTAAGGGAAATCCAGGAAGATGATTATTCTTCAAGAAAAATGAGAACAGAGAAATTAAGGGGATTACTGATGCAAATTAAGTAGGTTCTATAATAGATAGAATATCTACTATTGGATATTGCATCAATCTATGGGGTAATTTGGTGACATGGAGAAGCAAGAAACAAAGTGTAGTGCCAAACAGCAGTGCTGAAGCCGAGCTAAGAGCTGTTTCTCATGGAATATGTAAGTTAATTAGGATAAAAATAATGATGGAAGAATTGAAGGCTAATGTCCAAGAACCTATGAGATTGTACTGTGACAACAAGGCAGCAATTGATATTGTCCATAACCCGGTGCACCACGACAGAACAAAGCATGTAGAGGTTTACAGACATTTTGTCAAGGAGAAGATTGAGACAGGACAAATTGTTGTAAGTTATCTACCAACAAGAGTGCAGGTAGCAAATGTTCTTACAAAGGCTCTTCCAAGACTTAGTTTCAAAAAGAATACAAGCAAGCTGGGGATGATAAATATCTTCTTACCAGCTTGAGGGGGAGCATTATGAGTATATTGTTTTGACAAATATCCCTATAATATCTCTAATATAAATATTTTATTTTGTGATAGTTATCTTTTTATTTGATTTCTGTTTAAGATTAGATTGTTATCTTTTTAGTTTCCATTTTCTAGGATTTGTTGTTTTGTAGTTGTTGGCCTCTCCTTCTATAAAGATGGTCGACTCTCCTTTGTTTTGAGATAGAGATTGGAAAAGAATAAAAGCACAAAAATATTTTTCTTCTTCCGTTTCCATACTAACTCCAACAAATAACAATATACAACTCTAAACAAGTAATATCCTTAAATCTTAAATATCAAATATCAAATAATAAAACTGGATTATTGATTCAGCATTACAGAAAAAAAGGAACATTTCTTTTTTGAGTATTTCTCTTTTATTTGTTCTTGTGTTTGTTTTTGTGTGTGTGTGTGTGTGTGTGAGAGAGAGAGAGAGAGAGAGAGAGAGAGAGAGGTGTAATATCTAAATATGCAAATACCTGATTTAATGAGTAAATGCAAGCACCAAAATACACAGCTTTTGAAGTCGATTATTATCATATAGAGCAATCACATTCAAAAGTCACAGTGAATGATTCTGCTACCTTTCAGCTGCACAGTACCTGCAGTTTGCCATCATATCGTATCCGTAGAATTGGTTGAAAAATAGAAACATGCCCAGAAAAACAGGAAATAAACGAGTAGACTAAAAAAATACTTTGTTTACAAGAGTTAAGTTAGCCATCACTAATTCTATTATTAGATATATTACTTTTAACAAGTACAAATTAAGTTATCAGGTACTGCATCTTTGCATTATTCAGTGTCCTTTCTATTAATGCAGGAAGCTAAAAAATTTAAGATTAATAAGTTGAGTGTCTACTTTCTTTTGGTAATATACCTAGCAAATAGTGCAATGTCCAAACAACATCAAGAAATGAGATTCGTGTGACTCCATAAGTTTCTTGTTCAGTCCATCTTTAGTACTTCCTTCTTTAGCTACAACCCTTATACACTTCAACACTTGCTTTTCTGTTTTTCTATTCCTTCATCGCTTCATGATTAAATTCACGGAAAAAGAAAGTTTGAATAGAAAAGTTTTATAGTTTCATGAGGACAATGATACCAAAAGGAAAAAACATAGTTGCAAGACCATAGCACTATAAAATGTCACAGGATCACATTACAGTATCATGCTTCAATAAATTAATAGCTGCATAGTCCAATGCTTCTGATCAGAATGAACTGTTGATATTATAGTAAAGACACAAGGATTATAATGTTCATAGAAGGTTGGGCAACAATTTAATATCATGCTCAAATTATATAAGTAGCTTGGATATATAAATGGTGAAAATAAGAATGGATACCATTAGGTATAAACACTGATAAAATACTATGAGCCAAATTTATTGAATAATTAGGATCCCGACCAAATTGGGTTTAAGACTTTATATAATAGCAGTAGAAATCAAAGTTCATACATACAATTGAGTACAACAGATTTTGCCGCTTAAAACAGTGAATCACATTTGTAATTAGCAGATAAACAAGAAAACAGTTTTTTTTTTCTTTAATCACCACTCTGATTTATTGGCATTCACTTGTGTCCTTTAATATAAATATCAAAAGCGCATATTACCATTTGCATATGCAACTATCTACAGAAATTTTAAGAATTGAAAAAGCTGTGTAATATAGAGACTACAATGACCTGACCTTGTCATGATCAGGTGATCAACAAAGAATATTGCAACCGAACATGAGTTCCAGTGTCACCAACCTGCATAACGGAAGGAACAAAGAAATATGGGAATGAGCCCATCCCAACAATCAAAATGAGGCCATTGGCTAGAACAAAAATGCAACTAATGACATAAAAATAGAGTTAAAAAAAAAAAGAATACAATACATTATATGTATTTTATTTTTCTCCTTCAGGATTAACATATACAAAATATTTTATTGCCAAGAGTAATTTTACATTTATTATCCCCTCTAGAATTTACATATAAAATTACTGCCAAGAGTGGTTTTGTAAATATTTAAATATTAGTAGTGAAAAAAAGTGATAAATCGAACATAAAGGACTTGGTTCTACAATACATACAGAAGAGCATATAATCATGAAATTTCTGTACTCATGACTATACCAACCTTGAATGGTCAGAGGAGAGCATTGCAGCAGTGAAGAAAGCAACTGCCCTGCATCTCAGCCAATAAACAACATCAGCTTCAAGCAACGCCGGGTGAATTAAAACATAACAAAGTAAGACAGGCATACCAATTACTGGTTCAGTTAGCTTGGATAATCAAGGAACAAGTTTTCTTCAAGTCCAGCAATGCAATTATATGTGGCTTTACTTAGATCCGAAGTTGTTTACCATGGCGGACCAGGGCCATCCATCTAAACTTCTAAACATCTCCATATGTTTTCATATGCAAGCATAGAAAATTTTGTCCAAATGAAGTCAATCTCTGAGAAGAACTTGTGGTCATGCAACATTAAGCCATCACAGCAATCAAAATTGAACCAACAAAAGTACAGAAAGCCTAAGTTGAGCCAGATTTCTCTTCTTCTTGGACCCATTGAATATCCTGATCAAATAGAATTTTTAATCCATAAATACATGAGAAAATGTACATTCTAAATCCTTTAACAGGTTTCAACAAAATTTTCAACAACAGCCACTGTTTTAATGAAGGCTTCTGATGCCGATCACAAAGCAACACAAACATGATTTATCTCATTGAAGAGAGTATCTTTTCAGATGTTTAACCTTCAGTCTCAAATATCCAGAAAGATATCATCTGAGTTATCAGGATGTAAATTCAGGAGAAGATAAGAAAATTCTTGATCTGTCCAAATTAATACAGATTGAGGAAGGCCTTCTAGATGAACCAAGCCAAAAGTTTCAGGCATGTCTACCCCCATATTGAAAGTCCCCAGCCTGCTTCTAGAGATCCTCACAATCACCCTTTTGCAAGCACCTTTTTCATGCTTTGTTAACTTGAATGACCTAGAGGAGAAATGGTGTCCTCAACAAAATTCTTCACATTATGTGATAACTAAACTCAAACAATTTCATGGAACCTTAATCCTCAATCCAACCAAGGCACAAAAGAGAGGTGTTATCTAGTGGAAAGTTTGGTGAAACTATGTCCTCCATAAAGCTCTTGAGAAGGGTATACAAGCTATCCATCTAAGAAACCCTAACAGACACACAAAGCAACACCAAGACAAACAGATAGAGACATATATTTTGCAAAGCATTGAAAGAACAAAAAAAAAAACATATTTAAAACAGGTATCATCAAATTAGTGTAAATGATCGATTAGCTCTGAAGTAAAAAAGTTAAACTAAAATAGGTTAGAATTTCAATTAATTTTGTTATGTCAGTGTTTCCATTTATAAAATCATCATTTCTTATCCTAGGAAATAATAATTTGTCTGAATATTTCATCAAATTAGTTAGATCTTCGCACTGGGAGATAACAATTTATGTTGTTTAATTATTCGAAGTGAGAATGAAGGAGACGAAAAAAAGGAAAGAAAGAAAGTCAAAGACAAACCGTTTGACATATGCTCTCAGATAGTAGAAGGGCTTCACCCCACTTGTTAACTTTGATTAGCCCTTTAATTAGGTGAACAAATGTGCTTAGCTCTGGAATACCACCCTTTCTTATCATGTCTGCATACAACTCAAAAGCTTTTTCAATCTTACATGCAAGGGAGAGGCTCTCAATTAATGAAAGATATGTATTCCTATTAGCAGCTGAGATTGATGAATATGATGCCATCTCTTCATGCAGTTCTAGAGCCAACTCTAGTCTTCCAGCTTTTATAAAGTTGTCAATCAGAACTCTATAAACTGGAAAGAGTGGAACTGAATCAGTTTTACCCATCTCATCTACAAGACCAAGTGAGAGTATGAACTGTTGACTGAAGCCTTCAATGACCTTATGATAGCCTGCTACATGCCTAGGCCAGTAAGTCTGTTTCATCTCTTCCAAAAGTTTGTGAGCCTCATCTAAATGACCAGAAGCACAACAATGGTTTATCAAAACCTTATAAGTAACAAAATTTGGTGCACAACCTTTGGAACTCATCTGTCTAAAGAGCTCAAGACATTTGTCAACTTTACCCACTTTTCCAAAGCCATCTATCATTGCTGTATAAGTCACAACATTAGGATAGCAACCCTTTTCTTCCATCATCAACATAAGCTTATAGGCTTCATCGGTCTTTCCAACTTTACTGAGACCATCAATCATCTCTGTGTAGATAACAACATTAGGAGCACAAGAATTTTCTAGCATTTTGGACACAACTTTTAAGGCAAGATCAGGTCGCTTATCCTTAAACATTCTGTCAATCAGAGAGCCATAAGTATACACATTTGGACTGTATCCACGTTCCAACATCTTGGAAAACACCAGTTGAGCTTCGTCTAGTTTCCCAACCTTGCAAAATCCATCGATAAGAGCATCATATACAATATGGTTTGGCTCACAGCCTTCCCCAGACATAGCATCCAATAAGTCATGGGCCTCTCTGATCTTGTGAGCTTTGCACAAACCATCTATTAAAGCTCCATAAGTAAAAACATTTGGATCTTTGCTGTTGCTGTCAACAACTCTGAAATACATATTTACATCTGGAATTTCAACATCACCCCTCATTCTTGCATAAATCTGGCAAGCCTTTTCAATTTCTCCAGCTTTACAATGGCCATCAATCAAAGCTGTAAAAGTGACAACATTAGGAATGCAACCCTCAGATACCATCATCTCAAAGAGTTCATTTGCATGGGACAACTTTCTTGCTTTCAGGTAAGCATGTATAAGAGCAGTATACGTCACCACATTTGGGGCACAACCTTCTTTTATCATTTCATCAAACCAGTTGCGAGCCTGCTCAATAAGGCCAGCTTTACAAAAATTATCAATTAATATTGTATATGTATAGACATCAGGAACAAAACCATTTCTTTTCATTTCTTGAAACAATAACAATGCCTTTTCTACTTCAGAGGCATCACATAAATAAACAATTACTTTCGAATATGTACCAGTATCAGGTATAAAACCCTTACTCATCATTTCACGAATAACACTATATGCTTTCTCAAATTTTCCAGCACCACAAAGACATCGCACAAAATTGCTGACATTGATTTTGTTTAGTATAACTCCGGCATTAAGCATTTCACCATAAGCTTTCTCAGCCAACTCCAACACATCGGAAACAGGCAAGTCCTCATTTGCACAAATGCCACCAATCAATATATTGTAAACTACATAACCTGGCTGGAACCCACATTTGACCATTTTCTTAAGTAACTTATAGGCGTAAGTGTAATCTCCTGATCTACAATAAGCATGAACAAGAGAATTAAATATCCTGGGACTTGGATAACAACCTTCTGTAATCATCATACTAAGAATTCTCTTACACCTACCAAGTTGTCTTTTCCTCAAACATCCACAAAGCAAAATCCTGAATGTAACAACATTAGGCATGCAAGAACTAGCCCGCATTCTATCCAAAAAACCCATAGCTTCTTCAAAAAGCGAAGCTTCACACAACCCGGATAACATTTTTGTGTAAAGTACCGTATTAGGCACAAATTCTTCCTTCTCAATTAATTTTAAGGCTTCCCTCCACCTCCCTGCTTTGCAAAGGGAATAAGCAAAACAACCTAAAGTAAACCCATCCATACTAAACCCTGCATCCGACATCTCCCTATGAACCAAATAAGCCGTGTCTAATCTATCTGCTCTTAAAAAGACTTGAAGCAATGCATTGTAAGTCACTTGTGTGGGTTTATACCCAAAATCCTTAAGCCTCCCAAGCTCCTCTAAAGCCACATTCCAGAAACCATTTCGACAACATTTACGAATCAAAACATTAAGTAACTTCCCAAGCACTTCTTTATCATCACTTCTAATTTCACGCAAAAATTGTTCAGGAACTCTATCATCATGCTCACATTCAATTATCTCTAATAGTGCATTATACACAGGCAAAGTGTGACAATAACCAATTTGCCTACTAGCCCACAAAAAAAACTTAACATCCAATTCTGGTTTTTTTACTAAATTTAACACCTCAACCACTAAAGATTCACTTAATTTCTCTCTAAATTGCCTAAGAAATTTCTGGGTACTGTCACCAAACCCATCATTATTATTCAAAATCGCGTTGGCAATCAAAACGGCGTCATTTGAGCACTTACCAGCATCAAAATTTGGCACTGGATTAGCATTGGAATTCATCAAAGAGTCGCGCAGAAACGAAAACTCTTCGCTGGAAACGGGCGCGACCCGCGTATCCTCGGGAGAAAGCGCGTCATCTGGGTCGACTAAACCCTGGAGATAGTCTGAAGAAGATGTGGAAACGAATCTGGCAATAACAGAGACAAGATATTGGCGGGAAAATATGTATGAATGAGAGAGGAAAATTGGTGACAACGATTTTGAAGGGAAAATGAGAAAGGAGAGATTAGGGAACGAGTGAGAGAGAATAGTCTTGAGCTTTGCTCTGTACATTCTCTTTTTCAATTTGATGAAATCAAATTCAAATGTTTGCTTTTTAGGGTTTATTTAAGGTTTGCAAAATGAAACCAAACCAGTTTCATTTAATGAAACTGGTTTATTTTTTTTATATTTAATTTAATAGAAAATAATAAATATTTTTTTAATAAATATTTTATTATATTTTAAAATTTCAATATGATATAATTTGATTAAATATTATAAATAAAAACTATATATTTTAAAAAATAATTTTTTTTTGAAAAAAATAGAAGAGATAAAAGATCAAATTGTTGTAGTAGGAGTGATAAAGTGATAAATTTCTTATTTGAAAAAGAAAAATAGAAAGAAGCAGTAAACTGCAAATTCAAGTTACGAGAGTCATTTTTTACGTTTTCAAAAGTTGTCTTTTATTTTTCAAAACTAGAAAATAGTAAAAATAGAAAATATTGTTTTTAACATTTTAACTAAAAGGTGGAAGATCATTTCTTTTTGTTGTTTTTTATATTTTTAAAAATATATATTTTCCTTATTAATTACAATTTTTTTTATTAAAACAAAAATACCTATTTTATAGATTTTAAAATTTTACATTAAGCATGTTCTCGATGTTTTAAAAAATAAAAATATTTTATCTTCTTTAAAGCTCAAATTTAAACATCATGTTTAAAATTTTCAAAAACACTATTTTGAAAATGCAACCAAACCTACCTTTAATTTCCATAAAAGTTTTGAAAAACTAATTTATAATTTATTTAAATAAAAATACCATTTTACTAATAAATTAATTTTGAAAACAATTTTTATTAATAAATTTAAAACTTTGTAACAATCATTAACTATATATATGTAATTATTATTGTTATTAGCAAACAACTAAGATTAATCTAAATCTAAAAGTTAAATACAATATTGAAACATAACACTTGAAAATACTATATGGTTCTCAATTTCAAGTGTTGACATTAGGTAGTATAAATATTAATACAGATAGTATATTATATTATACTATATTATTAAAATTAAAATTAATGATTACTATTTACTGCCATGGTTATCTAGTGTTTAGATGTTGTTTAAGTTATATTCCTCACATTATTGATTTAGCTAATATTCTTGATATTACATAACGTGCTTATCAAATAAATCCTTCTTTCAAGAGTTTATCTACCTCAGTCTAGACGACGACGCATATTTCTTACGTTAATATTTTCTTAGGTTAACATTCTTTTTTTTTTCCTGGTCTAAATTTTGGATCTACAACTAATTGGTGGGTCATTATCCTCGAGTCAAATCCTTGCATAATTTTGTGAAACCAAATGAAAATGTCACAATATTCCCTTTAGACGTACTTTCCTTTGATCATCTTGGTTGGCACCTCTAGATTTAGTTGTATTTCTTCTAGTCCTTCCATCAGTTCCGTTGTTTTCAACTTTCTGCTTTTTTTTAGATTAGAGTTAAGGTCGACTAGCGATATGCAAAATGTCTTCTTTGCTTTGGTTGTATAACAACCATTAACTTCCCTCTGGTTGGCTGCGATTACTCCTACCCCGTCTCCCGGTAGGAACTTTAACATCAAATAATGGATAAAAATTTTCTACTAGTATAAGGTTTGCTTATAGACTGGAGACACTATTTTCTCCAGTATAATGTTCTAATGAGTACCTGGGGTAATTTTTTTGAGTTCAATTCGAATCTTCTGTTAAATGTTAGTCTTCCAACAATAATCATTACACACGGAGGGCTATTTCTTTATTATTACACATACATGATTCAAGATTTATTTAATATATTAACGAGGCTTAGTTGAGCTTAAGTCAGCTCATGGTATAAGATTGAATGTATTGATTAAGTTGGATTTAACTTGTATTGGGTTTTCACATATTGTCTTATGCTGATGCATTAGGCGATCTCGCTAGTCGGTTAGCAAGTAGGATCAAGAGACAGCGTTCTTGCGGGCGATCGGGGGCAGAGCCCCTAAAAGGTAGACATAATTAGTTTTAAGAATACATAGGTAATGTGAAAGAATTAAGTTATGTGAAAAATTTGTGTTTTAGTAGAAAGAGATCGTTACATGTACTAAAGTATTGATACTTAAGGATGCAGGTCGATACCTGATGAAGGGATCGATACCTATGAAAAAATGATCGATACTTTGCAAGTTGTAGACTTGGGAAGAAATTACAAAGTCAACCAGATTGATACTTTAGGGGAAAGTATTGATACATTTAAAAACAAAGAGTTCAAAAATAATTATAAGAGGGAACAAATCGATACCTTCTTCAAAGATATCGATACATGATAAGACAAAGAGTTAAAAAATATTTAAAAAGCGAATCAAATCGATATCTTTATTAAACGTATCGATACATTACAAAGGAATCGATACTTAAAAGTAAAAGAATCGATACATTGAGTTGAAGACAATTCTAGAATTGAATTTTTATGAACGGATTGATACCCAACCAAAAGGGATCAATACCCAAGTTAAAGAAGTCAATACTCAAATCAAAAGTATCGATACTTTTGGCTAATCTGGGCAAAATTCGACGGGTTATTTTAGAATTTCTCTGACTTCTTAAAGACATTTCGGCCATTTTACTTATATAAATACCCATGAGGGAGAAATCATTTCCAATGTTTCTTCATTCGTTCATTTCTCATTCTCTCTCTAGAAATATGTTTCTCTTTTTATCTCTCTTAAGTTTTTAAAACCTCTTCAAATCTTTGGCAATTTTCTAAATTTCATAGCCAAGTAATTATCCATCATTTTCACATCAATTTGGTACCACTTTTAGCTAAGAAACAGCAAGAAGAGGCAAGTAATGAATTAGGGTTTCGAAGAGAATTTGAAGGTTTTGCGATCAAACGATAATGTGAAGTTTTAAAGGACTTTTATAAGTTCCAGGTAGATTTATTAAACCTGTTATAAGCTTAATTTAAGATTTAATAACAAGTTGAAATCTTAGGATTTACTGTTCATTAAAAACTTACGTTGGTTTGCGTAAGAAATGTAGATTTGGGTTAATATGGGTTAATTGAAATATGCGATAGTCAAATATGAGTTGGTTTACATTTAGAATATGTATATTCATCTTAGATGAAAATGTGAGGTTGGAATACTCACGGTTATGGGATTTCATTGTTGGAAATCGAATAAATGACCTTAATTAGTTAAGCCTTGTAAAGTGAAATGTGTCAAATAAGAGATTTTAGCTACGTTCCACGAGCATTGTATTTAGTACATTTATGTTAATTATTTAGAATCGTAGAATTCATTATGTTACTCATAAGTAGTATTAGACACCGAGAAATCGGGAGAAAGACTTAGTGGGCGCGATGAATAGTAGTAGAAGTGGTTACCTTCCTTTTGTTTTGAGTAAATTTATAGATACATGATTATGTATATTTATTTGTGTGTATATAGTTATATATATGATTGTATGTTAAACAAATAATTTACACGTTAAAGAATGTTCGAAATGCATATGTTTATAAACGATTTACTTGGATATTTGGATAAACATTTGTATGGTTTGCTGTTAACTGTTTACTAATTATACACGTTGAAATGGCCGAGGAGGCCTAATTTGATTTATATGATTACATCATTACTTTGAAAATAAATTATTTTAATACATGTATATTAGTGACGTGTCAGTGGGCTGAATTATTGTTGTATGGCCAGTGAGCCAGTTTATTGATTGTATATACAGGGAAGTAGTTTATGGATG